>CAJQUW010015021.1:0-17169 GCA_907163375.1 Prostheceraeus crozeri
TATATTGTATTACATTGATACACGTACATATTTTGGCCATAAATTTGGCAGCAAATTTATTTGCAAGTCAAGATTGGAAAAAAAAAAGTAAAATCGCAATCAATCTTCGATAATTAATTAATTTTTCTCTAGTTCTCTATAAATCAGTTTGCTTTTTGATTTGAAACTTAATATGATATATTTGAGAACCATTTTAAGATAATTCTGACCAACGGCTCTTTCGGATGCATACATATCCATCTTGAGGGTAAGTAGCTTGTGGAATTAACTATTTACACATCATTCTTAAAAAAATTAAATATCAAAATCAACATGAAAAAGTTATGCGATAGGCATAAATAAAAGGTCAAACAAAAGTAGTCTTGGTTGAACCAAATGAACAACACAAACCACAGTATAACACAGTAATACCAATCGTTTCTCGTTACTCCTCGATCCTGTTTGAATTGAGTGGTTGATATTTCTTGATTAGTAAGGCCTCTGTAATTTCTAGATCTTGTTGAGTGTGATATCTGCCAAGATTTTAGCTTCTTTAAGGATGATTTTTTGATCGTTAATTTTTGATTTTTGGCATGATTTATCTTGAAGAAAATTTGCACAATATCATCTATCGTCGCTTGAGGATATTTATTGTTAATCAGAATTTGAGTGAGTGTTGTACTTTTCGTGAAAAGAGTTCCCAATTAGACGAGATATTTATGAACGAATCAGGTACGATCGAAACGACCTGACTGATTTTTTTAAGGGTGTCTGGTCCAAAGCAGTCGTAATCGAGCAAAGTCGTCGCAAGTTGATTTTCTGCAGACTGAAGTTTTAAATTTTGTAACCTCTTTCTCTTCACTAAAACATCAAAAAAGGATAATCGTGTCGTCTTTTTCTTTCTCGTAAGTGAAAATTGAGGCTCGAATTTGATTTTGCAAATTATCAATTAATTTTTCTTACAATATTACGGGTTCTTATCATGGAGGATAAAAGAGTCAACTTCTACCTTAACGACCCGGTAAATTCAAAAAATTGCTTATAGAGATAGGTACTGACTTATTATTGTGCATTACACACACGATATTTCATGGTCTAACCAGACAGTCTTTCAGGCAACAGTTCAAACAACTTGTTGGAATATGGACATTGTTCAATCAATATTGGACGAAACCTATGATTTATTCAACTAAATGGCCCCCGAAGGTAAATATAACACCACGTCTAATTTCTGGAACAACTTTGATTCCTCACGTTGTAGCTCATATAAAAAGTTCCGAATATAAATGGACCCAAAAGGCCCTGCCCATTGGATAAAACCATCGAATCTGTTTATAACTTTCCCTTTTTCCACTGGACATGGATTATCTGTTGTACATTAAGGAGCATGTATAGAGATCTCAAAACATATTGCAGGGTAAACCAGTTGGGCGGAATTTTTGGTGTTGGATGATTGCAAACTCGATCCACCTTTTTAACTTCTATTTAAAATAAGTCAAGTTCTAATTAAAATAAGTCAAGTTCTATTTAAATTAAGTTAAGTTCTAATGAAAATAAGTCAAGTTCTATTTTTAAAAAATGAATCAAATATTTGAAATTTGCATCTTACACGTAATCATTTCTTGTTTATCTGCCGTTTACATGATTGATAATATGGAATTCTTTCCCCGACCACACATTTCTCATCCCAAAAATAGCCCCAATTTTAAAATTATGGTGATTAATATATGTTGGCCTACTTATTTTGATCTTGAAAATACCAGAAGTCCCCCCCCTTCCCCCCAGCCAAATATTATTTTATATACCAAATTTGATCAAAAAACATTAATGCTCCCCTTACTAATATCAGTTTAGTTATTAGCTTTACTATAAACCAATCTCATATGTCACTAACATTGTCGTTCATTAGGGCTAAATCATTGAGGAGATATGCAGGTTGGGAAGATGCTTTTGAACATGATTGCATGATCTTAAACACAAGAGGGGTGTTATATCCATCATCGCCTTTGTCAATGATGCGTTTCGAGGTACCGATTGGAGGACGATGTTTCGGGCTTGGGTGATTTCCTCCGAATGTATTGATCATATTCGTCAAAAGAAACAGCCATTCAGTCTTTTCATAGTTGCCTTTATGACACTTCCAACAATTCGTCGATTGGGTTTAGTGGTGCACTGTATGCGAGCAGTCTGATGTGATTCTTACACTACTGAACTACCCTCATTCTGAGAGATCCGGCGTTTCTTCTTCCCAATAGTACTCCTAGCCCCAGTTTTGACTGATTCCAGCACATTATGTGGATATTTGGTACTCTTGAGCATGCTGATTTTACGATTGCTTCATGTTCCTTTACGAGATCTCCCCTCTTACTGATCTTCTGAGAAAGAGATTACAATTAGACTCGTCGATTATAAATCACTTGTTTTCCTTTCTCCGATCGCCTGCATAAACTTGATTGAACATACGCAGCTTTTTTGCTTGTTTGGTCAAAGGAATTTCATGGTGATTGGCTCAACTGTAACCTTTCTTTACCCGTAATGAGCTGCCCATGTAGGTTGCTTGTGTATGGTGGTAGTTGACACAGTCAGGTTGAATTTCAGATTAAATGCTCACGTAGTTGTTTTGTTGAGTGTTAATTGGGGATTTTTCGGATAAGCATTCCAGACAGCTCATTTCTATGTGTTGTTGTTCAATCTTTCATCGTTACTGTACATCTTCCCTCCTTTCTTCTTCTTCTCCGGAGTGTTCTCATTTCGGAACCATCTGTAAGCAGTTGCACATGGGATTAATCATTTGCTTTGGCCACGACCTCCAATCTTTCTCATGCTTGGAAAATTGCAAGATTTTTCTTCTTTTCCGCCACATTTCCTTCTTATATGATCTACTCAATGAACCGCGCTTCACCCACTCTTTCGATATCTCTGGACTGAGTCCAGCGAAGATTCTTCGTCAGTGTCACGGCTTGTGGTCGTTTCAATCAAAAACGGACGTCCATGAGCACATTCGTAGCTGCCTTTCTGTCGGTTCGAAACGATGTGTAATGCAGTTCGGTTCAAAGTCATTGCTATTTCTTCCGCTTCATTTCATTTGTATTCAATTCGTTCAAGTGACTGATTCATGACAGTGACGCAAATGTGTTGGCATGATTTTTGGCAATCCTATTCACAGCACTTCGCTCGTGGTGCACAGTATATCTATGGTCTGCACTCGTGTTATTGTGATGAGAAAATGAGTACAATATAGTGATATAATACGGACATCTGTTACTTACCACAGAAAAATGTTGGCACGAGGCGAAAGACGAGTGCTAATCTTTCTATGGTTAGTACAGATGGAGTTTGTTATATAATATTATCAAACGATCAAGAAGGTCAATGAAACTCTATGGGACCAGTGACGATATAGAACAAACTGTAAGAACACAAACGTGGTTGGACTTTCCATGGCATCCAAAGTCTTAGTAGGGGTGTGTTGTGGGGGGTTCCCACTCCGGGGGGACCCCTTTGGTGGGGGATAGCCTATCCATTATTGATGTTCTGCAATTCCATACGAAATACAATACATAGAAGTGTTCTATTATCTATTCTATGTGCATTTTCCTTTCTTTTGAATTTCAAGTGAACCGATATTTAACTGGCTATTTGGCATGAGGGTGTTAGCCTTATGATCTATACTCAAGATTATCTAAATTACTTGCATTTGGGTGCATTGTAGGGTAAATAAATGTAGCTCGGTAGCCCCTTGATACATGTATTTTGATTCATTAGAAATTCCGGTTCTAATTTATAGTGTATAACTACGAATCTGGACTACCACAGATATGTAGCTCGTGGCGAGCCGAGTGCTTACAGCTTTCTATGGTAGTAAAGACAGATGGAGTTGTTATATCACTATTATCAAACGATCAAGAAATGATCAATGAACTATATGGACCCGTGTCGATTTAGACAATCTGCTAAGAAACACAAACGTGTGGTTGGCTTTCCATGGCATCCAAAGTCCTAGTAGATAGCCTATCCAATATTGATTCATCATTTCCATAAAATATAACATACCATAGGAAGTAACTATATCTACTTCTATGTGCATTTCCTCATTTGAATTTCCCAGTGAACAGATATTTAACTGCATTTGCAAGAGGTGTACCTTATTATCTATACCCAAGATATCATCTAAACATTAAATTGCAATTTGGGTGCATTGTAGGGTAAAAAAATGGTAGCACGTAGCCCATTGGATTACATAATTTATGATTCATAGAATTTCCGTTCTACATTATGTGCTATAACTACACAAACTATACTACCACAGAAAAATTAAGCACGATGCGAAGCCGAGTGCGATAAACATCTTTCTATGGTAGTACAGTATGAGTAAGTTATATCACTATTATCAAACGATCAATAAATGTCAATGAACTCTATGGACCACATGGACGATATAGACAATCTGCTAAGAACACAAACGTGGTTGGCTTCATGGTCATCCAAGTCTAGTAGATAGCCTACTCCTAATATGATGAGTCCATGCATTCCATAGAAATTTAACAATACATATGAAAGTAATATTATCTAATTCTATGTGCATTTCCTTCATTTGAATGTTCAAGTGAAACCGATATTTAACTGGCATTTGCATGGAGGTGTAGCCTTATTATCTATACCCCAGATATCATCTTAAACTTACTTGCAATTTTGGGTGCATTGTAGGGTAAAAAAATGTAGCACGGTAGTCCCATTGGATTACCATGTATTTTGATTCATAGGAAAATTCCGTTCCTACATTAGAAAATGTTGAACGCTTTAGTTCAACACAGTTGGAGATAGGACGGGGAGTTTTGATAATATAGTGATATAACTACGACATCTGTACTAACCACAGAAAACATGTAGCACGAGGCGAAAGCCGAGTGCTACATCTTTCTATGGTAGTACAGATGGAGTAGTTATATCAACTATTATCAACACACGTTCAAAGAAATGTCAATGAACTCTAGTGTGACCAGTGACGATAATAGACAATCTGCTAAGACACACAAACGTGGTTGGGCTTTCCATGGCAATCCAAAGTCCTAGTAGAATAGCCTGATCCAATATTGATGTCATGCATTTCCATAGAAATTAACCAATACCATAAGAAAGACTTATTATCTACTTTCTTATGTGCATTTCCTTCATTTGAATTTTTCAAGTGAAACCGATATTTAAACTGCATTTTGCATGAGGTGTAGACTACTTAATTATCTTATACCCAAAGATAATCATCTAAGCTTACTTGCAATTTGGGTGCATTGTAGGGTTAAAAAAATGTAGCACGGTTAGCCCATTGGATTACATGTATTTTGATTCATAGAAATTTCCGTTCTACATTAGAAATGTAGAACGCATAGTTCAACACAGTGGAGATAGGAAGGGAGTTTGATAATATAGTGATTAAATACTACGACATCTGTACTACCACAGAAAATGTAGCTCGAGGTCAAAGCCGAGTGCTACATCTTTCTATGGTAGTACAGATGGAGTAGTTATATCACTATTATCAAAGGGACCGATCAAGAAATGTCAATGAACTCTATGGACCAAGTGTACGAATTATAGACATATCTGCTAGAACACAAACGTGGTTGGCTTTCCATGGCATACCAAAGTCACTAGTGATAGCCTATCCAATATTGATGTCATGCATTTCCATAGAAATTAACAATACCATAGAAAGTACTATTATCTACTTCTATGTGCATTTCCTTCATTTGAATTTCAAGTGAACCGATATTTAACTGGCATTTGCATGAGGTGTAGCCTTATTATCTATACCCAAGATATCATCTAAACTTACTTGCAATTTGGGTGCATTGTAGGGTAAAAAAATGTAGCACGGTAGCCCATTGGATACATGTATTTTTGAGTTCATAGAAATTCCGTTCTACATTATAAAATGTAGAACGCATAGTTCAACATAGTGGAGATAGGAAGGAGTTTGATAATAGAAATATGTTAGAACGCATAGTTCAACATAGTGGAGATAGGGAAGGGAGTCTTGATAATAGAAGTGATTTGGCGCGCTGATTTGAGGGTCAGCGTAAGCCCTAGATTTTCCTAATGTGCAGATAATCCTTGGACTAAAATTAGAGTTATTCCGAGAACAGTACAAAGCGAATGAACTCGGTGGAATCACTAACCATGGATTGCTATTTGTCGTAGAAGTAATTCTCAACTACAGGCCGTTTCCTAAATCGTTGCACAAGTCGACAAGCTCTTTGATCTCTTACTTTTTCTCATCAGTTTTAACTGTTAGCTCTTTTAATTGATTGCTAACCTTATTCACTTGAGTCCATGCAGTTTTAAATTTTTTAAATAGATTTTGACTTATTTTTAAATAGAAGTTTAAAAAGGTTGTAGCATGATGTCAGTTGTTTCCTCGCTCAACTGGGACATTCGTGAATATGCTTTCTACATTTCAATGGACATCATTTCTGTCTCTTGATTTGTATCCATGTCCTTCATTTTGAGCAAACTAATTCAAAAGACTGAGCGACAAATGTAGTTTGACGGTAAATAAACTTTAATGCATTAACAAGAGCCATTTCGCAATTTCATGCGTTACAGTTACACATCAGAAAAATAATTAGCCTCAGTGGAGGATCACGTAGAACTTTTATGAATTTTCGGTTAGTGCCATAAATGTAACCAGGTCGGTAATAACCTACATGTACACGGTTGTTTATTCCGTGCAGTTTTGGAATTTCAGCTGAAAGCACCAAAGGAATTTCTTATGATTATTGAAATTGATTTCTTCTTTACGATTTTGACAGATTTCGATTTTTGCATCAGTATCCAGGATTACAAAAATTCCACCTTTATTCAGCTCTTTTCCCGGCAATGTTCGGATTAGTATTCAATGATTTAATGGCTTTTTAATCTATCTTTTGAGAGTAGATCACGGGATCGATCGCTGCTTTTCAGTCAAGGCGAATGACTTTAAATCGACTTTCATGCTTTCATTATCTTCTTCCATAATTGTCCCGCATTGGATTTTTCGCGAATTGATTGATAATAACAGTTTCTATTTCTCAGTTTCGTTATTGCTTCAATAAGGGACCGTGTTTCTTCTTAAGAGAGTAACTTGGTCCTTTTAGTAGTAAATTGTGATCATCAGATGAAGTGAGTATATGAAGAGCCATTTGACATATTGGTTCTGATTTCTTTTTTGAATATCTTTCCACCATGCATATTTCTCGAACTTACACAATTGACTGAGCTTCTTCGATTGTTTTCTCATAGATGTTTACCATAATGAGAAATTAATTAGCGCCATGATTCTAACTGATGAAACTATCTCATCAGTAGTTGAAGAAAGATTTATCCCAAATGATTTTGATATTTCCTTTTCTCAGCAAAGGAAATTTTAGAGTCTACAGAAAATCAACGGTTGCGACGGACTTTGCGCTCGATTACGACAGATTTTGGACCAGACACCCATAAAAAATCAGTCAGGTCGTTCGATCGTACCTGATTCGTACATATATAATATCTCGTCTAATTGGGAACTATTTTCACGAAAAGTACAACACTTCACATCCAAATTCTGATTAACAATAATTATCCTCAAGCGTCGATAGATGATATTGTGCAAATTTTTCTCAAAGATAAATCATGCAAAAATCAAAAATTACGTTCAAAAATCATCCTTAAAGATGCTCAAAATCTTGGCCATATATTCACACTCAACAAGATCTAGGAAATTTACAGAGGCCTTACTAATTCAAGAAATATCAACCAACTCAATTCAATACAGGATCAGGAAAGTAACGAGACGATTGGTGTTACTTGTGTTTTACTGTGTTTGTGTTGTTCTATTTGGTTCACTCATGACTACTTTTGTTGACTTTATTTTTGGCCTATCGCATAACTTTTTTCATGTTATTTTGATATTTTAATTTTTTTAAGAATGATGTTGTAAAATAGTTTAATTCACACAAGCTACTTACCCTCAAGATGGATGATTGTTTGCATCCGAAGGAGCCGTTGGTCAGAATTATCTTAAAATCGGTTCTCAATAATATCTCATTTAAGTTCTTCAAATCAAAAAGCAAAATTGATTTATTAGAGAACTATAGAGAAAAATTTATTTTATTTATAGGTATGTAATATATATATATCTATATATATACATTTTTATAGTCAAAATTTGGCAAGCAAATTATTTGCAAGTCAAACATTGACAAAAAAGTAAATCACAAACTCTGACCACCGGCGCTTCGGATGCAAACATCATCAATCTTGAGGCTAAGATAGCTTGTGTGGGTTTAAACTATTTACAGATCAGCCTTAAAAATATTTAAATCAAATTTTAAATGTTTTTTTTATAATTAAAAAAACATCATCGACCATTCTATATATATGGTTTCGTGATTATATAAAAAGGAGAGATTGGTATGAATCGAAAAAATTGTAGTTACAATAGTTGCATGTAGTTCGAAAAGTGCACATCTGTTTTCAAATTTGAAAAGTAGCTTGTCGCGCAGTTGCACATGTCCGCTTATCCGAATTCTGCATCGATCGTAATTTTAAAAAACGATTTTTTTTCGATGTTTTGCTACGAAACTTGAGGGATCATGGCTAGCAACGCAATAAAAATCACAAAACAAGCAACAGAAATAGAGTTGCAATAAGTTTGAAATAGTCGGCCCTTGCTATTCGCAGATTACTATTATTATTATCAATGCACTTATCAAAAACAATATTTTATATGCCTAATTAAGTTAGTTGGCTCTAATTAAAGTATCTTTCGATTCTTAGATTGGTAAGAGTCACTCTTTTTCGTAGAAAGAAACCAATCAGATCTATCCAAAAATCACCAATTCCAGTATCATTGGCTTTTCTTATTATAATGCTTCACAAACAAACAAATTTTATTCAATAACAAAATACAGGTTGCACATTTTCTAGAACAATTTGGATCTGATAATTCATGAGCGATTCTATAAGGGCCTGCAAGTATTCTTAAAGCAAAAATAATGACGTTACGATGTGCCATCTGAAATTCTGAAAAATTGAGAGCAATCAATTTAACAAACAAAGTATCGAACGCAGCTTAGCTGAAGCTATCATATTAAATTCTTTGTGTTCATTCAATTTAATGATAGTCTTAGGTCACCTACTTTCAACCTTCGAAATTGGCAAGTTAGTTTTTTGAAAACTGAAAAACTAGAGCTTTCCAAATTCGATGCGCGCAAGTGCCTCCCTTTTGGTCCTAATATAATTCAGAGGCGTACCAAATTCTACTTGCATATGCAAAAAACGTTAGAAGAAGTGTTTTTTGTTGAATTGTTCTTACCTAGTATAGATGGAAAAGTGTCTCCCAGATAATATCGAAATTTAAAATCGGGGAAAAGATCAAGGATAGAGAACATGTTTTCCTGGAAATGGCTGTCTCGATCATTTATTTTAATCGCGTATATCAATCTCTGAAATCTATATTGCCTAAATCATGCTAGAAAAAAAAGAATTAAAAAACGTGATACGTGAAATGCAGAACAATAAATAGGTGAGAAAATCCCCTTTTCAAAATAAACATGATGGGCCTCACTCAGAATCTTAACGTGATTTTAGTTGCTAATCTTCTTCTTAGTTAAGCTTAGTTTAACCTTAGGCATGCGTTGTTGCTTCTGGGTTCTTGGCTCAGTTCTGGCTCCGGGACTTTTATCTAAATTCGATTCGAAGCCAACAACATAAGAGCTACAGAAAAAAACCATGACCAGCTGTATAAGTTTACTGCCACAGAAATCGACTGCTATTCATCATTTTATGGGTGCACAGAGATTAGCCGACATGACAAAAACAGTAAATCAATGTTGAATGTGGAGTCTCAATGTCTTCCAACGTCATCTTTCAAATTATGATTATGAAGTGTGGTAGGGGAATTATTGTAGGACATATTTTTTCTCGACTCGCTTCCACACTTTATCCCCACATGTCTGTAAATGGTTAAAGCGTAGATATACCATCTTCCGTCCGAGAGTGAGGACTCAAAACCAAAAGCCGATGCTGTGGGACTATGGTCATCATAGAGAACAATTCTGGACATGCTTCTGATGACGCTTACGTACGAACCTGTAATCAATATGTATTGCATTGATGTTTCTTAAAATAGCGTTGGTGGTTGAATATTTAGGTCTCTTCTTGATCAAATTGTTCGCAGTATGAATTTAATGCTTAGATTGCGTTGTGAGGACGCAGCATAGTTGTGCATCCATTTTGTCCGAAGTATTTGCTTAATTTTGATGCTTGTATATCTTTCCGAAATTTTTCAAGTCCAAAACATTTTACCTTTTGGTCAAACTTAACTTGCAAAAATGCAATAAATTAAAATTCGCAATGAAACACTGTATGTTTCCCCCACACCCCCAAAGGGGGGTTTTTCCCCAGCAGTTTGTGAAAGTTAAGCCTCATTGCTTTGACATAACAATCTTTTATCAATTCCCGAAAAGAAAAAAAATGAAGAACTACTTCTAAGCTTTTGTCACTGTACTTTCCTCTATTTTTGACAAATTAAGGAAAACATTATAAAGCTTTCTTGCAACGATATTGGACTATAAAATATTTAAGAATTCCTTATGAGTGATGGAATGTCAGTGATAGTCTTTGATATGGAAAACAGAAACCTTGAAATTAAGTTACGGTCACGCTTGGAGGAATTGATGCCTTCAAACTGCATCATGAGTAGCATGGGTGCAAAATGACTCACGTCCACTCATCTAATTGTCGTATGACAAAGACATTGCTGGAGTGATATCAGAAGATACTCTATCCTCGCGAATTCATTATAGGCGAATATAGGAAGGACATGCGGAGGCCAAAGACAGCGGAAATTGAAGGGTATTGCAATTTCGGAAGTATATTATTTGAAAAACAAAAGCTTAGGAGGTAAGTGGCTATAAATAACAGAAGAAGAGGATTTATTTGATGGACATTAACGCGAAAATTCATGCATATCAAGTTGAATCAAAAAGAAGCATGAGATAGTCAAGCATTCAAATTATTCAAATTTATCAAAATATTTGTTTCCATAAATGGCAAGAACTTGAAGCGCATGTAGCAATTAAAGAAAACTTCATACAATCACTGCGATTAACTTTAAGTCCTGTCACAAGAATCAGGAAAAAGAAAGGAAAACAGACAAAAATGCGAAATAAATCAGAAAAATTCTCTGATGCTTCAGAATCTAGCCCTCTGTCATATCAAACTAGAACATGTATTTTTGCATCGACAAGTATGTCCTACCTATAAATGCCACCAAATGCTATAACTTATTTATTTACATAATTCACTGCATTAATTATCGAATATTTTCAATACAAGGTACAATTTCAATTCAATGCTTTTAAATTAGTAATTTACTTCAAAGTACAAAAAATGTTGAACTTGAAAACGTCTGAAATTGCCTATAATTCAAGCAGGTAATACATGTACGAGTAGGCAAAATATTGTTAGTAAATCAGAGGACGATTACGCGAGATTGTCGCCAGAAATTTGGTCATCTTAACCGTTCAGAGAAAGAGTTTATTTGTCGGGTAAGAAGACAGTTGGACGTTATTGAGAGCGTGTAAAAAATCTCATTTGATGGGACCTCAGCGGAACAAGTTGTGAAAGAGAGTGCCATGTTACATTGTTTGACAGCCTATTTACCGAGGCCTTTCAAGCCTGGTTCTAAGATATGAGACTCTGCTATTTGTGCAACAATAATCCCAATGGATGGATTGCAAACAATGAATTTTCTTCAGTATTTCTTCATTTCATTCTTCGACAGCATTTCCCTAAATAAAAGCGAGCAATTCTCCATAACTGGCGATAGCAGATCGCACTAGACTTTTAAAAGCACTGATTTATTCAGAAATGGCCTTAAAACACGAAAAGCAAATAGTCGTCGAGACTCACATCTGTTTATGAAAGAAATATTTTCTCCATTTGAAATTCGATGAAAGCAGAACCTGCAAAGCTGTCAAGTCTTGTAATGAAATTACTTGTGGAATAGAAGTGGAAGATAACAGATTGCATTTTATATCCACATCTTATCCTTTAGGATTTTCTTGTGATTAAATTTAACTTCAAAGTCGTTGACCACTGAAAATCCGCTGAAGTTACTAAGCGACATTTTTAAAAGTAATTTCTCAAGCACAAACGCATGCATATGTACATGTAAGCTACACGTAAAATGTAGCGAATAGGTTGTCTCTGATGCACAAAAGACCTTCCGAGAAGCATAGCATGCCAAAAAAGATTTTATATGGAAAATTGCAAAAAAGCTGCTACTACTCTCATCACACCACAAAATATTTCGTTCAACACCAATGCCACTTAAAACGAGCTTCATCCATCTCAATTGAATTGTTCCAAAGTGATTTGTCACCCATCTCTGCATGCTATGCTCTTCAGAGACGAAAAGTCCTAAAATGCTCATCAGAGACCTAAAAGTCGAAAAAACGAAAGAAAAAGCAGCGGCTACTCTCCTGATAAGTGAGTGATTGTTTCTTCTCGTATCCGGATAGTAATATTTAGAAATCAAAATAAAATGTCATGAGATACAGCGTCTATTATTCGTAAAAACACACGGGACGACGTTTCGCCTATCTCGGCTTGATCACGCCCAAAATTGGAACATTGGGAATCAGAAGTGATTAAAACTCAAAAATCAATAATGAAGTGATACAAAAAGTGTACTTGTCATACTACCTATAATCGAAAACAACTTAAGTAGAGAGATCAAATTGAAAATCATAGAAGAGAGAATGCAAAACATCAAGTTTCGTAGGTAACTGCCCGCCCCTAGCAACCATTCATTAAAATAGATGGAACGCGCGAAATGTACATGTATAGTCCTTCCATCACTGTTCTTCAAAAAGGCAATCTGGGACCGATTGAAGGAGGCCATCAGTCTGAGTCTAGGAACATTTGAATTAAGTATCTTATTATATATATACAAGGTGTTTCAAAAGTAGGCTAACAGTAGAAATTGGCCTTGAAAAGCTATGTCTTAATGCTATAGATTAATAAGCTATGTCATAATAATCTTTTTCACGATGCCACAGATAGCTAATATGCCTTGTATTCGTAAGGGGCAAAAATTCAATACTCTTTGACATCGCGTAAATCATATCAAAATATCTCATGATCTCCAGTGTTTTCATGCCTACATATTTCACTACAACCCAATTTGAATCTATACCGATCATGAGAAGTCGAATAACTATCCAACATCTATCAAAAAAAAAATTATTAGGAAACCATGTAAACAAGATAGTAGTTGTTTCAGTGTTACTGCGGAGAAGGAAGAACAGCTGACATTCGAATGTCCTCCGCGCCCCTCAGCCTGGTGCACGAAGACGCTGTCGTCAACACAAGACAGGGAGGCGAAGAAGGAAGAACAGCTGACATCCAAATGTCCTTCACCTTTGTTAATTCCAGCCTCCTCTTAGACCATCGTCAGAAGCTTCTGACGATGGCCTAGAGGAGGCTGAAATTAATAAAGGTATTAACATTAAAACAACTACCATTTTGTTTGCTTGGTTTCCTAACAAAAAAATGAACAAATGAATAAACAAGGCCTATTCAACATATCAAAAAAATTAATCAAATTAAAGTTGCAAAATTCACGAACGCAAATGCTTCAAAAATGTCCACCATGGACATCGGCACATTCTCGTAGTCTTTCGGCCACACTGTGGCACACAGTTCTGCATAATTCCTGTCATCACTGATCTCTTGACAGGCATCTGTGATGTAGGAGCGGAGTTGAGAAAGTGTGTGAGGTTTTCGTCCGTACACTTTCTCCTTTACAACGCCCCAAAAGAAAAAGTCCATCGGAGTTAGATCGGGAGAGCGAGGAGGCCAAAGGATGCTACCACATCTCCCGATCCACTTTCCTGGAAAAGTGTCATTCAGATAGCTTCTGACACTCACTGCAAAATGCGCTGGTGCACCATCTGCTGAAAGTACAGCTCATTGAAGTTGTTCAATGACTGCATCTCAGGAATCGCAAAGGATTGGAGCATTTGAAGGTACACCTCAGCCGTCACAGTTCTTTCAAAAAATACTGGCCCAATCACACCGTTGCTTGACATACCGGCCCAGACGGTTAAGCCAGGCTGGTTCAACTCATTTGTTGATACATGTGCGGATTTTCAGGGAACCAGTAGACACAGTTATGTCTATTTACGTGACCTGATAGTTTGAAACTGGCTTCGTCAGACCAAACTATCTTGTCAAGCAAATCTGGGTTCTCCCGAATTTCCGACAACATGAGCACAGCAAACTGCAAGCGTCGTTCAGCATCATCCGGTAGAAGGTGCTGCACAGTCTGGGTCGGTATGGTTTCAATCAACTTTCCTCATCAGTCTCCAAGTAGAGCTTAGAGAAATGTCCAACTCCAATGAGGCTCTTCTTGTTGACTTCTTCGGACTTTGAACAAATGTTTGGGCCACTAGCTCCTCGTTTGATGTTATTAAAACTGATCGAGGGCGTCCTGACTTCGGTGCATTCTCTACCGAACCGGTCTTTTCAAATTTATCTCGAATGCGATAAATAGCAAATCTTGATGGAGGATTGCTGTGAAAGGCATCTCTCCATTCCATTCGCACCTTTTCAGCATTCTTGTTTTTCCAAAAGGATTTCAAAATCCATTTTCTCTGATCATCTTTTAGATGACCTGACATGACAGAAGCAGCAAATTCAAAAAAGCTTCAAGCTTGTTTAATTCACTTCAAGTCAAACTAACAGTGTTTGATTCAAATCAAATTAATTGAACATATCCATGTACGTAATGTCAGATTGGTGCTATATCTTGTCCATGATAGATTTCAAAATTCCTTTGCCAATGGAATGCTACTGCATAGACTTCTAAATGATAGTAGCAATTACTTCGAAGTCTATGGCTCATGTTGGACTGATCATGGATATCCATCGACTGATTCAGGTGTAAATCGCCAATAGAACGGTCAACATAGATTTCCTAGGGCAAAATCAACTGTTAGCCTACTTTTGAAACACCTTGTATATTATATATCGGTAGATTGGTAGAAGTACTCAGTGGTGTTTTAATTCCACCGAGTAGGTGCCGCTCGCACCGCGCGTACGTCCCAGATCCGTTACTCGACAAACCAAGACAAAGAAAAGTCGTTGTGTTGGAGGACCGGTTTCGATTCAAAATCTTTCTCAACTCCAATATGTACAAGGAACCAGAAAATGTACAAAGCATAGACTTAAATAGGTCTAGCGATTATAGTTCAACAAACTGCGCAAATTCTTGCCAGAGCGATAAGAGCCACGAGTCTTTACATCTTCAATCAATTGATTACAAAGGCGTACAACTGGTCCACTGCATTCACTGTAAGGAAGCACCAAATTGATTACATTGTTGTAATCTGACGTCACGTTTAAACCATTAGGTACTATTGTCCGCAAACGTTTCATCCATGATATCTCTTTTACCTTTCTTTTGTTATTGTTATCACAATGTTCGAGGCGTAAAGGAAAAGTCATTCAAAGTACACGACGAGTTAAAGTGCTGGGAAACAGAGGTAGAGAAGCTAGATCTTATACCGTTCACATGCTCAGAAATACGCTGACGAAGAGTCCTAGAAGTTTCCCCTACGTACTTTTTGTAACAATTTTTACACAATTAAATAAATTATGCCAGTATTACAGCAATTCATTCGATGCAAAATCGAATATGTACAGTTGTCAATCTTAACAGAGTGAGTATAAAAACCGTATATACAAATCCTACACGTGTCACAAGGAAGAAAACCAATGGACCAGTTGGACGGAGTTTTGACAGGTAAGTTTTAATACTTTCCTTACAGCAGAACGAATCATGGTGCGCGAGTATCCCTGCCGACGCCAGTGAGGTTGAACAATACGTTTCGTGGCTTTAAAATCATTGTAAGTTGAACTACGAGTACACCAACGATAAATCTGACTGTACACAATACTATTAAATATATGAGAAGGGTGATATGGACTCTGGTGACAAAATACGGAAAGAATCCGTCGGCTTAAATCCGATACGATGAAAAAGTTATCACTGATATCGTACAATTTAGATCTAAAAATCGAAAAATACTGGTTGGTTGTAGAAAAATTAAGAGTTACTTAATGGTAGGGGTAAAGATTATTTACATATGTACAAAAAGTCTAGCAATTCAACTTTCTCCATGTGTTCCAGATACCAAAAACGTCATCTATGTATCTGATCCATAGACTTGGAGAGAGTGGACGGTCAAGGATGCTGGTATTCGCGTTCTCCCAATCGCGTAAGGAAAATGTTCGCGTAAGATGCTTCCGAAGGCACTGCCCATTGCAACACCTGAGTTTGTAGAAAGCGTTGATCACGAAAATACAAAATCATTCGATGTTAGAAGTATACGGAGGATGGATAAAATATCAAGTCAGGACGTTTAGCATCTTCATGACGGAGGAAAGCACTGTCAACTTGCAGCTATTCCCTCATCAATTGGAATGTTCGTGTATAAAGAGGATATGTCCATCGTGAATAAAATACTGCTATCACTTATAAGTAAATCCTTCACAATCGTAGTAACATGCTGTGAGTCACGGACATAACTCGGTACACTTTTTGCCAATGGAGCCAAAAAATGCTCAACTAAAGAAGCGCAGCCGCGTGAAACACTACTAGTATCTGATACAATTGGTCTCCCAGGAGGCATCAATTCGGAAGGCCAACAGAAGGCAAGGGCTGCTCAGACTTCTACATTGGTCAAACTGGAGATGTCATGTCAGGCGTAATAGACCTACCGTCCATCGCCTTCATATCAATAATCCTAGCTTAGCTATCCTCTAAGTCAGCAAATACATAGTGCATGTGCTAAGTACCATGATATTAGATTCCAGCTGCTCCCTTCTATCAGTTTCCAAATAAGGCAACCAGATGCGAGAGGGTAATGAAAGAAAGATATTTTATTTCTAAATTCAAATCTCCTCTCAAGGGATCAACGATAGTTGCGGTTCATTTCATTTATTCATGTAACGGATATCTGACGACTGGTGTTTATTTAAGTTTCATAAAGATTACACCGAAACCGGTAACTCGGACGACAAAACTGCTCTGGTTTTCATTTCTTTTTATAATCAATTTACTATTATCATATATATATATATAATAGTATAATTGATATA
>CAJQUW010015023.1:0-367500 GCA_907163375.1 Prostheceraeus crozeri
CACTCCTTCTGCCCGAAAAACGACTTTTCTCATCCCAAAACCACCAAAACCTGACTTTTTCCAACTCTGACAGTTTCCTGCCATTTTCCTCCCTAAACCCAAGAAAATGAGTCCAAACTGAGCTTTTCACTGCCTTTTTCTCATTCTCAGCTTTCAAATGAGCTATGGCACGACTTTCTACCATCTCTACAACCAAAGGTGGAAGTGTGACAGGAGGGGGTGGGGGTGGGGGGTCAGAACTTTTTCTCTCCGATTGAGTTGGGAAGATGTTCCTAGACCCAACTTTGACCAAAACGTCCGAATTTGCACTCCATTTTCCCATCCGAGCACTCCTTCTGCCCGAAAAACGACTTTTCTCATCCCAAAACCACCAAAACCTGACTTTTTCCAACTCTGACAGTTTCCTGCCATTTTCCTCCCTAAACCCAAGAAAATGAGTCCAAACTGAGCTTTTCACTGCCTTTTTCTCATTCTCAGCTTTCAAATGAGCTATGGCACGACTTTCTACCATCTCTACAACCAAAGTTGGAAGTGTGACAGGAGGGGGTTGGGATGGGGGTTTGGGTGGGGGTCAGAACTTTTTCTCTCCGATTGATTTGGGAAGATGTTGCCAGACCCAAAATTGACCAAAACGTCCGAATTTGCACTCCATTTTCCCATCCGAGCACTCCTTCTGCCCAAAAAACGACTTTTCTCATCCCAAAACCACCAAAACCTGACTTTTCCAACTCTGACAGTTTCCTGCCATTTTCCTCCCTAAACCCAAGAAAATGAGTCCAAACTGAGCTTCTCACTGCCTTTTTCTCATTCTCAGCTTTCAAACGAGCTATGGCACGACTTTCTACCATCTCTACAACCAAAGATGGAAGTGTGACAGGAGGGGGTGGGGGTGGGGGTCAGAACTTTTTCTCTCCGATTGAGTTGGGAAGATGTTCCTAGACCCAACTTTGACCAAAACGTCCGAATTTGCACTCCATTTTCCCATCCGAGCACTCCTTCTGCCCGAAAAACGACTTTTCTCATCCCAAAACCTCCAAAACCTGACTTTTTCCAACTCTGACAGTTTCCTGCCATTTTCCTCCCTAAACCCAAGAAAATGAGTCCAAACTGAGCTTTCCACTGCCTTTTTCTCATTCTCAGCTTTCAAATGAGCTATGGCACGACTTTCTACCATCTCTACAACCAAAGGTGGAAGTGTGACAGGAGGGGGTGGGGGTACGTGCGGGTCAGAACTTTTTCTCTCCGATTGAGTTGGGAAGATGTTCCTAGACCCAACTTTGACCAAAACGTCCGAATTTGCACTCCATTTTCCCATCCGAGCAGTCCTTCTGCCCGAAAAACGACTTTTCTCATCCCAAAACCACCAAAACCTGACTTTTTCCAACTCTGACAGTTTCCTGCCATTTTCCTCCCTAAACCCAAGAAAATGAGTCCAAACTGAGCTTTCCACTGCCTTTTTCTCATTCTCAGCTTTCAAATGAGCTATGGCACGACTTTCTACCATCTCTACAACCAAAGGTGGAAGTGTGACAGGAGGGGGTGCGGGTCAGAACTTTTTCTCTCCGATTGAGTTGGGAAGATGTTCCTAGACCCAACTTTGACCAAAACGTCCGAATTTGCACTCCATTTTCCCATCCGAGCACTCCTTCTGCCCGAAAAACGACTTTTCTCATCCCAAAACCACCAAAACCTGACTTTTTCCAACTCTGACAGTTTCCTGCCATTTTCCTCCCTAAACCCAAGAAAATGAGACCAAACTGAGCTTTTCACTGCCTTTTTCTCATTCTCAGCTTTCAAATGAGCTATGGCACGACTTTCTACCATCTCTACAACCAAAGGTGGAAGTGTGACAGGAGGGGGTGGGGGTTGGGGTTGGGGGTGCGGGTCAGAACTTTTTCTCTCCGATTGAGTTGGGAAGATGTTCCTAGACCCAACTTTGACCAAAACGTCCGAATTTGCACTCCATTTTCCCATCCAAGCACTCCTTCTGCCCGAAAAACGACTTTTCTCATCCCAAAACCACCAAAACCTGACTTTTTCCAACTCTGACAGTTTCCTGCCATTTTCCTCCCTAAACCCAAGAAAATGAGTCCAAACTGAGCTTTTCACTGCCTTTTTCTCATTCTCAGCTTTCAAATGAGCTATGGCACGACTTTCTACCATCTCTACAACCAAAGGTGGAAGTGTGACAGGAGGGGGTGGGGGTGCGGGTCAGAACTTTTTCTCTCCGATTGAGTTGGGAAGATGTTCCTAGACCCAACTTTGACCAAAACGTCCGAATTTGCACTCCATTTTCCCATCCGAGCACTCCTTCTGCCCGAAAAACGACTTTTCTCATCCCAAAACCACCAAAACCTGACTTTTTCCAACTCTGACAGTTTCCTGCCATTTTCCTCCCTAAACCCAAGAAAATGAGTCCAAACTGAGCTTTTCACTGCCTTTTTCTCATTCTCAGCTTTCAAATGAGCTATGGCACGACTTTCTACCATCTCTACAACCAAAGGTGGAAGTGTGACAGGAGGGGGTGGGGGTTGGGGTTGGGGGTGCGGGTCAGAACTTTTTCTCTCCGATTGAGTTGGGAAGATGTTCTTAGACCAAAAATTGGCAAAAACGTCCGAATTTGCACTCCATTTTCCCATCCGAGCAGTCCTTCTGCCCGAAAAACGACTTTTCTCATCCCAAAACCACCAAAACCTGACTTTTTCCAACTCTGACAGTTTCCTGCCATTTTCCTCCCTAAACCCAAGAAAATGAGTCCAAACTGAGCTTTTCACTGCCTTTTTCTCATTCTCAGCTTTCAAATGAGCTATGGCACGACTTTCTACCATCTCTACAACCAAAGGTGGAAGTGTGACAGGAGGGGGTGGGGGTGGGGGTCAGAACTTTTTCTCTCCGATTGAGTTGGGAAGATGTTCCTAGACCCAAAATTGACCAAAACGTCCGAATTTGCACTCCATTTTCCCATCCGAGCACTCCTTCTGACCGAAAAACGACTTTTCTCATCCCAAAACCACCAAAACCTGACTTTTTCCAACTCTGACAGTTTCCTGCCATTTTCCTCCCTAAACCCAAGAAAATGAGTCCAAACTGAGCTTTTCACTGCCTTTTTCTCATTCTCAGCTTTCAAATGAGCTATGGCACGACTTTCTACCATCTCTACAACCAAAGGTGGAAGTGTGACAGGAGGGGGTGGGGTGGGGGTGGGGGTGGGGGGGGGGCTCAGAACTTTTTCTCTCCGATTGAGTTGGGAAGATGTTCCTAGACCCAACTTTGGCCAAAACGTCCGAATTTGCACTCCATTTTCCCATCCGAGCACTCCTTCTGCCCGAAAAACGACTTTTCTCATCCCAAAACCACCAAAACCTGACTTTTTCCAACTCTGACAGTTTCCTGCCATTTTCCTCCCTAAACCCAAGAAAATGAGTCCAAACTGAGCTTTTCACTGCCTTTTTCTCATTCTCAGCTTTCAAATGAGCTATGGCACGACTTTCTACCATCTCTACAACCAAAGGTGGAAGTGTGACAGGAGGGGGTTGGGGTGGTGGGTCAGAACTTTTTCTCTCCGATTGAGTTGGGAAGATGTTCCTAGACCCAACTTTGACCAAAACGTCCGAATTTGCACTCCATTTTCCCATCCGAGCACTCCTTCTGCCCAAAAAACGACTTTTCTCATCCCAAAACCACCAAAACCTGACTTTTTCCAACTCTGACAGTTTCCTGCCATTTTCCTCCCTAAACCCAAGAAAATGAGTCCAAACTGAGCTTTTCACTGCCTTTTTCTCATTCTCAGCTTTCAAATGAGCTATGGCACGACTTTCTACCATCTCTACAACCAAAGGTGGAAGTGTGACAGGAGGGGGTGGGGGGTGGGGGTCAGAACTTTTTCTCTCCGATTGAGTTGGGAAGATGTTCCTAGACCCAAAATTGACCAAAACGTCCGAATTTGCACTCCATTTTCCCATCCGAGCACTCCTTCTGCCCGAAAAACGACTTTTCTCATCCCAAAACCACCAAAACCTGACTTTTTCCAACTCTGACAGTTTCCTGCCATTTTCCTCCCTAAACCCAAGAAAATGAGTCCAAACCGAGCTTTCCACTGCCTTTTTCTCATTCTCAGCTTTCAAATGAGCTATGGCACGACTTTCTACCATCTCTACAACCAAAGGTGGAAGTGTGACAGGAGGGGGTGGGGGTGGGGTGGGGGTCAGAACTTTTTCTCTCCGATTGAGTTGGGAAGATGTTCCTAGACCCAACTTTGACCAAAACGTCCGAATTTGCACTCCATTTTCCCATCCGAGCACTCCTTCTGCCCGAAAAACGACTTTTCTCATCCCAAAACCACCAAAACCTGACTTTTTCCAACTCTGACAGTTTCCTGCCATTTTCCTCCCTAAACCCAAGAAAATGAGTCCAAACCGAGCTTTTCACTGCCTTTTTCTCATTCTCAGCTTTCAAATGAGCTATGGCACGACTTTCTACCATCTCTACAACCAAAGGTGGAAGTGTGACAGGAGGGGGTGGGGGTGGGGGTGGGGGTCAGAACTTTTTCTCTCCGATTGAGTTGGGAAGATGTTCCTAGACCCAAATTTGACCAAAACGTCCGAATTTGCACTCCATTTTCCCATCCGAGCACTCCTTCTGCCCGAAAAACGACTTTTCTCATCCCAAAACCACCAAAACCTGACTTTTTCCAACTCTGACAGTTTCCTGCCATTTTCCTCCCTAAACCCAAGAAAATGAGTCCAAACCGAGCTTTTCACTGCCTTTTTCTCATTCTCAGCTTTCAAATGAGCTATGGCACGACTTTCTACCATCTCTACAACCAAAGGTGGAAGTGTGACAGGAGGGGGTGGGGGTGGGGGTCAGAACTTTTTCTCTCCGATTGAGTTGGGAAGATGTTCCTAGACCCAACTTTGGCCAAAACGTCCGAATTTGCACTCCATTTTCCCATCCGAGCACTCCTTCTGCCCGAAAAACGACTTTTCTCATCCCAAAACCACCAAAACCTGACTTTTTCCAACTCTGACAGTTTCCTGCCATTTTCCTCCCTAAACCCAAGAAAATGAGTCCAAACCGAGCTTTTCACTGCCTTTTTCTCATTCTCAGCTTTCAAATGAGCTATGGCACGACTTTCTACCATCTCTACAACCAAAGGTGGAAGTGTGACAGGAGGGGGGTGGGGGTGGGGGTCAGAACTTTTTCTCTCCGATTGAGTTGGGAAGATGTTCCTAGACCCAACTTGACCAAAACGTCCGAATTTGCACTCCATTTTCCCATCCGAGCACTCCTTCTGCCCGAAAAACGACTTTTCTCATCCCAAAACCACCAAAACCTGACTTTTTCCAACTCTGACAGTTTCCTGCCATTTTCCTCCCTAAACCCAAGAAAATGAGTCCAAACCGAGCTTTTCACTGCCTTTTTCTCATTCTCAGCTTTCAAATGAGCTATGGCACGACTTTCTACCATCTCTACAACCAAAGGTGGAAGTGTGACAGGAGGGGGTGGGGGTGGGGGTCAGAACTTTTTCTCTCCGATTGAGTTGGGAAGATGTTCCTAGACCCAAAATTGACCAAAACGTCCGAATTTGCACTCCATTTTCCCATCCGAGCACTCCTTCTGCCCGAAAAACGACTTTTCTCATCCCAAAACCACCAAAACCTGACTTTTTCCAACTCTGACAGTTTCCTGCCATTTTCCTCCCTAAACCCAAGAAAATGAGTCCAAACCGAGCTTTTCACTGCCTTTTTCTCATTCTCAGCTTTCAAATGAGCTATGGCACGACTTTCTACCATCTCTACAACCAAAGGTGGAAGTGTGACAGGAGGGGGTGGGGGTTGGGGTGGGGGTCAGAACTTTTTCTCTCCGATTGAGTTGGGAAGATGTTCCTAGACCCAAAATTGGCCAAAACGTCCGAATTTGCACTCCATTTTCCCATCCGAGCACTCCTTCTGCCCGAAAAACGACTTTTCTCATCCCAAAACCACCAAAACCTGACTTTTTCCAACTCTGACAGTTTCCTGCCATTTTCCTCCCTAAACCCAAGAAAATGAGTCCAAACCGAGCTTTTCACTGCCTTTTTCTCATTCTCAGCTTTCAAATGAGCTATGGCACGACTTTCTACCATCTCTACAACCAAAGGTGGAAGTGTGACAGGAGGGGGTGAGGGTCGGGGTGGGGGTCAGAACTTTTTTCTCCGATTGAGTTGGGAAGATGTTCCTAGACCCAACTTTGACCAAAACGTCCGAATTTGCACTCCATTTTCCCATCCGAGCACTCCTTCTGCCCGAAAAACGACTTTTCTCATCCCAAAACCACCAAAACCTGACTTTTTCCAACTCTGACAGTTTCCTGCCATTTTCCTCCCTAAACCCAAGAAAATGAGTCCAAAACGAGCTTTTCACTGCCTTTTTCTCATTCTCAGCTTTCAAATGAGCTATGGCACGACTTTCTACCATCTCTACAACCAAAGGTGGAAGTGTGACAGGAGGGGGTGGGGGTCAGAACTTTTTCTCTCCGATTGAGTTGGGAAGATGTTCCTAGACCCAAAATTGGCCAAAACGTCCGAATTTGCACTCCATTTTCCCATCCGAGCACTCCTTCTGCCCGAAAAAACGACTTTTCTCATCCCAAAACCACCAAAACCTGACTTTTTCCAACTCTGACAGTTTCCTGCCATTTTCCTCCCTAAACCCAAGAAAATGAGTCCAAACCGAGCTTTTCACTGCCTTTTTCTCATTCTCAGCTTTCAAATGAGCTATGGCACGACTTTCTACCATCTCTACAACCAAAGGTGGAAGTGTGACAGGAGGGGGTGGGGGTGGGGGTCAGAACTTTTTCTCTCCGATTGAGTTGGGAAGATGTTCCTAGACCCAACTTTGACCAAAACGTCCGAATTTGCACTCCATTTTCCCATCCGAGCACTCCTTCTGCCCAAAAAACGACTTTTCTCATCCCAAAACCACCAAAACCTGACTTTTTCCAACTCTGACAGTTTCCTGCCATTTTCCTCCCTAAACCCAAGAAAATGAGTCCAAACCGAGCTTTTCACTGCCTTTTTCTCATTCTCAGCTTTCAAATGAGCTATGGCACGACTTTCTACCATCTCTACAACCAAAGGTGGAAGTGTGACAGGAGGGGGTTGGGGTGGTGGTGGGGCTCAGAACTTTTTCTCTCCGATTGAGTTGGGAAGATGTTCCTAGACCCAACTTTGACCAAAACGTCCGAATTTGCACTCCATTTTCCCATCCGAGCACTCCTTCTGCCCGAAAAACGACTTTTCTCATCCCAAAACCACCAAAACCTGACTTTTTCCAACTCTGACAGTTTCCTGCCATTTTCCTCCCTAAACCCAAGAAAATGAGTCCAAACCGAGCTTTTCACTGCCTTTTTCTCATTCTCAGCTTTCAAATGAGCTATGGCACGACTTTCTACCATCTCTACAACCAAAGGTGGAAGTGTGACAGGAGGGGGTGGGGGTCAGAACTTTTTCTCTCCGATTGAGTTGGGAAGATGTTCCTAGACCCAAAATTGGCCAAAACGTCCGAATTTGCACTCCATTTTCCCATCCGAGCACTCCTTCTGCCCGAAAAACGACTTTTCTCATCCCAAAACCACCAAAACCTGACTTTTTCCAACTCTGACAGTTTCCTGCCATTTTCCTCCCTAAACCCAAGAAAATGAGTCCAAACTGAGCTTTTCACTGCCTTTTTCTCATTCTCAGCTTTCAAATGAGCTATGGCACGACTTTCTACCATCTCTACAACCAAAGTTGGAAGTGTGACAGGAGGGGGTGGGGGTGAGGGTTTGGGTGGGGGTCAGAACTTTTTCTCTCCGATTGAGTTGGGAAGATGTTCCTAGACCCAAAATTGGCCAAAACGTCCGAATTTGCACTCCATTTTCCCATCCGAGCACTCCTTCTGCCCGAAAAACGACTTTTCTCATCCCAAAACCACCAAAACCTGACTTTTTCCAACTCTGACAGTTTCCTGCCATTTTCCTCCCTAAACCCAAGAAAATGAGTCCAAACCGAGCTTTTCACTGCCTTTTTCTCATTCTCAGCTTTCAAATGAGCTATGGCACGACTTTCTACCATCTCTACAACCAAAGGTGGAAGTGTGACAGGAGGGGGTGGGGGTGGGGGGTCAGAACTTTTTCTCTCCGATTGAGTTGGGAAGATGTTCCTAGACCCAAAATTGACCAAAACGTCCGAATTTGCACTCCATTTTCCCATCCGAGCACTCCTTCTGCCCGAAAAACGACTTTTCTCATCCCAAAACCACCAAAACCTGACTTTTTCCAACTCTGACAGTTTCCTGCCATTTTCCTCCCTAAACCCAAGAAAATGAGTCCAAACCGAGCTTTTCACTGCCTTTTTTTCATTCTCAGCTTTCAAATGAGCTATGGCACGACTTTCTACCATCTCTACAACCAAAGGTGGAAGTGTGACAGGAGTTGTGGGGGTGGGGGTCAGAACTTTTTCTCTCCGATTGAGTTGGGAAGATGTTCCTAGACCCAACTTTGACCAAAACGTCCGAATTTGCACTCCATTTTCCCATCCGAGCACTCCTTCTGCCCGAAAAACGACTTTTCTCATCCCAAAACCACCAAAACCTGACTTTTTCCAACTCTGACAGTTTCCTGCCATTTTCCTCCCTAAACCCAAGAAAATGAGTCCAAACCGAGCTTTTCACTGCCTTTTTCTCATTCTCAGCTTTCAAATGAGCTATGGCACGACTTTCTACCATCTCTACAACCAAAGGTGGAAGTGTGACAGGAGGGGGTGGGGGTGGGGGGTCAGAACTTTTTCTCTCCGATTGAGTTGGGAAGATGTTCCTAGACCCAAAATTGGCCAAAACGTCCGAATTTGCACTCCATTTTCCCATCCGAGCACTCCTTCTGCCCGAAAAACGACTTTTCTCATCCCAAAACCACCAAAACCTGACTTTTTCCAACTCTGACAGTTTCCTGCCATTTTCCTCCCTAAACCCAAGAAAATGAGTCCAAACCGAGCTTTTCACTGCCTTTTTCTCATTCTCAGCTTTCAAATGAGCTATGGCACGACTTTCTACCATCTCTACAACCAAAGTTGGAAGTGTGACAGGAGGGGGTGGTGGTGAGGGTTTGGGTGGGGGTCAGAACTTTTTCTCTCCGATTGAGTTGGGAAGATGTTCCTAGACCCAAAATTGGCCAAAACGTCCGAATTTGCACTCCATTTTCCCATCCGAGCACTCCTTCTGCCCGAAAAACGACTTTTCTCATCCCAAAACCACCAAAACCTGACTTTTTCCAACTCTGACAGTTTCCTGCCATTTTCCTCCCTAAACCCAAGAAAATGAGTCCAAACCGAGCTTTTCACTGCCTTTTTCTCATTCTCAGCTTTCAAATGAGCTATGGCACGACTTTCTACCATCTCTACAACCAAAGGTGGAAGTGTGACAGGAGGGGGTGGGGGTGGGGGTCAGAACTTTTTCTCTCCGATTGAGTTGGGAAGATGTTCCTAGACCCAAAATTGGCCAAAACGTCCGAATTTGCACTCCATTTTCCCATCCGAGCACTCCTTCTGCCCGAAAAACGACTTTTCTCATCCCAAAACCACCAAAACCTGACTTTTTCCAACTCTGACAGTTTCCTGCCATTTTCCTCCCTAAACCCAAGAAAATGAGTCCAAACCGAGCTTTTCACTGCCTTTTTCTCATTCTCAGCTTTCAAATGAGCTATGGCACGACTTTCTACCATCTCTACAACCAAAGGTGGAAGTGTGACAGGAGGGGGTGGCGGTGGAGGTTGGGGTCAGAACTTTTTCTCTCCGATTGAGTTGGGAAGATGTTCCTAGACCCAAAATTGGCCAAAACGTCCGAATTTGCACTCCATTTTCCCATCCGAGCACTCCTTCTGCCCGAAAAACGACTTTTCTCATCCCAAAACCACCAAAACCTGACTTTTTCCAACTCTGACAGTTTCCTGCCATTTTCCTCCCTAAACCCAAGAAAATGAGTCCAAACCGAGCTTTTCACTGCCTTTTTCTCATTCTCAGCTTTCAAATGAGCTATGGCACGACTTTCTACCATCTCTACAACCAAAGGTGGAAGTGTGACAGGAGGGGGTGGGGGTGGGGGTCAGAACTTTTTCTCTCCGATTGAGTTGGGAAGATGTTCCTAGACCCAACTTTGGCCAAAACGTCCGAATTTGCACTCCATTTTCCCATCCGAGCACTCCTTCTGCCCGAAAAACGACTTTTCTCATCCCAAAACCACCAAAACCTGACTTTTTCCAACTCTGACAGTTTCCTGCCATTTTCCTCCCTAAACCCAAGAAAATGAGTCCAAACCGAGCTTTTCACTGCCTTTTTCTCATTCTCAGCTTTCAAATGAGCTATGGCACGACTTTCTACCATCTCTACAACCAAAGGTGGAAGTGTGACAGGAGGGGGTGAGGGTCGGGGTGGGGGTCAGAACTTTTTCTCTCCGATTGAGTTGGGAAGATGTTCCTAGACCCAACTTTGACCAAAACGTCCGAATTTGCACTCCATTTTCCCATCCGAGCACTCCTTCTGCCCAAAAAACGACTTTTCTCATCCCAAAACCACCAAAACCTGACTTTTTCCAACTCTGACAGTTTCCTGCCATTTTCCTCCCTAAACCCAAGAAAATGAGTCCAAACCGAGCTTTCCACTGCCTTTTTCTCATTCTCAGCTTTCAAATGAGCTATGGCACGACTTTCTACCATCTCTACAACCAAAGGTGGAAGTGTGACAGGAGGGGGTGGGGGTGGGGGTCAGAACTTTTTCTCTCCGATTGAGTTGGGAAGATGTTCCTAGACCCAAAATTGACCAAAACGTCCGAATTTGCACTCCATTTTCCCATCCGAGCACTCCTTCTGCCCGAAAAACGACTTTTCTCATCCCAAAACCACCAAAACCTGACTTTTTCCAACTCTGACAGTTTCCTGCCATTTTCCTCCCTAAACCCAAGAAAATGAGTCCAAACCGAGCTTTTCACTGCCTTTTTCTCATTCTCAGCTTTCAAATGAGCTATGGCACGACTTTCTACCATCTCTACAACCAAAGGTGGAAGTGTGACAGGAGGGGGTGGGGGTGGGGGTCAGAACTTTTTCTCTCCGATTGAGTTGGGAAGATGTTCCTAGACCCAAAATTGGCCAAAACGTCCGAATTTGCACTCCATTTTCCCATCCGAGCACTCCTTCTGCCCGAAAAAACGACTTTTCTCATCCCAAAACCACCAAAACCTGACTTTTTCCAACTCTGACAGTTTCCTGCCATTTTCCTCCCTAAACCCAAGAAAATGAGTCCAAACTGAGCTTTTCACTGCCTTTTTCTCATTCTCAGCTTTCAAATGAGCTATGGCACGACTTTCTACCATCTCTACAACCAAAGGTGGAAGTGTGACAGGAGGGGGTGGGGGTGGGGGTCAGAACTTTTTCTCTCCGATTGAGTTGGGAAGATGTTCCTAGACCCAAAATTGGCCAAAACGTCCGAATTTGCACTCCATTTTCCCATCCGAGCACTCCTTCTGCCCGAAAAACGACTTTTCTCATCCCAAAACCACCAAAACCTGACTTTTTCCAACTCTGACAGTTTCCTGCCATTTTCCTCCCTAAACCCAAGAAAATGAGTCCAAACCGAGCTTTCAACTGCCTTTTTCTCATTCTCAGCTTTCAAATGAGCTATGGCACGACTTTCTACCATCTCTACAACCAAAGGTGGAAGTGTGACAGGAGGGGGTGGGGGTTGGGGTGGTGGTGGGGCTCAGAACTTTTTCTCTCCGATTGAGTTGGGAAGATGTTCTTAGACCCAAAATTGGCAAAAACGTCCGAATTTGCACTCCATTTTCCCATCCGAGCACTCCTTCTGCCCGAAAAACGACTTTTCTCATCCCAAAACCACCAAAACCTGACTTTTTCCAACTCTGACAGTTTCCTGCCATTTTCCTCCCTAAACCCAAGAAAATGAGTCCAAACTGAGCTTTTCACTGCCTTTTTCTCATTCTCAGCTTTCAAATGAGCTATGGCACGACTTTCTACCATCTCTACAACCAAAGGTGGAAGTGTGACAGGAGGGGGTGGGGGTGCGGGTCAGAACTTTTTCTCTCCGATTGAGTTGGGAAGATGTTCCTAGACCCAAAATTGACCAAAACGTCCGAATTTGCACTCCATTTTCCCATCCGAGCACTCCTTCTGCCCGAAAAACGACTTTTCTCATCCCAAAACCACCAAAACCTGACTTTTTCCAACTCTGACAGTTTCCTGCCATTTTCCTCCCTAAACCCAAGAAAATGAGTCCAAACTGAGCTTTTCACTGCCTTTTTCTCATTCTCAGCTTTCAAATGAGCTATGGCACGACTTTCTACCATCTCTACAACCAAAGGTGGAAGTGTGACAGGAGGGGGTGGGGGTGGGGGTCAGAACTTTTTCTCTCCGATTGAGTTGGGAAGATGTTCCTAGACCCAACTTTGACCAAAACGTCCGAATTTGCACTCCATTTTCCCATCCGAGCACTCCTTCTGCCCGAAAAACGACTTTTCTCATCCCAAAACCACCAAAACCTGACTTTTTCCAACTCTGACAGTTTCCTGCCATTTTCCTCCCTAAACCCAAGAAAATGAGTCCAAACTGAGCTTTTCACTGCCTTTTTCTCATTCTCAGCTTTCAAATGAGCTATGGCACGACTTTCTACCATCTCTACAACCAAAGGTGGAAGTGTGACAGGAGGGGGTGGGGGTGCGGGTCAGAACTTTTTCTCTCCGATTGAGTTGGGAAGATGTTCCTAGACCCAACTTTGACCAAAACGTCCGAATTTGCACTCCATTTTCCCATCCGAGCACTCCTTCTGCCCGAAAAACGACTTTTCTCATCCCAAAACCACCAAAACCTGACTTTTTCCAACTCTGACAGTTTCCTGCCATTTTCCTCCCTAAACCCAAGAAAATGAGTCCAAACCGAGCTTTTCACTGCCTTTTTCTCATTCTCAGCTTTCAAATGAGCTATGGCACGACTTTCTACCATCTCTACAACCAAAGGTGGAAGTGTGACAGGAGGGGGTGGGGGTGCGGGTCAGAACTTTTTCTCTCCGATTGAGTTGGGAAGATGTTCCTAGACCCAAAATTGGCCAAAACGTCCGAATTTGCACTCCATTTTCCCATCCGAGCACTCCTTCTGCCCGAAAAACGACTTTTCTCATCCCAAAACCACCAAAACCTGACTTTTTCCAACTCTGACAGTTTCCTGCCATTTTCCTCCCTAAACCCAAGAAAATGAGTCCAAACCGAGCTTTTCACTGCCTTTTTCTCATTCTCAGCTTTCAAATGAGCTATGGCACGACTTTCTACCATCTCTACAACCAAAGGTGGAAGTGTGACAGGAGGGGGTGGGGGTTGGGGTGGGGCTCAGAACTTTTTCTCTCCGATTGAGTTGGGAAGATGTTCTTAGACCAAAAATTGGCAAAAACGTCCGAATTTGCACTCCATTTTCCCATCCGAGCACTCCTTCTGCCCGAAAAACGACTTTTCTCATCCCAAAACCACCAAAACCTGACTTTTTCCAACTCTGACAGTTTCCTGCCATTTTCCTCCCTAAACCCAAGAAAATGAGTCCAAACTGAGCTTTTCACTGCCTTTTTCTCATTCTCAGCTTTCAAATGAGCTATGGCACGACTTTCTACCATCTCTACAACCAAAGGTGGAAGTGTGACAGGAGGGGGTGGGGGTTGGGGTGGTGGTGGGGCTCAGAACTTTTTCTCTCCGATTGAGTTGGGAAGCTGTTCCTAGACCCAACTTTGACCAAAACGTCCGAATTTGCACTCCATTTTCCCATCCGAGCACTCCTTCTGCCCGAAAAACGACTTTTCTCATCCCAAAACCACCAAAACCTGACTTTTTCCAACTCTGACAGTTTCCTGCCATTTTCCTCCCTAAACCCAAGAAAATGAGTCCAAACTGAGCTTTTCACTGCCTTTTTCTCATTCTCAGCTTTCAAATGAGCTATGGCACGACTTTCTACCATCTCTACAACCAAAGGTGGAAGTGTGACAGGAGGGGGTGGGGTGGGGGTCAGAACTTTTTCTCTCCGATTGAGTTGGGAAGATGTTCCTAGACCCAAAATTGACCAAAACGTCCGAATTTGCACTCCATTTTCCCATCCGAGCACTCCTTCTGCCCGAAAAACGACTTTTCTCATCCCAAAACCACCAAAACCTGACTTTTTCCAACTCTGACAGTTTCCTGCCATTTTCCTCCCTAAACCCAAGAAAATGAGTCCAAACTGAGCTTTTCACTGCCTTTTTCTCATTCTCAGCTTTCAAATGAGCTATGGCACGACTTTCTACCATCTCTACAACCAAAGGTGGAAGTGTGACAGGAGGGGGTGGGGGTGCGGGTCAGAACTTTTTCTCTCCGATTGAGTTGGGAAGATGTTCCTAGACCCAAAATTGACCAAAACGTCCGAATTTGCACTCCATTTTCCCATCCGAGCACTCCTTCTGCCCGAAAAACGACTTTTCTCATCCCAAAACCACCAAAACCTGACTTTTTCCAACTCTGACAGTTTCCTGCCATTTTCCTCCCTAAACCCAAGAAAATGAGTCCAAACTGAGCTTTTCACTGCCTTTTTCTCATTCTCAGCTTTCAAATGAGCTATGGCACGACTTTCTACCATCTCTACAACCAAAGGTGGAAGTGTGACAGGAGGGGGTGGGGGTGGGGGGTCAGAACTTTTTCTCTCCGATTGAGTTGGGAAGATGTTCCTAGACCCAACTTTGGCCAAAACGTCCGAATTTGCACTCCATTTTCCCATCCGAGCACTCCTTCTGCCCGAAAAACGACTTTTCTCATCCCAAAACCACCAAAACCTGACTTTTTCCAACTCTGACAGTTTCCTGCCATTTTCCTCCCTAAACCCAAGAAAATGAGTCCAAACTGAGCTTTTCACTGCCTTTTTCTCATTCTCAGCTTTCAAATGAGCTATGGCACGACTTTCTACCATCTCTACAACCAAAGGTGGAAGTGTGACAGGAGGGGGTGGGGGTGGGGGTCAGAACTTTTTCTCTCCGATTGAGTTGGGAAGATGTTCCTAGACCCAAAATTGACCAAAACGTCCGAATTTGCACTCCATTTTCCCATCCGAGCACTCCTTCTGCCCGAAAAACGACTTTTCTCATCCCAAAACCACCAAAACCTGACTTTTTCCAACTCTGACAGTTTCCTGCCATTTTCCTCCCTAAACCCAAGAAAATGAGTCCAAACTGAGCTTTTCACTGCCTTTTTCTCATTCTCAGCTTTCAAATGAGCTATGGCACGACTTTCTACCATCTCTACAACCAAAGGTGGAAGTGTGACAGGAGGGGGTGGGGGTGGGGGTCAGAACTTTTTCTCTCCGATTGAGTTGGGAAGATGTTCCTAGACCCAAAATTGACCAAAACGTCCGAATTTGCACTCCATTTTCCCATCCAAGCACTCCTTCTGCCCGAAAAACGACTTTTCTCATCCCAAAACCACCAAAACCTGACTTTTTCCAACTCTGACAGTTTCCTGCCATTTTCCTCCCTAAACCCAAGAAAATGAGTCCAAACTGAGCTTTTCACTGCCTTTTTCTCATTCTCAGCTTTCAAATGAGCTATGGCACGACTTTCTACCATCTCTACAACCAAAGGTGGAAGTGTGACAGGAGGGGGTGGGGGTGCGGGTCAGAACTTTTTCTCTCCGATTGAGTTGGGAAGATGTTCCTAGACCCAAAATTGGCCAAAACGTCCGAATTTGCACTCCATTTTCCCATCCGAGCACTCCTTCTGCCCGAAAAACGACTTTTCTCATCCCAAAACCACCAAAACCTGACTTTTTCCAACTCTGACAGTTTCCTGCCATTTTCCTCCCTAAACCCAAGAAAATGAGTCCAAACTGAGCTTTTCACTGCCTTTTTCTCATTCTCAGCTTTCAAATGAGCTATGGCACGACTTTCTACCATCTCTACAACCAAAGGTGGAAGTGTGACAGGAGGGGTGGGGGTCGGGTGGGGGTGGGGGTCAGAACTTTTTCTCTCCGATTGAGTTGGGAAGATGTTCCTAGACCCAAAATTGGCCAAAACGTCCGAATTTGCACTCCATTTTCCCATCCGAGCACTCCTTCTGCCCGAAAAACGACTTTTCTCATCCCAAAACCACCAAAACCTGACTTTTTCCAACTCTGACAGTTTCCTGCCATTTTCCTCCCTAAACCCAAGAAAATGAGTCCAAACTGAGCTTTTCACTGCCTTTTTCTCATTCTCAGCTTTCAAATGAGCTATGGCACGACTTTCTACCATCTCTACAACCAAAGGTGGAAGTGTGACAGGAGGGGGTGAGGGTGGGGGTGGGGGTCAGAACTTTTTCTCTCCGATTGAGTTGGGAAGATGTTCCTAGACCCAAAATTGGCCAAAACGTCCGAATTTGCACTCCATTTTCCCATCCGAGCACTCCTTCTGCCCGAAAAACGACTTTTCTCATCCCAAAACCACCAAAACCTGACTTTTTCCAACTCTGACAGTTTCCTGCCATTTTCCTCCCTAAACCCAAGAAAATGAGTCCAAACTGAGCTTTTCACTGCCTTTTTCTCATTCTCAGCTTTCAAATGAGCTATGGCACGACTTTCTACCATCTCTACAACCAAAGTTGGAAGTGTGACAGGAGGGGGTGGGGGTGGGGGTCAGAACTTTTTCTCTCCGATTGAGTTGGGAAGATGTTCCTAGACCCAAAATTGACCAAAACGTCCGAATTTGCACTCCATTTTCCCATCCGAGCACTCCTTCTGCCCAAAAAACGACTTTTCTCATCCCAAAACCACCAAAACCTGACTTTTTCCAACTCTGACAGTTTCCTGCCATTTTCCTCCCTAAACCCAAGAAAATGAGTCCAAACTGAGCTTTTCACTGCCTTTTTCTCATTCTCAGCTTTCAAATGAGCTATGGCACGACTTTCTACCATCTCTACAACCAAAGGTGGAAGTGTGACAGGAGGGGGTGGGGGTGGGGGTCAGAACTTTTTCTCTCCGATTGAGTTGGGAAGATGTTCCTAGACCCAAAATTGACCAAAACGTCCGAATTTGCACTCCATTTTCCCATCCGAGCACTCCTTCTGCCCGAAAAACGACTTTTCTCATCCCAAAACCACCAAAACCTGACTTTTTCCAACTCTGACAGTTTCCTGCCATTTTCCTCCCTAAACCCAAGAAAATGAGTCCAAACTGAGCTTTTCACTGCCTTTTTCTCATTCTCAGCTTTCAAATGAGCTATGGCACGACTTTCTACCATCTCTACAACCAAAGGTGGAAGTGTGACAGGAGGGGGTGGGGGTGGGGGTCAGAACTTTTTCTCTCCGATTGAGTTGGGAAGATGTTCCTAGACCCAAAATTGGCCAAAACGTCCGAATTTGCACTCCATTTTCCCATCCGAGCACTCCTTCTGCCCGAAAAACGACTTTTCTCATCCCAAAACCTCCAAAACCTGACTTTTTCCAACTCTGACAGTTTCCTGCCATTTTCCTCCCTAAACCCAAGAAAATGAGTCCAAACTGAGCTTTTCACTGCCTTTTTCTCATTCTCAGCTTTCAAATGAGCTATGGCACGACTTTCTACCATCTCTACAACCAAAGGTGGAAGTGTGACAGGAGGGGGTGGGGGTGGGGGTCAGAACTTTTTCTCTCCGATTGAGTTGGGAAGATGTTCCTAGACCCAAAATTGGCCAAAACGTCCGAATTTGCACTCCATTTTCCCATCCGAGCACTCCTTCTGCCCGAAAAACGACTTTTCTCATCCCAAAACCACCAAAACCTGACTTTTTCCAACTCTGACAGTTTCCTGCCATTTTCCTCCCTAAACCCAAGAAAATGAGTCCAAACTGAGCTTTTCACTGCCTTTTTCTCATTCTCAGCTTTCAAATGAGCTATGGCACGACTTTCTACCATCTCTACAACCAAAGGTGGAAGTGTGACAGGAGGGGGTGGGGGGTGGGGGTCAGAACTTTTTCTCTCCGATTGAGTTGGGAAGATGTTCCTAGACCCAAAATTGGCCAAAACGTCCGAATTTGCACTCCATTTTCCCATCCGAGCACTCCTTCTGCCCGAAAAACGACTTTTCTCATCCCAAAACCACCAAAACCTGACTTTTTCCAACTCTGACAGTTTCCTGCCATTTTCCTCCCTAAACCCAAGAAAATGAGTCCAAACTGAGCTTTTCACTGCCTTTTTCTCATTCTCAGCTTTCAAATGAGCTATGGCACGACTTTCTACCATCTCTACAACCAAAGGTGGAAGTGTGACAGGAGGGGGGTGGGGGTGGGGGTCAGAACTTTTTCTCTCCGATTGAGTTGGGAAGATGTTCCTAGACCCAAAATTGACCAAAACGTCCGAATTTGCACTCCATTTTCCCATCCGAGCACTCCTTCTGCCCGAAAAACGACTTTTCTCATCCCAAAACCACCAAAACCTGACTTTTTCCAACTCTGACAGTTTCCTGCCATTTTCCTCCCTAAACCCAAGAAAATGAGTCCAAACTGAGCTTTTCACTGCCTTTTTCTCATTCTCAGCTTTCAAATGAGCTATGGCACGACTTTCTACCATCTCTACAACCAAAGGTGGAAGTGTGACAGGAGGGGGTGGGGGTGGGGGTCAGAACTTTTTCTCTCCGATTGAGTTGGGAAGATGTTCCTAGACCCAAAATTGACCAAAACGTCCGAATTTGCACTCCATTTTCCCATCCGAGCACTCCTTCTGCCCGAAAAACGACTTTTCTCATCCCAAAACCACCAAAACCTGACTTTTTCCAACTCTGACAGTTTCCTGCCATTTTCCTCCCTAAACCCAAGAAAATGAGTCCAAACTGAGCTTTTCACTGCCTTTTTCTCATTCTCAGCTTTCAAATGAGCTATGGCACGACTTTCTACCATCTCTACAACCAAAGGTGGAAGTGTGACAGGAGGGGGTGGGGGTGGGGGTCAGAACTTTTTCTCTCCGATTGAGTTGGGAAGATGTTCCTAGACCCAAAATTGGCCAAAACGTCCGAATTTGCACTCCATTTTCCCATCCGAGCACTCCTTCTGCCCGAAAAACGACTTTTCTCATCCCAAAACCACCAAAACCTGACTTTTTCCAACTCTGACAGTTTCCTGCCATTTTCCTCCCTAAACCCAAGAAAATGAGTCCAAACTGAGCTTTTCACTGCCTTTTTCTCATTCTCAGCTTTCAAATGAGCTATGGCACGACTTTCTACCATCTCTACAACCAAAGGTGGAAGTGTGACAGGAGGGGGTGGGGGTGGGGGTCAGAACTTTTTCTCTCCGATTGAGTTGGGAAGATGTTCCTAGACCCAAAATTGGCCAAAACGTCCGAATTTGCACTCCATTTTCCCATCCGAGCACTCCTTCTGCCCAAAAAACGACTTTTCTCATCCCAAAACCACCAAAACCTGACTTTTTCCAACTCTGACAGTTTCCTGCCATTTTCCTCCCTAAACCCAAGAAAATGAGTCCAAACTGAGCTTTTCACTGCCTTTTTCTCATTCTCAGCTTTCAAATGAGCTATGGCACGACTTTCTACCATCTCTACAACCAAAGTTGGAAGTGTGACAGGAGGGGGTGTGGGTGAGGGTTTGGGTGGGGGTCAGAACTTTTTCTCTCCGATTGAGTTGGGAAGATGTTCCTAGACCCAAAATTGGCCAAAACGTCCGAATTTGCACTCCATTTTCCCATCCGAGCACTCCTTCTGCCCAAAAAACGACTTTTCTCATCCCAAAACCACCAAAACCTGACTTTTTCCAACTCTGACAGTTTCCTGCCATTTTCCTCCCTAAACCCAAGAAAATGAGTCCAAACTGAGCTTTTCACTGCCTTTTTCTCATTCTCAGCTTTCAAATGAGCTATGGCACGACTTTCTACCATCTCTACAACCAAAGTTGGAAGTGTGACAGGAGGGGGTGGGGGTGGGGGTCAGAACTTTTTCTCTCCGATTGAGTTGGGAAGATGTTCCTAGACCCAACTTTGACCAAAACGTCCGAATTTGCACTCCATTTTCCCATCCAAGCACTCCTTCTGCCCGAAAAACAACTTTTCTCATCCCAAAACCACCAAAACCTGACTTTTTCCAACTCTGACAGTTTCCTGCCATTTTCCTCCCTAAACCCAAGAAAATGAGTCCAAACTGAGCTTTTCACTGCCTTTTTCTCATTCTCAGCTTTCAAATGAGCTATGGCACGACTTTCTACCATCTCTACAACCAAAGGTGGAAGTGTGACAGGAGGGGGTGGGGGTGGGGGTCAGAACTTTTTCTCTCCGATTGAGTTGGGAAGATGTTCCTAGACCCAACTTTGACCAAAACGTCCGAATTTGCACTCCATTTTCCCATCCAAGCACTCCTTCTGCCCGAAAAACGACTTTTCTCATCCCAAAACCACCAAAACCTGACTTTTTCCAACTCTGACAGTTTCCTGCCATTTTCCTCCCTAAACCCAAGAAAATGAGTCCAAACTGAGCTTTTCACTGCCTTTTTCTCATTCTCAGCTTTCAAATGAGCTATGGCACGACTTTCTACCATCTCTACAACCAAAGTTGGAAGTGTGACAGGAGGGGGTGGGGGTGGGGGTCAGAACTTTTTCTCTCCGATTGAGTTGGGAAGACGTTCCTAGACCCAACTTTGACCAAAACGTCCGAATTTGCACTCCATTTCCCGAGCACTCCTTCTGCCCGAAAAACGACTTTTCTCATCCCAAAACCACCAAAACCTGACTTTTTCCAACTCTGACAGTTTCCTGCCATTTTCCTCCCTAAACCCAAGAAAATGAGTCCAAACTGAGCTTTTCACTGCCTTTTTCACTGCCAAAACCACCAAAACCTGACTTTTTCCAACTCTGACAGTTTCCTGCCATTTTCCTCCCTAAACCCAAGAAAATGAGTCCAAACTGAGCTTTTCACTGCCTTTTTCTCATTCTCAGCTTTCAAATGAGCTATGGCACGACTTTCTACCATCTCTACAACCAAAGTTGGAAGTGTGACAGGAGGGGGTGGGGGTGTAGGTGGGGAACAGTTTCCTCCTCACGGACCCATTCCTCCCAGCACATCCTTGGCCATGTCCCTCATACTGCCTGCCAGAGGGTGGGGGTGGGGATTGGGGGGGGGGGCTGAGTGAGCATTTCACATTTTGTCCTTGAATTTGGAATGTGCTTACTACTTATATATATTTCGGAAATAGCCCAAAATTATTGAAATTCAAAACAAGATTGTTAGGAGCGCACAACATGTTTCAGCAAATCATTTGCCATCCTCAGGTGAAATCAAGCAAACAAAGTTAAAACAATCTTTAAATACAAAATGACAAGTCATTAGGTCACCGAGATAGAATCACTGAAGTCACAAAATGAAGTCAATTCTGAAGGTCACTTGCATTGGAAGTAGCTACGCAATAAAATACACAATAGAGCCATGAATTACAAATCTAACAGCGTATTAATGGAGCTTGCCCTTTCATTCATGAGAGTGCTAAAGTCAGACTTCTTTATTATAATTGATTCCAGAAATCTAGGGTATTCAGTACAGGCAATGATATCGAAAATTTTCTTTCTTTGGTGGATGTACATGCATGCTTATTTCGGTTGGTGTTGGATACGCTTTCAAATGTTCGTTGATTCTGGTAGCAAAATGGCGGATAGAGCTGCCCACGTAACACTTTTCACAGTGATCACATGTGTATTTGTACACAACATTAGATTTTAATTCGGGCACAACTTTATCCTTATTAGAGAAAAAATTGCTAGTTTTCAAGGTTTTAAAAACGGGGCGAACTTTCATGTCAGGCGGTAAAAGCTTATTGATGTCTTTGACACGAGAAAGAAGATTTTGTTCACTCTCCGAAATGTAGGGGAAGCTCCATGTTATAAATTTAAAGTCGTCATGAGCGTTTGGTCGAGCAACGTTGGCTTTGTGTCTTGCCTCAACTTTTTCTCGCATGCGCAAAATAGTTCTTTCAGAAAATCCGTTTTTTTGAAAAAGGGCTTGAATAGCAGAAACGGAGTTTTGATAATTATTAGGATTGGAATTCAATTTCAAGGCACGATAAAAGAGTGAATTCATAGCAGCCAAGCGATAACGTTTGGGAGCATAAGCAGAATTAGGGATGTAAATGCCAGTATTTGTTTCCTTGAGGTGCCAAGCGATATCGAAGGCATTCTCACTTTTGGTAACTTTGGTATCTAAAAACACAAGACTTTCATTGACTCCTCGCTCAATCGTGAATTTGATATCAGGAAGAAGGGTATTCAGAAAGTCATGAAAGGCGGAAGCATCGGAGTTTTTGTCAAAAATTCAAAATATGTCATCAACGTAACGTTTATAATAGACAGGGAGAGAACCTTTGGGGGGGAACGAACATTTGAAAGCGTATCCAACACCAACCGAAATAAGCATGCATGTACATCCACCAAAGAAAGAAAATTTCGATATCATTGCCTGTACTGAATACCCTAGATTTCTGGAATCAATTATAATAAAGAAGTCTGACTTTAGCACTCTCATGAATGAAAGGGCAAGCTCCATTAATACGCTGTTAGATTTGTAATTCATGGCTCTATTGTGTATTTTATTGCGTAGCTACTTCCAATGCAAGTGACCTTCAGAATTGACTTCATTTTGTGACTTCAGTGATTCTATCTCGGTGACCTAATGACTTGTAATTTTGTATTTAAAGATTGCTTTAACTTTGTTTGCTTGATTTCACCTGAGGATGGCAATGTATGGAGTTTCATGTATGGTCCTGAGGAGTTTCATGTATGGTGTCCAATACAATCGTCAGCCAGATCTAAAAGACAAACATGGAATCATTGCATTAAATGCTGAAGTGAATAAAAGTCAAAAGTCAGGTATCTGCCAGTAAATGCTTATTGCGATGTCTACATCTCGAAATCAATTCCCTCCTCTTGTTCAACAGATTGACATTTCTATGCTGCAGAATAAAATCTTTCTCGCTAAGACAGAGGTCACATCGCCTGATCATTGGATTGTACGGCTTGCAAACTTTTTTGATTTGCCAAGATATTTTAGGGGTCCCACCTTTTTCTTTGATACTCCAGTATTCCTTGGAAAGCTCCGTCTCGCTTTTGTACTTTTCGTGAGAGAATGATTTTTTATGATTGCCATACCGCAGTTTGAAACTTCCTTCACAAATACCGAAGTACGTCTTTTGATGTCCATCGTTCTTGCTATCTGAGATTTTTGCTTCATACACTATACTGGTAGAGAGGCACTTGTTATCCAAGGGGCAATTTTCCTTATTTTTGCAGTTGCATTCCTTTTCCTTTTCTTTGCTTTTTAACATTTTTCTGTTGTGACCATTGATGATAGATTTCACATTTGGCATCACATTCAAAATTGCCCCTTGGATAACAAGTGCCTCTCTACCAGTATAGTGTATGAAGCAAAAATCTCAGATAGCAAGAACGATGGACATCAAAAGACGTACTTCGGTATTTGTGAAGGAAGTTTCAAACTGCGGTATGGCAATCATAAAAAATCATTCTCTCACGAAAAGTATAAAAGCGAGACGGAGCTTTCCAAGGAATACTGGAGTATCAAAGAAAAAGGTGGGACCCCTAAAATATCTTGGCAAATCAAAAAAGTTTGCAAGCCGTACAATCCAATGATCAGGCGATGTGACCTCTGTCTTAGCGAGAAAGATTTTATTCTGCAGCATAGAAATGTCAATCTGTTGAACAAGAGGAGGGAATTGATTTCGAGATGTAGACATCGCAATAAGCATTTACTGGCAGATACCTGACTTTTGACTTTTATTCACTTCAGCATTTAATGCAATGATTCCATGTTTGTCTTTTAGATCTGCCTGACGATTGTATTGGACACCATACATGAAACTCTGAGTACCGGTACAAGTTGTTTTTTCAATTACGGTATAATTGCTCCTTCATAAGTTGGGCACTGCCAAAGAGTGTGTTTCCCACGGTATTGTATTATATATATATATATATATATATATATATATATATATATATATATATATATATATATATATATATATATATGTATGCATATTTATATTATATAATATTATATTAATAATTGATGTAATGAATATTATACTATATTGCCACTGACCTAAATCGAATTTGAACATCAGACTGGTGCAGAGCCCTAGAAAATACATCAAATGAAACATATATGGACGCGAAAAGATTATGAAAGTTCAAAATTGAATGTTTTTCTTAACTTACCAACATTAAGAGTTTCTTCACGCCATTTTGAAAAACAATTTGAATTTCCCGCCAAATGGACGAAGATAAAAAGTTGATTTCACATCACAAATCTTAAACATCGGTCTAAGGCATGTTCTGTGAAAAAGAAATAATCGGAAAAGCTAGTTTTCACTCCTAAAATGGAGCATAAATGGAAGGAAGTTGCCTGACATATATATATATATATATATATATATATATATATATATGTATATATATATGCCACCGCGTTTAATGGGTCAATGCCTTGCCTTCTATGAGAAAATGACCACAATAAACGAAATAAGCACAGAAGCGTCAAAATTAAAATTTGCAATCGCACTCTATCTTTTTTAGAAATTGGAATGAAGAAGAGCAGAAGAGAATTAAGAATAGCGGTCGGAATATTGGAATGTGTGTCACTATATATAGTTATGGAATGCCGAATGGTTGGACTGCCAATAAGTGCACTTCGATGATGAACGGCTTTTGTGAACACGGAAGAAATGAAGGTGAAGTATTGCCATGACTTTTGGCTTCTCTAACTACAAAGTTTTCTGTTTCATGTTCATGAAAGCTCATGATAGTTGACGTCTCAAAAGTTGCTTGTCTGCAGATTTTTCGAACCAGCATCAGTGGACACCAGTGATGTCACCCGTCTCATGCTACAGACATCCAATTATCCATATGTGTGCAATGTCAATTACATGAGAAAAAACGAACCACTTGATTTGCGCTGAGATTCAATCGATTCGCATGCCTTCCAGTCATGTCGCACAACAGCGTACCATACGATGCATCATACGAGAGCTTGCATTCTCAGCTTCAATATGCGCTATGATAGACTTGTATCCATTATTGTATTTGCTTAGTAGTGTTCAAAATATGAAAATCGCTTAAATTAAAAATCGTAATTTTTCAATCAGAAAACATCTGAGTATGATAGTCAATTAGGCGTTAGGAGAAAGAGTATTTTCTGAGCTCTCTTTTGAAATACTGGTCATCAGAATCTGAGAACCAAGATAAAATAAGTAGTATCATTGATGGTGGTTTCATTAATTTTGAAACCCGACTCAGACTAAAGGCCAACACGAACCCGAGGTGGGGTTGGGCCCAGAAATTTACCTTAACCCGATTAGAAAACACCAGAACCCAGCCCGACCCGACCAGATTACATTCGAAAACCATTCCAGATGTTTTTTCTAATACTCTTGTGATCTGAAAGTTATCGTAGTTCAGGACTCCGGTTAATTTTAGAGCTGAATAAAAGCTTCATCCCAGGTTCAAATCGATCCATTTAAACACGCAGACTTTATGCATGGTCATCTGTCAACTGCAATTGTACTCTCCTCTAGAGGTAAATGCTGCACCGACTAATTTGATAGAATAGAAATGATAACAAACCCGTAGTAATATTGGAAAAATTTCAAAGCGATATTCCATGAAATTGTAATAAATTTCAGTGAAATAATTGACACGCACACCCTATTTAAGATTGCAGTTATTAGATCATTTATCTGTCTTCTACTGTGTTAACTAAGTACATATGCTGTAGAGATATCTTAATAGCTTTATCACAATAGTGAAATATCATTTCAACTTCATTTCGATATTGAACAAAGTTAGCATGATCCATTTATGGGGTGGCAGATTTACATCATGGGAAAGAAAGTAAATACAAAACCATGTCGTCTATAACCCTGCTATAACTGATCAGTTTATATCATACATTGACGTAGAGTGCATTTCTTGATTGACACTTAACAGCAGTAGAATGCTTGCTCCTTTTTAACACTGGTGTGTGAGTTTTTGTATGCAATTAATGAGTGCTGGAACGTGAAAAGACATTAACTTCTGAAACAGGAAGGCATTCGAGGACTTCTAAAGATTTTGCCGATTACCAGCCTTCACATTCGTTCCAAACATCTCTTGTCGCTGGTGAAATTGATATTCAATTATAGTGCACCATATTAAGTCCCATGAAAGGCGTTTTATCATTCATGTATTCATAAAAGAGTTTCGAAAAAATTGACATTGCAACAAATCTAAAAGTGACTACACAAGCAAGAAGTGACAATTCCCATTTTTATTCTATAATGCAAAAAGGCAAAAAATATTGATCAAATCAATTGCCCAGACCATTGCACTACATGTAAAGTGATATTTTATCAACCTTTCTGAGAAAAATATGTGTAACTCGAGTTCGGATATTTTCGGGGTTTCTTGGGTTTATGATAAATGCGGAAATACAACCCGAGCCGATGCAAATCCGTAGTTTCGGGTGTGGTCGGCTCGGGTTCGGGTCAACTTTGCTACAGACTTCAAGGAAATGCTGTGGGTTCAGCATGCTCAGAAGCTTTGTACCGATGAACGATTCCACACGCATATTAATTATGTTACAAAAATTCAGCTGCAGGGATGTCTCTGAAATACGTCAAGTACCTGTTCACGAACATTGCTTGAGACGACAAGCTGTGTCTACGTAAAGTTCAAGGTCGTTCGTTTGCATCGCCTATTATGTGGGCCTGATTGCACCAACGTGTACCTGTTTCTTTTGACCCTCGTTGACATAAACCGACAATGATACTCCTTCGTTCAACCCCTTCTCCTAAACTCGTCCCAAACATCGACTTTTGCTGAAGAGATCGACGAGAGCAAATTACTGAATTACTATTACTAATTACTCTTCCAAATTACTGAAAGTACACACCGAAGAACTGCTTTTGTTTCTAATTATTTGTGTCTAATTAAGAGTAGTGATGTGCGTTGATGACTTGTAGTGATGCATTGCTTGCCACTTATGATTTTGATTTCGATATGGAAAATGCAGACATTTACTATTGGTAACATGTTGCCGTAAAAGTCTGAAGTTTATCATAGTTTAAGATAGTAGATAGCTTCAGTCGATAGGCACCGCCTTAGATCAATGTTGTTAGATCTTCGGATGAATCTGATTACTGAAACATACAACAATTGTGGATTCTTGTTGTAAGGAGATAGTCTGTAAGTTATTTTACTTTGTTTTCTCTTATTCATCCCATTTTCTCTCTATTTGCTGATTGTTGGGAAATAATGCGAACACTATGCGCGCACCACATATATGTACGTGCGTAGGTAAATTGCATTGTCAGGGTCGAGAGATGAGGTTCCTCAATATCGATGGTTACGGCAAGAACTAGACACGAGGGCAAGAAAGTCAATATTTCATTGAATGCAATGTAAGCTCAAGTTGGTAGATCGAGATCGTGAGGAGTCAAACCGTGTGAATCAGAGTTGTAACCGGTCCGGGATTTTCGAGACCGGACCGGAATGGCAACCGGTCTCGATCGACAATCTATGCTACAATCCCATACCATTATCAGCTCCCTGCATGCTGATCGAGGCTATTTAAACTTTCAAAGTTATCAATCAAGAAAAGCCTACAGAAAAGAAGTCAATCAAACTTATATAGGTCTTGCTACTGTAAACGTATGTCTATGGAGAAAATAATTTAAACACGGAAAATTAATAATATTATCCTTATACTAGGCTTATAAGGGACTCGCTGCAAATGAGTTTCTCTGATCGGTATAACTAGGCCATTTTTGGTTCTCTGCAAATTTATGTGAGGTCAGGCCTAGTATTAAGTATGCGGTACAATTAACTAAATTTACCATATCGGTGTAGATACATGCATCCTAGCATCTAGTCGATTAATTGAAATAAGTGTGCTATGTGTGTTTGGCATCATATTCACTTTCCCATTATGTAGACGGATATGCCATTGATTTTTCTATTGTGTCCACACTCCAATTTATGGTTATTTAATAAGACTTGTGTAAGCATGAGTATTGACTAACAAGTATTAAAAAGGTTTTTAGGTTACTTTAGTACAGCAATCAACACAAAAGTACATGCATCTCTTGTTTGTCATACAATCAATAGAAATCTATTATAAACTGCATCTATTATGATTAATTCAAATTTACATAACTGATAACGTATTTTGTAGAATTTGAGATAGGCTGTAATTGAACTACGAGTATACAATTTCATTGTTTTCATAAATTTCCAATTCAAATTGAACTGATGATCAAAGACTCGAATGCTAGTAACGAATTTAATATAATAATCGCATGCCTACCTGGAACTTAATAACAACGACTGTTTCTAAGTCAAGGACTCTGTACGACAAGTGCAATTTCTCAAATATGACGGGGACGGAATTGCACCGGCACGGTTCGATTGTCCATACCAAACCGGCGACCGTCTACATCTCTGGTGTGAATAATATTTCCATTTAACAAATTTATCACAGAGGAAAGTTGAGTTTAAGGTGCGTACTTTCACTTGACAGATGTTCAGTATTCACTGTATGTAACCATTGAAGCTCGCGTGTTCCCTAACACAACTTATTCATATTGCGCTTGCTCGGCCAATCACGTGAGCCAAAGAGAGAAGAACAATATCCACATCAATCTCTCCCTCTCTCACTTACTACCATTGCACACAATGGCTGAGACAGAATCATGTCACTTCTAGACTAATAGTCTGGCAGTCAGAACGAGTTTCTGCAGGGAACGAGGCCGAAAGTGAGACTTTCAAAGAATGATGTACACCTTATGCCTACTTAGAATCGGCACGTCTGCCGAGTTCCTCTTCTTGTCAGACAAGATCAAAGAAAAACACACGTAAATCCAATGGGACGCAGAGTGCAGTTTTTGGCTAAAATGAAATTTTCTATGTTTTCTCTGATTAAACGATAAGTACTAAGCCCAGAGATATAATTTTTTGGCATGGAATGTCTTCATGTCATTTCCTATGATGTGCATGTGCTTTTATCATGCATCTAATCGGCGATGTATGCAAGAATATGATTGAATGTGGATAAAGTAGCTCAAAATGCTTGTGTTTGGCGACATTAAGAGGCTCGCCAAATCTATATGTGTTTAGCTATATAGACAGGGGTGCATGAAAATGAAAGGAAATGACCTGAAGACATTCCATGCCAAAAATCATGACTCTAGACTTAGTACTTTGCGTGTAATCAGAGAAAAAATGGAAAATTTCATTTTATCCAAAAACTGCAATCTGCTTCCCATTGGATTTACATGTGTTTTTCTTTGATCCTGTCTGACAAGAAGAGGAACTCACTGGAACTCGGCAGACGTGCCGATTCGAAGTAGACTTAGGGTATACATCATTCCTTGAAAGTCTCACTTTCGGCCTCGTTCACTGCAGAAACTCGTTCTGGCTGCCGAAACCAGAAACCGAAACCCAGACTGACGAAAGTGAATGCATCTCTGTGACTTGCGTGCTATCAACCTGATTAACATTTCATTTTCAGTTCGCTATCAGATGATTCCTGGATCTTTCAATTATGAACAGAGTGTAAGCGAATGCAGGAGGAGAGGCGGTTCGATTGCAAGTATTGAGAGTGCCCATGAAAATCGATATGCGCATGCAGTTTTGCGTCACCAAACTGGAGAAGAGTGCACAAAAATGTATCAAAATATGGAGTGTGATGCATTTATTGATATGAAGCGATATGCTGATGAAGCAAATGGAAACCTAAATAATTTCATGCCAACCGTTGGTGGTGTGAATACCTACAGGTAAGTGAAAATCGAATCACCAATGTTGACTATTGGTCATCTTGCTCATGTCAGCTGAGAGAGTTCTCAAGTGTTTTAAAGACAATAACGTGAGACATTTTTTCGCTGCCAAATTTGAGACATGTAACTTCTGTCATCATTCATAGCAAACGGCACTACCTATAATTGAACATACGGTATGACCTCACTCATCTGGAACAAAACGAAAGACAAAGCGAGGGTGCACGGTATGCCAGGAGAGGCGGTTTCACTTCGAATATTTCCCATTATATTTCTTGACGATTTCTAATGTATTTTTGTATGAAAATTTCGAAAATTATGGTCTAAAAATCACTCGACTAGCCTTTTTTAAGAAAGTAAAGATAATTCAAAATGGCGGACAGAAAGAACGAAACTGAATTCTGGTGCTGGATTAAAAAAATTCCCAAGTATTTTGTCAGCAGTTTCCTAGTTATTTAACCTGCTCTCTTCAAGCATAATTGTCAAAAAATCATGCGACTAGCCTTTTTCCAGAAAGTTGCAAAAATTCAAAATGGCGACTGGAGACCGAAACTGCATTCTGGGAGTGGATTAAAAGAATTCCCATCTATTTCGCAAACAGTTTCCGATGTGAAATATGATGTATGATTAAAGATATTCCCAAGCATCTTGACAGCAACTTCCTATGTGATTTTATCTGCTCTTTTCAAAAATAATTGCTAGAAAATCATACAATTATCCCTTTTCATAAAAATAACGAAATAGAAAATGGCGGACATGAGACCGAAACTGCATTTTGCATTTGATTAAAAAAAGTCTCAATTATTTCGTCAGTAGATATTTATGTAGTTTGAAACGCTCTTTTCAGTTGTCCCTGTTGTGATATCATGCGGCACTTTTCGAGAAATAAAAAAAATTCAAAATGCGGGCATAAAAGCAAAGCGGCAGTGTGGTTCGGCTAATATGCATTATGCATCAACAGCAAGCCTTGGAGGTCCTAATAGGTTCTTAAAATTTCTTGGAAGTGTCATGTTCGCTTGTGTGCGAACCAAAATATGTGAATCAGTGGTCTGCATCAGATCTATGAGACCTCCAAGGCTTTTGTTGATGCATAATACATCTTAACCGAGCTCCACACTGCTGCTTCGATTTTATACCCGCCATTTTGAATTTCCGCCATTTTCTTTAAGGGCTAATCTGATTTTCTAGCAATGATATTTGAAAAGAGCGGGTCAAAATGCATTGGAAACAATTTGCGGGGGATTTCTTTTAATCCACTCCCAGAATGCAGTTTCGGTTTTCAGTCCGCCATTTTGAATTTTCGTCACCTTCTCGAAAAGGGCTAGTCGCATGATTTTTTGACAATTATATTTAAAGAGAGCAGGTAAATGCAGGGGAATTATTCCAGCACCAGAATTCAGTTTCGTTTTTTCTGACCTCTTTTGAAAATTGAAATAATGACATGCAAAGTCATGACGCTGATTTTACTCGTATTATGGACAAAATACATAATTATCAGATAAATGTGAGAATTGGAAAAATCTGTAGAAAATAATGAACAGTTATATTTTTCGTTGGTAATTTCAGATGCAAATATTCTGCAAAGCATTTCATATAAATTGACAAATTTAATCTGACCATTCGATGAACATACGAAAAAATGAAGTCCCGTGAATAACACTTTCAAGTTATGAGCCGTAGAGTAAGTATATTAGGTAGAGTGGCAACTCCGCATTTATCAAATCCCCAATGTGTATACACTTTCGATTCTATTAAATAAACTCGCGGGGGATGCAGTTGGTATTGTTGCCAAATGTGAGATATGCAATTATTTTTCTTATTACACATTGCCGCGGAATTGAGTGATAATGATAGTAATGCAGAAGAAATGATGGTGTTTTACAGATCCTCCGTGTCATGACAGCCTGCCTGTCGGCAGTATATAAATTAGCAAAAATTTAGCATTTTCAAAGCTTCTCAAATAATTTTTTTGGACTAAAGGAACGTAATCTCCGCAAAAAACTGAATCTTTCCATATAAAAATTTTCACTTTATACAGATACTTTTTTGAGTCGACAATCTACCTACATATACTTACTCTATGTTATGAGCTACTATTGACAAACTTACATGCTTACTTGACCAAACGACGGGAGATTATATTCGTATTGGCAAAGCAAGGAAAATAGTTCCCCCTATGGATTTACGGTCGATCCACCTAGTTCTATCGACCATTGAATGCGCGGTCTACTTTGTGACTTGACTAACTTTTAGACTCTCGACCGTAAAACCAAAGTGAGTTAATTTTTTTCCTTTGCCAAACTTACATATATTTTAAACCAACTGTGGGATATGAAAATGTTGTATTTTAATCACATGTTAACAAAAACAGATAGACAAAATGCGTGGGTAATTTGAGCTATAGGAGAAAAATCGCTTTTGAGAACACTTACCATACACTTACCATCAGTGTGAGACCAGAAGATATTGAACAAATCGATTGAAATTTCAATATATTGTATGTTTATCACTGTATATTCAATTTCGATCGCAGACTAACGAAAATTTGAATTTTTGAAAGTTTTCGGATTTTTCGATTTTTTTGGGTCACCCAATCAGCTTGAAACTCGGTGTGGGACCTCTAAATCTCTACCAAAATCAATTAAATTATGTATGGTATCTTAAATTATCCGTTGGCACCGAAATAGACTCAGGCATTTTGAAATTCAAAATAAAACTTTTTCACTCGACTCTACTGCCGATGCCATAACACGTGATGAATACAGAGAGAGAGAATTAAAGTCGTGATGGTTTGCATGATGCAATTCACTGAGCCATTTAGTCTAGATTTTGCTTCATCCATCAAATTATCCTGGGTACTAAGTCCGTGTTGCTTATTGACCATTTAACGAATCTTATTCGGTTATCTTTATCTTCTGTAGTGATTGCCTAATGCATAGAAATGGGATCAAGATAAAGTCCCTACTTGTCTTCAGTATTCTCTGAAAATTGATCTCGGAATTTCAGTCAAGAAAGCAAGTGTTGCAGTTGGACAATTTTAATGAGCTCAAAATTTGATGACATCACACTTACACCCTCTTCAAGGCACACGAGCTTCCTCTTCAACTTTTCTGCCTTTTCTAGGACAAATTTTGAATTCTATATTTTGAAATTAGACGCATGATGTTAGAGTGACGCTACAAACGGATCTTTTCATCTTACATGCACGCTAGGGATATGACTTTTTGACTTTTTTTCGAAATTCAAATTTCCTGTATTACAGCTCGATGAGTTTTTGTTTAAAACTGATCAAAATGTGTTTTTTTAGTTATTGCAAACAAATTCACCCCAACCTTAAATTTCCAAAACAATTTTCACAAGAGATTGTAGGCCTACACCGTAAGCTCTAAGGCACGAAATTTAGGCATCAATTCTAACCAATACAAGGCACGAGTAGGCACGAAGTTCATAGTGCCGAGTTCGTGCCCATTGATTTTCCTTCGATTTCATTTGATAAACAAATATTTGGTTTGGCTCCTATTAGTGCCTAGTGGCGCCTACTGGTGCCTCAAGGCACTAGAAAGGCACTAACTAGGCGCTAACTGGCACGAGATTTCGGCTTCGTGCCTGAATTAGTGCCCTACAGTTTACAGTGTACATTTTCATCTTCATAGCTTCTAAAATGTCTCGTTGCCAAAGACTGCTGCCTCTAACTTAATTTTATGTTAGTTAGGAGTGTTTCATTATTCCTTGCTAAAATATAAGCAATGAGTTTGAGATCTTATTAAGTATTCAAGGTGTAAACTGTGGTGATGATTTTGATAATAATGGCTCATAAAGACCTATCATGAAATTATCATTAATTCATGAATACATTTTCGTACAGGAGGGGACAGGTGAAGGTTCAAACTACGATAATATCAACCACATTGGCTGGGTAAATATAATAAAAAGCCGTAGTTGTTATTAACTTGATGCAAATGACCTGTCTTCGCTTGATATTTACACATAGAGAGAAACTTGTCACACACTTTCTACAATCGACAAGAACAATCTCTACAGAGCAACGACAGGATACCATTAAAATTCCAAATTGCTGGTCGTTATCTGTTCCTTGACAAATCTATCAAAGGAAGAAAAGAACGAGTATAAATGAAATTAGAAGAAAGATATTGTATTTATGGGAATAGAAACTGAATTTTCCTGTTTTATCTACTCAAACTGTGTAAGCTAAACTTGATAAATTATTGAAAACATATGACGATTGTGTGAAACGACAGGAATATAATTGAAGTTTTTGATATTGCGAAAGAACGTGGTGTTTGGTTCTGCAGCGAGGATAAACGTCTACACCAAATTCAGATTGAAAGCAACGGACAAATCGGGTAAACGACGGAGAAGGTTGCAAATCCCATTACAATCCATCCTTCCAAATGGAGAAAGAAATTCATTCAACTAATGTCCTCGAATTTTGATTTAATATCATCTGAAGAATCGGAAACAGATATCGAGAGCGGGTATCAAGAGTGAGATCATTCAGGCGATTGGTCCTCTAAAACTAGAAGAAAATATCATAAAGTAAATGCAGCTACCAAATTAGTGGCATCTTCATAGTTATCAACTCGCAAGGCAGCAAATGTATATCTTCAACTGTCAGAATCTGGAGTAGAGATTCACACACCTACACAGTCCGACATGTCTAAGTCTCTCATGCTTTCATCACAGAGACGAGAAAACTCACAGATGAAATGAACTTTAAGTGTGGAGCATCGGTCGCTACATTTCGATAGTAAGCGAATTGACAATCGAGAATATCAAATATTGGTTTTTAAAAAATGAACATAGAGAAATCAAACTAGATATAATTGAACTATCCAATGGAAAGCCTGATACGGTTGTCCAAGGAATAACAACAGTCCTTGATGAATGTAAGCTATGGAGGAGCACAAAAATGATTGTTGCTGTCACAACTAATGTCAATACTGGAAGTTAAATGGAATTGTCATCTATTGCAAGTCATTTGGTATAAATCAACCAGAGATACCGCAATTTGTTGGTTGTCAATATCATATTCTCGATAGAGTGCTTCGTTTGGTGATGGATGACAAACTTGGCGGCAATAATGCTTCACCCAAATAATCTGTCTTTGAGTAATAAATGTCTTTGAGTTTTTGAAGAACTTTGAACTATTGACGGCGAAATTCAATAATGAAAATAAAGATATCAAAGAAACAGCAGGATGGCGTGACGATATGAAATATCATGAAGAATCATGAGAGAGAGAGAGAGAGAGAGAGAGAGAAAATTTTATATTTCAATAAAAAATCAAAAATCACAAATTCACAAAGTCAATAAATTCACAATGCCCATGATTCCACAACCTGATTTATTCGTAGGTAGATCGACTTTTCAAGACCTTCAATCATTCTCTTACTTTTAAGGAGCAGTTTCTGCTTAATGTCAGAAACAGCTTCAGTTACAACTTCTTTCAATTGAGTATGATCCAATCCTGGGGTGGGATTTGAATCGAAAAAGTCAGCCTTGTCTACCGCTTCTTTCAGTGTCCGCATCAATTGAGCTTTGGAAAGTTTATTCAATTGTGTTGTTGACATGCGACGGACTTGTAAAAATGAGGTTTCCCTAAAACAATTCCAGAGAATACCGACTTTAAGTATTATACAAGATGGAACTCCCGGGCAATGCCCGTTCTCCTGGTTGACATTCTTTTGCCAGAGAGAGGAGCCTCATTGTATGAAATTTGCCGGTTCATTTCGAGTGTGTGGCTGATCTTTTTTTTGCTAACCAATTGTACGGCACAACTGACTATCAAACAATATCTAACAACAGCTTGTAGAATCAGCAAGAAGCTGTGACTTCTGTTAAAAACTTTTGGAATCAAGAACCTTCAAGACTGAAAATTCTAAGAGCTACTTAGAGCAGAACGCGCCATAAAGTGCCTTCAAGATATCAATGACTTTTGCAGATAGATGGAGAGCATTCTCTTAGAGCTTCTATTGTGTAAACAATGAGTGAAATGAGTGTCAACTTTATTTTGAGCATTAGATAAGATAATTGTGAAATATTCGAATTTTTGATCAATGAAATTAGATCATAGTAATAATTGTAATGATTATAGTAGGTAAACCATATTACTATATACATACCCTTTAATTTATGACGAACTAACTTTTTCTCATTAACTAAAAGGCATCAGCAAATAATCAAGAAGAAAAACTAGCAGAAATCGCATTTTTTGAAAAACATTGAGAGTTACCACCCTAACTCTTGGTAAATTTATCAAATCTAAACAGATGTAACCACCACGAGACATGTTTTGGCCTGTTGGGCCTTATCAGTCGTGGGTAGGTTTAAACCAGCGACGTTGGAGCTAGAGGAGGTGCAACCATACCCTCTAACGACAAAGCCACCGGACCATCTGTTGGGAGCATGAATTAGCCAGGAAGGCACTGCTTTAACGCAGGCACGGAAGGCTTTAACGTGGAGGGTGGACTGCATTCTGCAGGTCCGGTGGTGCTTCATATTTATTCACTGCCTAGTTTAAGAAAGGCTACATGCCATTGCTAATACCAAAATTGAAATAATTAATATATATATATATATATATATATATATATATATATATATATATTAGTGTACTTGGGCAGCAATGCATTATTTTTGCAACAATCATTAAAGAGGTTGTCATTCTGCAATTTATTGCATTTTTGAAGGGACTTTTCTGTTTTTCTATAAAATTCTTTTCCTTCAGTTGTTAGATGATTCAATGCAATTTTGGAATACCATTTTATTAAAAAATAAAGGCTCAACGTTTCGGACAGTACACTGACCATTCTCAAGAGATAAAAATTGTGAAGGTAATTGCATATCAAAAATTCTAAATTCAAAAAGAGAGATGACATCTGGAAAACTATGAAGTGATACAAATAGAGATATAGCATCATACTATGAATCCTGCAAGCAGAATTGAGCTTTATCATAGAAAGTAGGAGACTAAATAACATTCAGATTTCGGGTGAGGCCCATGTCACGCTTATTTAGAAATGGGGATTATTCTTTTAATGGTATGGATTCGGCTATTTGGAGCATATTTGTGTCGGGGCATTTGAATATGATCTTCATGGCAGAGTACAGATTTCTTGGCTTTCTGTCGTGAATAATTGCAGATATCCAAATAATTACATGTAAATGTTACATTAATTATTTGGATATCTGTAATTATTGAGTTGAACATACTTCATTTCTGCCTTGACAAGCCGCTAAGCGGTAGAAATCGATCGGCAGGGCATTTTGGCTTTTGATTTTTTTGTGGCTTTGTATTCATATTATTTCCATTTGTATTTTATTAATTTTATATATACATGTATATATATATATATATATATATATATATATATATATATATATATATATATATATATATATATATATATATATATATATATATATATATATATATATATACAATTCGTATATCATCAAACTGAATTAAAATCATAGCATTCAAAATCCATGTAAGTATGATATCGAAATGCCAAAGAAAGATAATGATATCTCTATCACCTCTAAGCTGAAAAAGGAAAAATTATAACAAACTAACTATCCCTATTTAAGAAGGCATCAATCCTTCTAAAAGAAACTTTTCTTTCTCTTCCCTATACAATTTTGTGCAGGTAGGTGGTAATTTATAATCGGCATGACAAAGAACAATGGATTGGAGTTGTGTGCACAGTTGAATATATTATTACTAGCACAGAGGGAGCGATAGTTCTCATCCCTTATTTGTTGACGGTGCACTCGAACTCTTGCGCGCAAAGAATCGGATAATCACAATAGTATCAAGCGAAAATGCTAAACAAAAAATATTTGAAGAATTGCGCATAAGACTCAAAAACCTAGGTTATCCAAATAAGTTATTAAGTGATGATATCTCTAAATCTAGGATAACACGTCCTAACGAGCACCGAACTATTGATGATAACGTGATTTCGTATGTGAAAACTTTTAATCCGAATAATCCTGACGTGTTTAAAGAAATTATTACTCCATCCTTCTCAAGCTTGAAACTAACCTCAAAATTCAAAAAGTACAAATTAAGACCTTGCCATCAACAACCGAGATCTTCATTGAATTTACTAGCAAGACGTAATCGAATGGAGATAAATGGTGTGCAGAAATATCATGCTAAGCAATGTGAGTGCTGTAAATCTCTGTTAATCGGGAAAATATTCAATTATGAGAAAAATGGAGAACAAAAACAATTTCAAATCAAATCCAATATGAACTGTAATTCCAGAAACATAATTTATGCCCTGCAATGTGCAGGATGTAGAGCCACTTACATCGGCCAAACAGGAGATTCTTTGCGCGCAAGAGTTCGAGTGCAACGTCAACAAATAAGGGATGAGAACTATCACTCCTTCTATGCTAGTAATAATATATTCAACTGTGCACACAACTCCAATCCATTGTTCTTTGTCATGCCGATTATAAATTACCACCTACCTGCACAAAATTGTATAGGGAAGAGAAAGAAAAGTTTCTTTTAGAAGGATTGATGCCTTCTTAAATAGGGATAGTTAGTTTGTTATAATTTTTCCTTTTTCAGCTTAGAGGTGATAGAGATATCATTATCTTTCTTTGGCATTTCGATATCATACTTACATGGATTTTGAACGCTATGATTTTAATTCGTGTTTGATGATATACGAATTGTATAATAAATCATTCTATGCCCTTGAGAAGCCTGCAACAGGCAGAAACCGGTCGGGCTGTCTTATTTATTTGCTTAGTTTTTCTTTGTAACATCTGGGTGTGATTACATACTGGCATTTATTTCCTTTTTCGATTTTCTTTTGTCTATATATATATATATATATATATATATATATATATATATATACATATATATATATATATATATATATATATATATATTCAGAAAGGAAAAACAATTTTTCTTTGACCGGACATGTTTCGATGTTCAATACATCATCATCAGCGGTGGAGTAACAAACAGAGACAGTTCATCTTTCTTAAATATCAAGTCACAACACATAATTACAGTTCACAAGGCTTCACAGTCGCACTTTCATACAATAAATCAATTGGTAAAACCTAAAATCTTAAAATCGAGCAATATGTACGTACATATTGCTGTAAATAAAACATAAGTATGATACAGAAAGCATTTTTCATGTTATTTCATGTCCCTAATATATTTAAATGTCCTTATATAATCTGATAAGCTATGATACAGTAACGGTTCTTAAGAAGCTAATATTTTGTGGCCCTACCCTTATTGTCAATGACATCACCAATTCGTCTAGGCATTGATTCGATGATATCGTTGATTTTTGACTGATCTTACTTTCTCCACTCTCTTTTTAACAGTGACGTAAGTTGTGATACGCCATCTGTAGGTAGCAGTGAACGACGAACGTTACGTTTTAGAATACTCCATACATTTTCTATGGGATTCAGATCAGGAGAACGAGCTGGCCAAGATAATGTCTTAAGCCCTAATTGAGACTTGCATAAGTTGATTCTACTACTCCTGTGACACGTAGCATTATCATCCATAAATAACCAAGTCGATGGATTTGTCATTTGGCCAATGTTCATTCGTAAAACATTCACATAGCTTTCAGAATTCATGGTTCCTTGCTGTATGTGAAGTTCAGAGCGGCCATTGGTCCAAATGCCAGCCCAAATCAGTACCTTGTACCCGGGGACGATGTAAATGTCTCGGAATTTCCTGATCAGATTTTATCCATAATCTCAATCGACCATCACTATCCTTCAGACGGACTGATGCATCATCAGACCAGACAGCCCGATCCCATTGATTTCGCCAGTGACAATGACTCATTGCCCATCTGAAACGTCTTTTTGTATGCTGATCTGATAATTCGATCTGAGAGGGCCTCTTACAGCTCTTTAAATTCGACTCAATAAGTCTTCTACGAATTGTGGACTTAGAAATAGAGGAGGCTAGTGCAGCCATCTCAGTTAACGAGAGACTTGGATCAACTTTAACAAATCTCAAAATTATGCGGTCTCTACGTTTGGATGTTTTGCGTGGACGGCCAGAGCCCTCTTTACGACAGAGTCGAAAATCATCATTATGCCATCGATGCACATTTGTGTAAGGGACATTTAGTTGCTTGCTTGTAGCTCGCAAAGAAAACCCTAGTTCTGGCAAGGCTGACACTTTGCCTTTTGTGAATGCGATCTCATTATTGTTCATTTGTGCTTTGTATTGTTTTCACCCGGTAAGAGATAGATTGAAAGCAAAAGATTGAAAGCTGAAAGCAATCAGGAGTGCTGGCAACACCACCGCAACGAAGTCAGGAAGCTATGGAACATGAAGTCCAGTTAATCACATGTAGCAGTTACATTATTGTTGATGAATAATGATGCTATACTGGCTCTGATTGACCGATTTTCTTTATTTTTGTTTTGCTTGATAGCTTTTGGCTTGTAGAACAACATATTACATAACAAAGGAAACAAATGTAATTTCATAAGAGTGAGGTATGATTTTGTGTAACATTGCTAAATGAAGATCAAATTATCTACTACTTTTTATCTGTAACAGGAAAACAACTCAATATTCATGCTTGAAATTTCCAACAATGATATTAGTAAGCACAACTGACATCTCTTCCAAATTTCAGAGAAATTCGTTCAAGTTTGGCGGAGTTAGACAAAGTTGAAGTTAAGGCGATGTTTAAGGGTGATCCATTTTTTATGAAACAATCTGTATATATATATATATATATATACAAATAAATACTCGTAAGTAAGAAAAAATTGTAAGGAAATGAATAATCATTTGCATAACGGTAATTTCACAAAATAAGCAAGAGGAAAAATCGAAAAATCCCTTGATTACACAAAAATTACAGAACAGTTCAGAGGAAAACATCAGTTAGAAACTTCTTTCACCGTTCGCCAGCATGCATGACCATATGAAGAGTTTTGTCGACGTGATGTCAAACACGGATTCAGACGAAATTTGTCAGAATGAGTCATTCTCAAAGGCACAAAAGCGTGTAGTGGATGAGCAGGGGACTGACACTTAGATGAATATTTGCAAATCAAATCTTTGCGCATGCTGTCGAAATCAAGGATAATGGAGTATTTACACTCTTCATTACAGATGATGCGATGCACTCTCCTTCGAAATTTATTGATTTATCTATTATTTATCTCTGATGATAATTTACAAAAAAGCGAAGTGGCGTAAATAAGTAACGAGACAACACAGATATGAAAAACTTTTAGCAACATTGCTTTAGAAACATATGGCTTCAATGTTCGCATCACATGTAGGCAACGATTGACTGACATTGAGAGTTTTTCAAAATGAACATTCCATTTCAAATTGTCTGTTAAAGTAACACCAAGAATGTTGATTTTACATGTCAATTCTATGCCATCATATGGCAACACAGTGATATTCTTTTTGCGACGAATTAGCATTTGTTGGGATTTAGCTTTAACTTATTAGCAGAAGACCGATATTGTATTACTGATAAGTGCGATGGATTTGGCTCAACATTTGTGCAGGACTCAACAACGGTGTAATGATCGGTGTACTTTATAAGTTGACCGCTATCAGAGCATAAGACAAAGTAGAAACAAACTAAGCAAATAAAGATGGCCCAAGTACTCCCAGAAGACCTCTGCGGCACCCCAGACGTGATAGATATTAGGGTCCCAACAATGTCATTAACGCATGCACGTTGCATGCGATCAGATAAATGAGAGCATAGCCACGAAACAAATCGTCTGCTATAACTGCACAAGGAGGGCATTAAACAGTCGCCTATGATGAATTTCATCGGAGGCTTTCGAAAAATACAGGCACGTTAGTCTTACATACTCCTCCATAAAATTCGTCACACTAGTGTGAATGTCAATTACCGCACTCACTGTAAATCGCTCAATGCCAATCACATACAAAGGATGCATACCAAAACATTTTTTGGCATATTCCTGCATCTATTTGTATGCTTTTCGCATGTTATTTCAAGTGTAGTATGCTTTACATGCTAAAGCCATACCAGCACAATGTTAAAAGAAAGCATCAATAATGTCCAAAGTATGTTGATTTAAGGCTTTTTGTCAATAAAGTTCACACAAATGTTACTACTGTTCTGCAAGTAGTAAGATAATGACATTCAAGAGTCATACTTTCAATACTGAATTCGATCTTAATACACGTACCTCAAAGGCATTTCATGAATAATCAATAAATATTCAACCATCGACAATTATGCATTATGTAATTTTGAAATTAAGCATATTATCAATCGGAGATAAAAACAGAATATAATTCATGAACGCAAAAATAGTTATGTTTGAGAAATATAAGTCAACATGATTGCACGGAAGATATGGTTCTAATGAACTGATGTCAATCAACTTGGTTCTTAAAGCTGAGCTGACTATACGTCCTGTTACTGTTGCTAGACAAGTAGCAACGACGACAATCTCATGGAGCATAAAATTCACAATAAATCTAATGTAGGCAAATATCACTCTATTACGCAAAATATATTCACGACTGGTATTATCGAAAAAAGTTATTTGACTGTAGTATGTAATACATATAGTTTTTTGCTATGTGACTTAAAGCTCTTCATACCAGATACACACCAGAGACATACGAATAAGGATGAAATTGCATCAGGTCTCCTATATAAAACATACCAATAACTCGTATCTCATTGTAAAACAGCTAATCACAGATAGAATAGTTCGTATCGCTACATACCATTCACATACGAAAGTAAGTGTGATTTCGCATGAAAAGCATACCAGATCTAAGTAAACACACGAGAATCTCGTATCAAATGTTAGCTTCAAATTGCATGTGATTTTGGTATATGTTTGTATGTAATTCCCAAGAGTAATCTGAAAGTACCTCTAAGTCAGCATCAGGTTCATCATTAAAACACGATCCAGAATATCAGATAATTCCGAGACGAAACAGTCACCGCTGGGTCCAGTATCAGGATATTGAATGTTCTTTCTTTGCTCTTTAATTTCACGCACAACGTTCCAAATATTCTTATCCCGCATTAAAAATTTGTTTCTCCAGCATTTCTTGGCTTTCAAAACTTCCAATTTCGTTTTCTCCTTCAAGTGGTTGTAAGCCGGCTAATTACCATTGCGGTAAACCGCCTATTTATCCTCGATCATCAGCTTCAGAACAGGAATTATCGACGCTTTTTTGTCTTTTTGTCTTGTTGAGTAATCACAACAGCACAGTAACATGGTTAACTGTGTTAGCGTGCGGTCGTGTTTTCAGTAGCTCCTGTCATTTAGTCGAATTTTCACTGTAATCATAGTTGTAGATAACCGTTTTTCGTAGTTTTTGGTACTGTAATAATCCTTGTTGCATTTCTAGTCGTTTGGTGTCACTTTTGTTGTAGCTTTCTAACGTTTTACTTTTTTGTAGCTATTTTTTCATTTATTCACAACCCCTCATCGTGTTGAACTTCGTGAGCGGACTTCACTGTCTTTGCTGAAGCAGCAATTTCACGCCAACCGTCCAGACTTTCTATTGAACTTTGTATTGATTTCTACGACAATTACCTAGACAGTAGGTAAGATATCAGTGACTTTGCATTCTTCATTGCTATTGTATACATAGAAATCTAATCTAAATTTTGTGTAAATACGATATGATTATGTCACAACCGATATCTCCAGCGGAATCAGGCGATCGACGATGTGGAGTGTGTAAAAGTGTGATATCTGAATTGGACATCCATGTGGATTGCGATAAATGTGACATACTCCTTCATTCATGTTGTACTAGCCTTCCATCATATGAATTTGTTAAATATCTAAAAACAAAGCGCAAGTACACGTGTGAAACTTGTATGTACAACAGCTATCCTACAGACATTCAAAACATTACAAAACATATTGAATCACATCATAATCAACAGAACAGCCAAAAACACGATTATGAAGCCGAAATGGAAAAGCTAAAGAAAAAGCACATGCGAGAAAGAGAGGATCTGCTGAAATCGATTGCGACCTACGAACTACAGATGAAAGAAAATGATAAGGAGATTAAAGAGCTCAAAGCAGACATCATTCAAACTCGGTTTGCGGAAATCAACGCGACTAGAGCAGAAACAAACCAATGTGAGGAAATTGAAGATGATGAAAACGAAGTAACTGATGACGATGATACAAATAAAGATGATGCAATTGAAGATATTGACAACTCTTTGAAAGAAATTAACTTGAAAATAAGAAAAATAAGTGATAACATCGATGAAATGCATCCAACTGTAAAGGCTTTGCATGAAGACCGTTTCCGAACTGTACAATTGAGTTCACCAAATGCACGCTATGCATCATTCCTTCCAGCATCTGCACTACGTGACCAACTATTACGAAATGAACAGCAAACTCATCGACAAATCCAAGCAGATAACAAAGCTCAACAACAAGAGGTCCATCAAACGTCCCAGCGTCGACATCAAAATCCAGAAAGACTTAAATCTTGCTACATTTGTGGAAGACGTGGACATATATCGTGGTATTGCTGGTACAACACCAACCGCTATGTCGCAAGGCCAATAGTACATCATAGACCAATAATATATCGAAGAAACAGGCAAAACTTCAGACACTACGAATGGACAAATGAACGAAGAATTCCAAGAAATCGTTGTTATGGACAGCGAACAAATGGTAGACCACATCAACAAAATTATGAAAACAGAAATTTCCAATGGCAAGATAATCAATTTAATGACCGAAGCAGACATACAGCACCAAATCATCAAGAACAACCAAACAATCACTACAGAACACATGATAACAGACACGCATATCACTCACCACGTAATAACTACGATAATAATCAATATTTTTGATAAGTTGGAGGAAGGAGAGGATGAAATAATAGGAAAGGATGAAAGAGAACAACGAAAATTTATGAATATAGAATTGTTCTATGTAAATATAAACGGATTGAATGAGAATAAAACTAGAAATAGTGATTTCTTACAGGATACACAAAATGCTGATATTATATGTCTTACGGAAACCCACTTAAATGTTAACAATGAACAATCGTTGCAAGGAAATTACTCCAGTTTTCACACAAATGTAGAAAAAAATAATAATCGTGGGAGAAATATAAAAGGTGTTTCGATATTCGTAAAAGAGATTGATAATATTTTACAGCCAAATGTTGAAAATTTGGTTAAAGAGAAAGGTAATTTACAAATACTCAAATTAAGTAGCACATATTGGAATAATCTGCAGGATCTATTCTTGATTGTTTGTTATGTGGACAATCGCGATTCAAATTATAAAGACCGAGAATTATACGAAAATATTAAGCAATACATGGTTCAATTTAGAATGAAAAACATCATAATGATCGGCGATTTCAATGGTAGAATTGGTAATGAAACCAATTATTCCAGCATGGGACTTTCTGATAGAAAATCAGACGACTTTATGATAAACACAATGGGCCGAGACTTAATAAATTTTTGCAATGAGACTTCTCTGATAATTGCAAATGGCAGATTGGAAAATAATTCTGAAGGTAGATGCACATATTATAGGTATCAAAATAATGAAGTACGGAAATTCGTGATTGATTACCTTCTTTTATCTGAATCGATGATAAATCATCTTACTTATCAAATAATGGCGCCAGTTGTTTATACGGACCACTCCCCAATGCAAATCAAATTTCAAATTGAATTGAAATAGGAGTTTACGAAACAGGAGCAGCTTTCTATACGAAAGTGTCATAGAAACAAATTGATAAAACCATATAAATGGACAAGAGATGTTTCTAACTGCTTTGAAAAGTAATGAAAATAATAATAATGAAAAGTTTACAAAACAATGTGAAAATTTGAATAAAAAATTTCTGGAAAATAATTTGTCAGTCATTACTATTTATAAAGAATTAAATGCGATTAATTCATCATGTATCATGAACACCAAAAATCAAAATCGAAAGGTAGTTCTATCAAGTGAGACACGAGAATTTAGAAAAAATCATAAAAGAAATGTATCTCGCTGGAAACAATTCCCTACAAATGAAAATCTCATTCGACTGATGGAAAGTAAAAGAATTTTGAATAAAATTGTAAAAGTGGATAGAAGAAAAGAAAAGCGAAATAGGCTAATACATTTGAAAAATGCACAAATGAATCATGATTATAGACGATATTGGCAGCTAATTAATGAAAATAAGGATATTGCAAGGCTGAAACGTAGAAAATGTAGGTTAAATGCTTCAGAATTTCGTAACCATATTATAAGCAACGACTCCATGCTGTCAAGAAACATAGATCCATCTCATGAATATGTACCAAAAATTTCTAAAGCCTGGTTAAGCATTGATCATCTAGATAGTAGAATAACACAAACTGAAATAAAAAATGCTCTTAAAGAAGCAAAGCTACGGAAAACAAGTGTTCCAGACAAAATTGTCTACGAAGTATTACAGTCATGTGAAAACGAAACAGTCGAAACTCTGGGAAAAATATATAATGACGTGTTAAACAAACCTGATGAAATCCCTTGGAATAGTAGTTGGATTTCCCCAATATTTAAAAAAGGAAGTAAAAATGATCCCAATTCATATAGGTTTATTAATCAATCATCTTGTATAGAGAAAATTCTAACAAAAGTAATTAATGCACGACTAAATGATTGGCTTCTCAGAAATGAAGTGATAGAGAAGAATCAAACCGGTTTCAAAAAAGGAAGTTCTGCATTGGATAATATATTAATTATCAAAGAAGTCATGAAAATTTACAAAAATATGAAACGCCCTTTGTTCTTGTGCTTCGTAGATTTATCGAAAGCGTTTGATTCTATTCCCAAAAAGCGATTGATTGTTAAATTGAAGCGTTTGATACCTAAATGCAAGCTTATATCATTGATAGTTAAGACTATCATAAACAAAGAATACAAAGTACTTTTTGATGCCAACGAGACACAGTCCTTCAAACTTGAGAATGGAATTCCCCAAGGTGACGCGTTATCGCCAACTTAATTTAGTATTTATATAAATGATTTAATTCATATCTTAGATGCTGACAAAAGCAAATTTGACCCAATAAAAATATTTGATTTCGAGGTATCATCACTCATCTATGCTGATGATATACTGTTAATGAGTAAGAGCAAACGTGGCTTGAGTAATCAAATTGTAGCGCTTTACAAGTTTTGTTCAGAAAATGGACTCAGCATCAATTATGACAAGACTAAGATTATGACTCATAATATCAGCGCTAAATTGAGTAAATTAGATCTCAATCTTAATAACAGAAAGGTGTCCATTGAAGTTGTTGACAAATACAGATACTTAGGAATGTGGATATCAAAAAATAATAAATGCCATTTAGAACAATTGACAGCTAAAGGTAAACAAGCTGCATATTTAACAGCTAAACAGCTTAGAGAATTTGGCCAAGTTAGTGGAGATATTCTAAAAAATACATTTGAAATGCTGACTTTATCGAAGATGAAATACTGTGCAGAATTTTGTTTCTTTAATAATTTAAAAAGTTTAGATCAACTGCAATTTCAATTTTATAAAAAGTATCATCATTTAAAGCGGAATACTCCAAATTATTGTCTCATAGGTGAATTTGGAATACATCCAATGAGTTTTCATTTTTATAAATCAGCAATATGTTATTGGATAAGAATCATTACAAGCGATGACAGAAGCATCATAAAGGAAGCATACAAGGCAATTTATTCAAATATTATTTCAAACGGACACGATAGTAGATACACATGGTGCTGGCGAATAATGCTTACAAAACTTAGCCTATCTGAATTATGGGATACACAGTTCATTGTTGATAAACAATTATATTTAAGGATTACAAAAGGTCGCTTAGCTGATTATCATAGGGAACAGTGGATGTCTTCAGCAAAAAACAGCCATTCTGGGCTAAATTATTTGGAGTTATGTCTGTTTGACGATACTATTAAGTCATATCTAAATGTTGATATCGATTATAACTATATCAATATCATACTGAAGTATAGAGCATTAAACCACAACTTAGAAGTTGTCACCGGCATTCATGGAAATGTTTGAGGTATGAAGAACGTCGATGTGAGCAATGCAGTGATTCACGGGTAGAAAATTTGCATCATTTTATGATTGAATGTTCAAGATATCAGAAATTACGACAGGAACTAGCACCGATATTATGCCACTGCAAAAGTACAACTGAGTTCTACAAGTTGATGAACACGCATATTCCAAATAATCTTAAATGCATTGCTAAATTTCTTCAAAAAGCTAAGGAGTTGCGACAGTCTACTACAGAGAACACAAACTGAATGACATTTAGAATCAAATTTTTCTCCTCTCCTTCCTGAATACGATTTCTTTTATTGTTGAAATTGACAGCACGCATGAAATGTATTTTTGATGTCTGAGTTTCAATAGTTGTGTTTGAAACACGAATGTTTTTGTTCACACACATGTTCCCCATATTTTTCCATGTTTTCCAAAGTATTTGGAAATAAACATTTATTGACTTATTGAGTCATCACAAGTTGCCTTCTTGGAATAGCACTCAATGCTTCGAAAAACTACTCGTAAAAAGCATAACATTTCTCGTTAACACTCTTCGCACTGAAAACTCTGTCAAACGAAGCTGAAGTTAAGCATCTGAGGAAGTTCGAGATATTATCATGTCGTGAGACAAATACAGTCTTGATTACACCATTCTGTTTGATTGCGCCAATGAGGACATATATAAATATAAACTTTTCTAACTTTCGTGTATATATAATGGAATGTCCAAATGTATGCCAGTTCCTTAAAGCAGTTGCAACAATTGTCTGGACAATATACATGTATTTATTTATTTATTTATTTATTTATTTATTTATTTATAGGCACATTTAGTTAATGGAATATCCTGAAATTTCCGGTTGAAATCACAAGTCTTTTCAAACGGTAATGACAGGTATTGTGCTTCAGTTAACATGTCTGATCCAATCAAACGCAGGCACAAATTGCGATAGCCAATGAAAATGATGTGTTACAAATTCGTCTCACTTAGTTCATTTACCTTCCACATGGCTCTCACTCACCAATACTAGCCAAGGTTTCTGAATTTGGTCCTTTTCAGTCACTTGTTCAAAATAGCTTGTAGCTTCTAGTGGATGTAAACTGATGCAGATTTGCACAAATCACAAATGTACTAGTTTTACAATCAATGAGCGATTACTTCTCACAACTATGCTGTCTTATGATAAAGCATATGTGTTCAAGACACTCGAAAACGCGTTAACGCATCCTTGCATATAACTTTCTTTTAGATAGGCCCACCTGCAGGTGTAAATTAATAAAGATTTGTACAGGTTAGGTCACAGATCTGCATGCTTTTCATCTATAAACGAAATACATCTATAGTGGTATCTTTTGCAGAGCTCTTTAATGAAGGCGCATTGAAATTTTAGAATCTATATCAAATAAACGTTTACGCACTCGTGTCTTCTAATAAGGCCGTATCACATCACCTACGCGTTTCGAACTTAGTGTGAAGCGCTAACACACACATTTAGCCATACAAGAAGTTAAGGCACTGCAGCGTCATAGATGATGACCATCAATGATCAAAAGATGACCATGAATCTTCCTTGCAGCACCAATCACATCCATCTCTATAGTTAGAAAAAGTTCGCATCACATGTTTATGTTCATTTACGTGTTTAACTGTACACCTCATACGTTCGAAATTTTATCACATTTTATTTATGACTTTGAGCGCGCATCACGCAACACGCAGGTGATGTAATGCGGCCCATATACATCGCATAAGATATATTTGTGTGAATATAAGGATTTGTATAATGTAAGGGATAATACTGCACCCATTTCTATCATCATATAATTCTCCTCTGCATCTGCTCTCTCATGAAAACGCATGTGGGCAAACTTAAAATTAATCTAGTGATTTGAAATTCTATGTCTATTTCACAGTTATATGCATTTCATTTTTCGCAAATATCAAATTTATATCAATTGTTAAATTTGTTTCAGAAACTGGGCGACGTTTGGGAATCCACACCCTAGAAGAGACAGTCATTGTGTTGTACTCAACCATTTTCTTCACTTTAAGGACAAGGAAAAATGGGTAGCTACTCACTGCAGCAAAAAAGCGAATGGATTTTGTGAATTCAATCGACCTAAAGGTAATTTAATTCATAACTAATTAAAACAAGCTTGCTCATGCTGAGAAAAAATTGCATTTCAATGTTTCTTAATAAAACTGTCCGTGTCTAACTAAGCATTCAGTACTGCAGCTAGAGCGAGTTTCTGCAGGATACGAAGCCGAAAATGAGACTCACCATGAATTAAGTACCTGGCAACTAAGAATCTGCGCGTCAAACGAGTTCTACCCAGTTTCACTTCTTTTCAGACAGTATTAGAGAAAAGCACATTGAAATCTATTGTGAAGCAGTCTGCTTGTTTATAGTGAAAATGAGGTTATCTATGTTTTCATCGATTAAATGAGAGATAGTAAGTCTAAGCCATAAATTTTGACATGGAATGTCTTCAAGTCACTTCTTATTATGTTCATGCAACCCTCTCCATGAAGCTAAACAAATTCAGATTAGCAGCCCTCCAGATAGCACCAAACACAGCATTTTGATCACTTTTAGCCACATTTAATCACATTCTTGCATGTATCACCGATCAGAAGCATGATGATGTGATGCCACATACACATGACATGAAGTGACCTAGAGACATTCCATGTGAAAAATTATAGCTATGCCACCTTTCAGAGAATCGAAAATTTCTTCGGGTACTCATAATGAGATGTAATTTTTTCCAGAATTTTCGCCTTCCGGCTTTGTCAATGGAACATGTAGAAACATGTTCCATTGACAAAGCCGGAAGGCAAAAATTCTGGAAAAAATTACATCTCATTATGAGTACCCGAAGAAATTTTCGATTCTCTCAACGGTCTGTCCGGGTACGTGGAGAACCACATCATGCATTCGTATGCCACCTTTCGTTCAATACGAGAAAAAAATTAGATAATCTTGTTATCACCAAAAACTTCAACCTGACTCCCATTGGAATTACAAGTATTTTCTTTGATGCTGTGTGACAAAAAGAGGAATCTTGTAAAACTAGACAGACGTGCATGTTGATAGCAGCCATTGGTTTACATAATTCTGTGAAAGTCTCATTTTCGGCCTCGTTCCCTTCAGAACCTCTTTCTCGCTGTTGGACTAATTTCGATTAATTTGTATGGTGCTATTTAGTTTTTGACGCTATTTCAGAAAATTATCTAAAAGATCTCAAGGACATATCAAAGTATTCGCTGTGATATAACGTTTCTAATAGCCTAATGTTGTGTGGCCACCGGCGCATGAAAATCACCTTTAGATTTAGGATTTGTTTGTTTTTCTTTACAGTTGAAATGCTTGTGATACAAGTCTGCTTGATTAATAATAGATATCTGAATGTAAGCTATGAATTTGAAGACAAGGACTTTTGGCCAAAATTCACCATTCGAAATTGGCCATCTACACGTACATGCTGTCAGGTATTGGAATGCACGAAAAAGATAAAAATTACAAAATTCAATTGAATTTCTATGAGAATTGTGTTTTCACATCAAGATAAACTACCTTTTTATTGCTATCACCATTTCTCTCCGCCAACAAGGCAGGTGGATAAATTCTTTGAATCAACGAATCAACGAATCAAAGTGCTTGTAATGGACAACACATATATCGCCCATGTATCTTGATTTACTCTGTAAATCGCTCAACACCAATCACATACGAAGGATGCATGCCAAAATATTTTTTTAGTATATATCTGTATTCTCTTGGTATGATCAACATGATTGCACGGAAGATATGGTTCTAACGAACTGATGTCAATCAACTTGGTTCTTAAAGCTGAGCTGACTATACGTCCTGTTAAAGTTGCGAGAAAAGTAGCAACGACGACAATCTCATGGAGCATAAAATTCACAATAAATCTAATGTAGGTAAATATCACTCTATTACGCAAAATATATTCACGACTGGTATTATCGAAAAAAGTTATTTGACTGTAGTATGTAATACATATAGTTTTTTGCTATGTGACTTAAAGCTTTTCATACCAGATACACACCAGAGACATACGAATAAGGATGAAATTGCATCAGGTCTCCTATATAAAACATACCAATAACTCGTATCTCATTGTAAAACAGCTAATCACAGATAGAATAGTTCGTATCGCTACATACCATTCACATACGAAAGTAAGTGTGATTTCGCATGAAAAGCATACCAGATCTCTGTAAACACACGAGAATCTCGTATCAAATGTTAGCTTCAAATTGCATGTGATTTTGGTATATGTTTGTATGTAATTTTTGTAGTCAGCGATTTACAGTGTAGGTGATAACAAGCGTGCTAAATAATATTTCTCAGTTCTCATCAAATTTTGCATAAGAACATATTCGCAGTGTAAGAGGAATAGGTGAACTAGGAGTGGACTATAATTTCCTCCAATTGGAATGTCTTTAAATCTGCCTGAAAACTAAATTACCGAATGTGACGTAGGTCTGTGATAATAGGAAATGTATGGCTTCTTTTAACTTCTGTTTATTAAACCAGTGATAGCCATTATATCCATTCATTGAGCAAAAGGACTTATCATATCCCATGCAAATAAATTTTCTATTTTAGGAATGAAATACCAAATCCGTAATAGCGAATATGTGATCTTCAATCAATGTTTGATCGAGATTCGTATATAAGGTTGAAAAATCGAAAACTTGTAATAAATGAACTTGTGTCGAATTTAATCTGTGTAGAAATTCAATTCTTGTGTGGACTTTATGCTCCAGGAACAATCGAAAACGCTGTTTATCTCATCATTCAACCAGTCTATGTTTCTTTCGGAGGACACATCTTCAAATGAACTAAAAATATTCATTGGCACACGCCAGTCTTAAGTCAAAAAACTACTCTGTCTGACTTGTTCTCCGTTATATACTTTATGGATGCTGCAAATCACGTCTCAGGTTGGGCGGGTCACTGGAGTAAACGAGATAGAAAATCCTACCCAAGTTCCTATTGACGACCTCATGTGATTTTAATCATGAGATCGAGTTCTGTGGTGGCCCTGATTGTCTTCCAGTTTACCTGTTGAGAACACTTCGCGATTAAAGCATTTAATCTAGACATGTTAGGTTTGCAGCGCATTATCGCTCAAATTCAGCAAAATTAAGTCGGACAATACATGTATCAGTCTCAAATGGATATAGTGTCATTTAGTCAAGTTCAACATTTAGCTGCAAGTATTCCTTCATTTGATATTATAATACAGGTTTAACTACATGTAAATTCTTGCATGTATTCTATTTGTACACTTGCCAGTGTTATCTCGGAACCGGTGAGTGTCGACAACGTGCAGATAGAAGAGATTCAATAATATATTTACCTTGGTCACTTAGTAAGCATGAGCAGCAACATCGCTAAGGAAATCAGTAGCAGATGCATACAAACATGGCAACCATTTACTCGTGCAAAAGATATATTCAAGAGTGACATTCCAATGTGCCTAAAGAGACAAACATTCAATAAGTGCATTCTCCCTGTGTTGACATACGGATGCGAAATGTGGAGGACAACGAAAGAACATAGAAATAAACTTCAAGTTACCCAAAGAGCAATGGAGAGAGCAATGTTTAAGATTACAAGACGAGATAAAAAAAGAACACATGGATTATACAACAGACAGGCGCAAGTGACGTCCTGGAAACTGCAGCAAAATTGAAATGGAGCTGGACTGGCCATGAGGCAAGAAGACAAGATGGGCGTTGGACAAAATCGGTAACGGAATGGTGTCGGAGACGGCAAAAAAGAAGAGGACGACAGAGACCGCGTTGGGAAGACAGTCTAACTAAAGTGGCAGGAAAACATGGATGCGAGAAGCACAAGACCGATGAGGTTGGCGACATCGTGTAGAGACCTTCATCCATCAGTGGACTGAAGACGGCTGATGATGAAGAAGAAGAAATTCTTGCAGAAAGTAAATGATGCATGTCTCAACAATGTTGCAATAAAAAATCCCTTTTATATTAGTCTGTACGTCAACGGTGTCGGACGTGTTTTCAGCGCGCTCTTAGCCTTGTGGTTTTTGTGTTTCTGTTCTAAGCTGTTAGGGATTGTTTTCCATTAATTTTGGTATCATTCATCTCCTTATCACATTCTATTCATTTCTGTGCATCGGTATCCCCTGTCATTTAGTGGCTCCAAAGTTATCGCTGTATTTCAGTCCCTTCGATTACTCCATGATCTAATCACGTAATTCGTTGTTTAGTGATTACCATAGCTTAGTTTCATTGGCGTGCTTCTATCAACACGCAGCTGCAGTGTGCTTTGTCTCGTAATCTGGATTCATCTCTCTGTCCGATTTCTCTGCTGTTGAGAGTGCTGTAGCTTGGCGTATTGTCCCAAGTCAGATTTCTATGTAATTCTCTCTCCAGAATTGCATCCCTTTTCGATTTCTTTGCTGATCACACGCGTCTATAGATATCAAATTTCTTCGGAAAGGTAGAGCGGCGCAGTAGTGTAGTGGTACCGTGTTAGACTTGCTCACTTTGTTCATCGAGTTCAAATTCTGCTCTAATTTTTTTCTTTTTCTTGTTTTGTGTGGTAGTTCACAATTCTTCTATGATAATAGCATATAATAATTAGCTAGTGTTGAGCTCTTACACTGTTTACTCTCTACCGTTCGTTTTTGTATTATGCCATCTATCCGCCGCATAAGTGTGGGGCCGTTAATGTGCATGTAGCTTGGCGTGTTGTTTTAGAACCAGCGTATATTTTTCCCATCCATCCTACTTCGCTAATTCGGTAACTGCAGGGTCTGAGTGTGGGCTTAGCCAACTATTATACCTTCTTTGTTGTGACTGAAATCTCTGAGTGTGACTCCTTTCTTATTGTAGTTAATTCCTTTTTCCCTCTTCGCATAATGCCTAGAATGGCTAAAGATTCCAAGAGTCAAGCTTCCTCTGATCTTCTCCCTGGTAGATCTACGTGTTGGTGTAATCAGCTTTCCAACTCAACAGAGAGTGAGTGTTCCAACTGTCGATCTTGGATTCATTACCTCTGTCTGGGTCTTTCCTTCCGCCAGCTCTCCTATGTTATCAATGACGATCCTGGCCTTTATCTCTGTAAATCTTGTTGTCTCTCTCCAGAAGTTGACTCCATCAAGGCCAAGTTACTGGACGGTTTCCCGTCTGATGAGCATGTGTATTGCTTTGACGAGGATTGGTTCACTGTTGCCAATTTAACTAATCCACCTGTTTGCCAGACTCAGGATGTTTCTCACAGTTGTGTTAGTTCCAATGTTAAGGAAATTTCTCCCAGTTCAGACAGTCCTCCATTGCTTTCGAAATTTCAAGAATTGGAGAAAGCATTTTCGACTCTGACATTGAAGCTGGAATCCAAGATAGTCATGATCTCTACTTCCCTCCACGAGAATACAGCTGATAAATCTCTCAGCATTCCTTGGCCTGCTCCTCTTCCCCCCGTTTCTTCCTCCCAGTTTTACACCGATAATTTTCCTCCTCTCTCCTCAATAGATGTCCCTGTTGATCGCTCACCTGGTGCTTTTCCAGGTCCAGCTCTATCGAATCATGTATCGAATCCCACTCCGCCTATCTCAACTTCCTGGATGCCTGTCTTTCCCGTGAGACAGACCGGCTCGATCCTGTCCGTCCCTCCAGACTCCGGAATCTACATGCCAAATGAGCTCATCCTGACAAAATTTCCTGATGATAAGGATCTGTCTTTCGGTATATCTGCAATCATTCAGTCTATTAGAAACAGTTTTCCTTCCTCGTCATGTCCTGAACCAACTTATGTTATCCGTATTGGCAAGCCGAAAGTCAATTCTCATAGGCTGGTCAGGCTGATTTTTAAATCTGCTTTCGACGCGAAGCTTTTCAAATCAGCTTTCTCTTCCGTTTTTCCCCTTTTTTGTGATTCAAGCCAGGTTTGCATTCGATCAAGCCTTTCGCCTTCAGGACAAGCTCTCCGTCGGCACTGCTTCGAACTGAATAAACAAGCTTCCAAGAGCGACAATGGCTCTTCTTGTGAGAGTTTTAGTCTTCGGGACTCCGGAGTTATTTGGCGCTTCGTTCGCAGAGATGATGGTAGCTGGCAAAGAGACTCCTCTTGGTTTGATCGTACTTATTCAAAAAACTGAAGAGCCCTAACCTTGCACTTAAGTTTCTTAACTTGAATGCTCGCAGCATTGTCAACAAGCTTCACATTTTTCATTCCTATATCTCTGACCTCCAACCAGATATTATCTCTGTCACTGAAACTTGGGCAAATAAAAATTTTAATGATGCTTTATTTCAAATTTCAGGCTTATTATTCAGGCAATTATTCAGATCTGATCGTCGCAGTGGTAGTTGCGGTGGTGGTGTTTTCCGTTTCATTAAGGACTCACTTAAGTCTTGTGCTTTGGATGTCGCTAACAGCTCGAACTTCAGTGATTGTGTTTGGGCTGAAGTTTATCTTCAGAATAAATCTTCCATTCTTGTAGGTGTGGTTTATCGTCCTCCTACTTCATCAGTAGCTAATGACAGTGTCCTATTCGAGCTCTTCCATGAAGCCTCCTCCCTTCCCCATCAGTTTAGGCTAATAAGTGGCGATTTTAATTTCCCTCACATTGACTGGGAGACACTTTCTTCCAACAAAGAGTCTGAAGATTTTCTTGTTTGCAGTGTTGAGTCAGGGTTCTACCAAACTGTCTTTGAACCTACACGCGAAGAGCATATATTGGATTTATTATTCTCCTGATCTTGTTACCCGCGTTGATGTAATTGAACCTCTAGCCTCTTCAGATCACAATATGGTCTTGGCTGAACTGGCTTTTTCTGCAGGGCGGAACGTATCTTCCTTGACACCAGAACTGAAGAGGCTAGACGTTTGCGCAATCATACATCTAACCTCTTGAAACATGCAATCCGCAGATCTATTTACAATTTTGAATCATCTTTGGCTAACAGTGACAATCCTAAGCGATTCTGGAACTATGTAAAATCTAAACAGAAGGTTCGATCCACCGTTGGTGCGCTTGTCGACCCGTCCACTGACAGAGTAGTGTATGATCCCCTACACTCAGCTACTATTCTTGGTGACTCCTACAAATCTGCTTTCACCTCTGAGTCTCTTCCCATACCTGCTGTTCATACACAAACTGATCATTGCCTCGCTGATGTAGTCTTCACATCTGATAGAATTCGCTTCCACCTATCACATAAGAAGAATTTCTCCTCCCCTGGCCCTGATGGCATTCAATATATCTGCTACAAACAAGGTGCTTTTGTTCTGCTTCCACTTCTTGCTCGCCTTTTCCAGATCTTTTTTGAGCTGGGGAATATCCCGCTAGTCTGGAAGCACGCTCTGGTTACTCCTATACATAAGAAAGGTTGTCGCAAGAAGGCAGAGAATTACCGTCCGGTCAGCCTGACTTGTACTGCCTACAAATTGATGGAATCGATTGTTCGCGATCACCTGTGGCAGTTCTGGAACCAATATGACATAATCAAGCGCTCTCAATTTGGCTTTCGAACCAATTCGTCTAGTACCCACCAGCTCTTAGAATTCCTCGAGGATTTAACATCTGTTGCGGATCGCGGTCAGTGGGCTGACGTCATCTATCTCGATTTTGAAAAAACGTTCAATTCAGTCCCTCACTTTCGTCTCCTCTCGAAATTGACCTCCTTGGGCATTGGAGAGAGACTTCTATGTTTTCTGAAAGCTTTTCTTGAGGATCGAACTGAGAGTGTTGTCGTGGATGGTGTGCATTCTTCCCCCTACAGCATGATTTCTGGTGTCCCCCAGGGATCCGTTTTAGGCCCAGATCTGTTTGTCGCCTTTATTAATGACATTGATGACACCCTGACAAACTCTTCTTTATTGAAATATGCTGATGATGTAAAATTGTATTCTGAAATCAAGCGCACTGATCCCCTGAAAGCCAAAGAACTTTTGCAAGCTGACCTAAACGCTGTAACCACCTGGTCGAAGAAATGGCAGCTGTCGCTCAATCCCCAAAAGTGCTCCATTCTACACTTTGGATTTCGCAATCCTGCCTCGGACTACCGTCTGGATGGAAGTTTACTGAATAATTCCAAGTGTGTCAAAGACCTTGGAGTTCTGATTTCAAAAGACCTAAAATTCTCTCGGCACATTCTGACCTGTGTTCAGAAAGCGAATCGCATTGTATCTGCCATCCTCAGGATATTCGTCTCCCGGGACGCCGATCTGCTTATTCGTCTCTTCAAGACACTGGTCCGCCCTCACCTAGAATATGCCATCCCAGTCTGGAATCCATCCTGAATAAAGACATTCTGTCTATCGAACGTGTACAACGTCGATTCACCAAAAGCATCCGTGGTCTATCCTCGTTACCCTACGAAGAAAGACTGAGAGCTCTGAAACTCCCAACACTACAATGTCGTCGTCGGATTATGGACCGTGTTCAAAATATGTAACCACCTTACTCCAAGTGATCATAATTCCTTCTTCACCTTTAGTGTTTCCCGAACCCGTGGACATAACTACAAAATTTTCCGCCACCCAACAAATCTGAATTGTCGCCTATCCTCCTTTTCCCACCGCATCATAGATGACTGGAACCGCCTCCCCGACGATTTTGTGAACAGTGAAACGGTGAAACAGTTTAAACAAAAGCTTTTTATGTTTTATTGTAATTTCTAATTGTTCCCTCCTGAATGTATTTCCTGTGATGCCTTGGTGCTCATTGCACTTATTGGTGTACCAAATAAATAAATATACTGATTATCCACAAGTAAGGGGTAGAGCCGACCGCCATTTTAATTCTCTGCTATCAATGCACCAGTGAAAATTCTTTGAAAATGCAGTCATTATCATCATTAAGAATTTTACAGTAGTCATACGGCTGATTAGATTGGTAAACAGGACGCGCATTCATGCTCAATATTTTCCATACAAAATGTATCATCAAAGCAAGACTATGTCAGCTTATAATTACATGTCCTGACTGAAGTTCAAATTGCAGAGAATTGATAAAAATCAGAGCCAATACACTTCATTAGAAGCTCTAGCTTATCCGGAATACATGCCATTAGCTCATTTTGCTTGCACTTTATAGAGATAGAATGATGTCTGACAGTTGACAAGCTGCTAGCCTTAACCATTCGGCTACACAGAGACGACGCCACGGCTCTAAGGCACCCGGTTCTAAGCATGTCTTAAGTAGATAACATTTCGCAAAAGTTTGACAATAACGTTAATACTCGTATCATTTAATCCTTTAGTGTCTGTGGGGAAAATCTCTTATTTTTTCCTAGTTTTTATACTGGAGAATAAACACTTAATATAAAGCATATTGCATCATTTCATTGTCGTTTTTTAATTTTTTGCATTGTAACATTATAATCGGAAGCGGAGATTATAGTCTATACGCTATTGGCAGAACAATGTACAATTTCATTGTATATCACTAATTAGCTATATTGTCAGTGTACACGAATACTGAGTGTCATGTTCATCATACGCATGGTTATGATTGGTGTGCAAGGACACCACATGCATATAAAATGTGTTTATGTAGGCATTTTGTAGGTTTACCGTGAGTGCATGTGAAATATGTTCGCACTGGATGCATCATATACAATAAGGCCTAAGCATACCTTAATCATAAAAGATTTATCGGTAACTGTGATCTCTCGACTCTTTGTACAATTTGACAATACATAACTTAGAGGAGCTGCATGGTCATAAATCTATTTATTCAGTTAGTGTCAGGGTGACGCTATTATACGATTAATAAATAAAAAGATGTACATGTAGGCCTACAAGTATTGTATATGGACCCAGATAGCTTTACTAAGGAAACAGGCTTCGCAAAAGTTCTTCTATTTAGGTTTGCATAAAGGGAATAGCATTGTACGTAAAATTAAATATTCGATTCAGTCTTAAATGAGATGATCATGTTAGCTCATATGACTGCGCAGTCACATTCAAATGTACTTAAATAAGTTCCATAGGTTGCGCATACAGCATAGGAGGGCTGCACAATGGGCTGATGGCACATAACAAGAATAATTGGGGTTTGCAAGCAATGAGACGTTTTGTATAAAAGCTGAAAGAATATACACACGTTTCTTTTTGAAATACATTATTTAGATGTATGGATATCAGATTCAGTTTAAGAGAGACTTAGTCTACTCACTATGTATTTGGAAGAAAATGAATGGTCGGAAGAAATATATCTTTTCTCATAGATTCAGCAATCTCTCATTCCTGAATGTTGTTGTGATAATTCTTATCATTTATATGTTATATACCGGTTTTCCCAAAAGTCGTACAAATTTCTAAAATGCTGGCATTTGCTTCAATTCAGTACTTTTCACATGCGATAGTTTTTTTTAAATGTACCTCAGATCGGGGAATTTGATGTAGCACATTTGTTTTTATACAATCAAAACTCAATTGTATTATTTTGGCTCTGAGACTTTAATAGTCAAAACCATGTATATCCATAAGTACAAAATGCTAATTGCAAATTGACATTTTGCTAGCTAATGACGAACCATACAATCAACAAAAGAAAAAAACAAACTCTAATTTACAAATAAATGTTCGCATAAGACTTTGCTCAAGTGCTTCTCCTCCACACTCGATCACCGCTTCCAACGTCGAGCGCAGACTCAGAACAGATCGTCTCAATTCATCTGAGTCGATGTTCTGAATCATCATCGTTATCCTCTCCTGTACCTGTAGCTCGTGGAGGTTTCTTGGAGTGAAGCAGTGGTGTACACGGTCTTTCACAGTACCCCAGAAGTAGTAGTCCAGTGTTGTTAAATCTGGCGAGTGAGCTGGCCAGCGGTGTGGATATCCTCTGGCGATAATCCTCTTGCGTTTCCAATTAATCCCTTAGACATTCTTCCCTTTCATCCTCGAGACTGGGCCTACCCGATTGAGGCTTATCTGCTACTGATTCAGTCTCTCTAGAACGCTGAATCAGGCGTGAGATGCTAGAAACGCTAAAATAGTCGCGATGAGACCATCAGCTACGAGTATCTTGTAAGCGCGCAGAAGGTGCTAGGTGGTGAAGAAAAGCTCAACAAATTCAAAGCATGTTTCGAGATCTAAACCTAGTGTAATGATTCATTGAGTGTGCAAGGTCTCCAAATGACTCGTCGTGTGAATAGAGTTCACATCTAGACGATAATTTACCGATCGAAGTCCTATGTGCACACAACAGTAGCTTGGTGCAAGATCACTGAATTTCGCCAACTTAGCAATGTATTGATATCGAGTCATTGGTTAACTTCAAAATCATGAAATTATTGTGTTTCTTTCTATGTGATATAAACGTTATACATAAAAATAGAATACAATGAAGAAATCAAACAGTGGTACATCAAATTCCCCGATATGAGGTACATTTTAAAAAATCGTATGTGAATATGATTGAATTAAAACAAATGACAGCCTTTTAAAGTTTTGCACGACTTTTGGGACACCGTAGATGTCTGTTTGTTGAAGCTAGTAGCTTAAATATTGATGCCCGAAGCATTAGGCTGCATTGCATAATTAACTAAAAATCGGTCTACAGCTAATAAATCGGTAAAAAAGTCTACAGCTACTTTGAAATTTTACTGAAAGTATACACATGAACTCTTTATTGAAGCTTAGGTGACATTAAAGACATTTTCAAAGATTTAGAAAGTTATTTGCTAATCAAAAACTTAACACATTGTATGAGGATGTCAATTTGAAATGACACAAATAAAATCCAAGATATTTTTATGTTATTTTGGTATATAATCATTGAAAAGTGATAGCAATAGGTGAAAAATATGTAATGCCGTATACCAAAATCATGATCTGAATCTGATTTTATAAAGCAAGTGTTAAAGCACGGAATAAGAAGAAAACGGAGCATAGAGCTCTTTGGACACAAATGAATTTATTTTTGCAGTTTTCTTCATCTTCTTCACTTTCTCGTTGATCAACCGAATTAAATTCGCAATTATGTTATTCTTTCATGATCTTGAAAGAACTTAATATATATTAAGCTATCCGTATCTAACTATTATTTGAATGCTGAAAGAAGAATCCTGAATAATTGATGAATGACCGAAATATTTCTTTCTTTTTTGAAAGTATTTTGTAGTAGAATTGCACCAAGGGAGGATTGAGCATAATAATGTGAATATAAAAATTATCAGATTGTCATTAATAACTTTTTTCTGCATTCTACAGCATTATACAAGATGATGTACGGTAGATACAACTTTCAACAAGCAAAGCTCGTCTGTGAAAATAATGGAGGTATTCTCGCACTCATTAAAAGTGATGAGGAGCAGGAAATTGTTAATCGGGTGACGAACAAATTGAATAATCCAAATTGCAAAACATTCAGATATTATAATACACGATGTTTGGCGTATTTTGGACTCGTCCGGAAAGGACCTCATGAGGAATTTCAATGGCTTCGAGGCATCTCACCATACAGGTTTGTTGAGAACTTAACCAGTTATTTTTTAATTGCAATTTTTAGTAGATATATAGACTACACAATAGAATTACTTGCTCTTCTGAAATTTATGTGCAAGCCGTCTAGCAAGCCAATTATTTTGGCCGCATTATGCCCCGGAGACAGTTTTGACATTTTTGATATTGCTGCAAAACTATAATACCTACGATTCTAATCTTTTGCGACTATTACTTTCTACGCATTTCTCACTCTGTAAACTGATCAATATCAAAGCATACGACGGATGCATACCAGATAAACTTTCGGTATGCTGCATCTAATCAGCAACTGTTCGTATCGTTACATTCCAAATGTATGCGAACATATGTACGAAAGGAAATCAATATGAAAAGCATACCAAATCTTTGCAATATGCAAAAATCTAGTATGAATTGTTACGGAGCTGATCATAAAAACGGACCACCTAAATTTCGCTGAGATTCAATCGATTCTCATGCCTTCCAGTCGTGTGGCACAACAACGTGCCATGCATCATTCGAGAGTTTGCATTCTCAGTTTTCAAATGAGCTATGATAGACTTGCATCCGTTAGAATTTGCTGAGCAGTGTTCAAAATGAGAAAATCGCTCAATTTGCAAATTGCAATTTTTCAATAAGAAAGCATGTGAATATGATAATGAATCAGGCAAGGGAAGAACGAGCTTTTTCTGAGCTTTCATTTGATAAACTGGTCATCAACATCGTGAAGTTGTCAGAAAATCATGACTCTTTCTGTTCAAAATATCATATTCAAGAACAAAGAGAGAGAACAAAGACATGCCTTGGTTAATTGTTTTGTTTTGAGTCTTCTTTCAACTTACATGTTGTTTGTGTACTTTTGCGGTGATGACAAAAATGTTGAAGAAGTTTGTAACTTATTTGAATAAAACTGACATATTCGTACTCCTTGTATCGCAAAGATTCTGAAGATACAAAACATAAACATTTTTTATGGAAAAGATGTTACATTTTGAGCAGAAAAAGTCATAATTTTCTGATACCTTCATTATTTCATTGTTTTCTTAATTCACCGATTTCTATGTGTAATATATTAGAAGAAAGCTCTGAAAATTGGTCGTTCTCCTCGTGCCTGAATCATTACTCAGCTGCTATATTGAAAAATTGCAATTTGCAAATTGAGCGATTTTCTCATTTTGAACACTGCTCAGCAAATTTTAACGGATGCAAGTCTATCATAGCTCATTTGAAAACTGAGAATGCAAACTCTCGAATGATGCATGGCACGTTGTTGTGCCACACGACTGGAAGGCATGAGAATCGATTGAATCTCAGCGAAATTTAGGTGGTCCGTTTTTATGATCAGCTCTGTTGCTTAAATTTGTATGCGATTTTGCTATCTATTTGCATATCTAGCGATCTACAGTGTATGAGCAAAGCATTCTTAGCACATTTTGGTCAATGGTAAACCCAAAATGTGAACTTTAAGAATACACTTAATTTCTTATAAATTGAAGCGTCTTAATCAATTCAACTCAGTTAACCAAGATAAAAATGAAGCTATGATTAACATGTGCATTCAAAACTGCATTGAAAAAAGGCAATATACTTTCAACTGTGCTCATAATAGCTTTATAAGTAATAATGTCAGTTTTATCAGGGTGAAATTATGTTAAAATTAAACTTCAAGTGCTTGTTAATAACCCCGCATCAGGCTTGTCAATTATTAAAATGGTCTCACCTCCTCTTTCAATGCACGTTACTAACACAGCTTAAAATCATTTTAGTACAGGATGTTTAAACGTGGTTAAGTAAAACATTTTCAGAGGCACGATTTTTAAGACATGCTTGAAAACACGGTTTTGAAGTCTATGTTTCAAAACACGATTCAAAAGCATCCACAAAGCAGGTAGAATCAACATTAAATACTTGTTCTAAAATTTTAAAATCGGCTTCTAAGTAGTGTTTCTTTCGACTCGAACAGTAATCATCAATTTAAGTTGTAAATAATCAATTTAAAATGGAATTTATGAGTTGATGAAGATGATGCAGTCGATGCACAGGCGCCGATAGCTGAGTGGATATCGATTTAAGGAGCTGTGTGCGGGTTTGATTCCTTCGAAGTAGATTTTGTCATGATTCAGCGTGGTAGTTAGCAACTTGGCAGATACCCCAGAGAATCCAAGTATGATTGCGAAAATTCAAAAAAGCACTTCTTGCATTTGAAAATCAGGTTGGCCCCACTCCATTCAATGTAGCTGGTACATGGTATCATAAATTATCTTGACATTATTCATAGACTAATATTCACAAACTCATATTGAATGCTGATGCGTCTCCTTGAAATGTGTCCCACAAAATGTTTACAAAAGTCAGATTTTCAAAAGACAGTCTTTTCAAAGACGCTCATAAATTTGACCTGCCTGTCATCCAAAGCCAACGATTTTAAAGAAACTTTAAAAAAGCGGCAAAACTAAAAGTCACAAGCGCATCAGTCGACCGGACAGCAAGAATGCGACTGGGACGAATTGAGTCCCCATATTAGGTGAAGTTTAGTCTCTTGTTCATTTTAAATTTATTTTTCAATGCCACTGGACAATTCATGACTGGAGGGCACTACACCAAGTTAAGGGGTATTACAAAGTAATTTGAAATCGATTGAATGTTAAGTGAGTACTGCCAAATGGTTGTTAATCAGTAGCCGATCTAATAGCAATAAAAAGCTGCATTTCAAGCTGCGATGAGCTCAGAATGTAATTATTGTTTATGACAACCTCGCGTTGTGGAAAATGCACGTCGCGTGCTGTGAAAATGGAAGGGTTGACAACATTGTCGTGCACCAGGCGTGCACTGCGATGCTCAAATTCAGTAACTGGGCTGCGTGCTCAGTCTACCGCCAGGCTGAGGATCTACAAATGGATGTGGTTGATGCTCGTGATTCGGGTGTATACATATATTAGCAAGATATTGTACAATTATACACATTTACTTGTTTTTGGTCCTTTAGTCAATCTAGCTGTGCAAGTGAATTGAAATGTTGCTATTTATTTATCCTCCATGGTCGTGAAATGTATATATGTAATGTTATCTAAAATTCCTAAAACGCGGTCTATAAGAGCAAGTTAAGTCTCCAAATTATCTCAATTTAAACTTTTACAATGAATCCTTATCAACACGAACATAAAACTCGACTATAGATGGCTGTCAAATAACTGGTTACGAGTGACAGAGTTCAGCACGACACGAAACACGTGCTCGTGTCGAGTTTGTGCTTGATTCAAATCAGCAAAGTGCGCCAACCCAGCCAACAATGCTACGTAGCACCTACGTAGCAGATGGTAGCATTGGTTGCAGTAGGTAGCGTGTCTGTGCTACGCAACTGCAACGTAGCAGCTACGTAGCATTTTCTTCGGTAGCGAATGCAAGGTAGCGGAACGTAGCAGCTACGTTGATATTTTTCGGTAGCAAATACAAGGTAGCGTGACGTAGCAGCTACGTTACAATTTGTTCGGTAGCTAATGGAAAGTAGCGAAACGTGGCAGCTACGTAGCAGGTCTAATTTGTCCTAATTGGCATCACATGATGCCAATATTGCGTCACAAATGCTCCTGGGATGTCTTCCTCCTTAGCGGGATGTCCCGGTTGACTTTCTCCCGGTGAAAAGCGATACGATAGTGTCATTATCTACCAAATCGGGAGAGTTTATCACACAGAATTAGATTCATCTACGCGCGCTTCGGTTTCCTAGAAAGGAAGAATTTTATGATTATTCAGCATTCCTATCCTCATTTCCTATTTCCTCCATTTCTGATCATCCTCTTCCTCCCTCCCTCTCTCACTACCTCTCTCTCTCACACACACACGCACTCTCTTCTCTCGCATTATATCATGTACGTGCATACACACCCATATTCGTGAGGCATCATAAATATTGAATGGTCTATGTCTATTTCGCACGACAATATTTTTACATAGGTAACCAATTGTTATTGTCACTTAAATCTCCCAATAATGAAATTCGCATTTCACAAGTATTAAGTTTTGGAATTAAATCGTCTTTTAAATGCTCGAAACTTTTGCAGCTCTGAGTTTTCTATTGGTTTCATCAAGTGATGAGAACCAACAGTTTACATTTAGTAGAGGCTATACTCTACATCCAAAATTTGCGAAAGCGATGTGATTTTGAAAGCTTTTACACAGCCAAGTTCTGTTGTGCAATTTCACCACCGCCCTTCTTGCTTTCATAGACAGCTATTTCATCCCTATCACAATTTCGGCAGCCCGCACGTCTTTGTTCGCCTTCGCCTGCTGACAGCTACAGATGGAACAGGTAGCATGGATCGATGATGCTGGCGCTTTATCTCCAGCCACACACAAGCGTCAAGCATGGAGAAACTGACATGATTGCGATGCTACGTCAAATATAGCAGACTTCAACATTGAGGACGTTCATTGCGCACGCCACTGCTGCTATCCTTCATCTGTCTGTAGAGACCGCTAGTCTCAGTGTTGCCTACTTTGTCTTCTTCAAATTCTTATTCATCGTGTACAGTATCAAATTTGGTGACACATGCGGATTACGTACAGCCCTCGTCGTGGCAATGGATTCTTCAAACGGAAGCAAAACTTCATCCGATAGATCTGCGATATGGATTTGAAGAAACTTGAATAGCCTACCTAAATGATGCACTGGAAACAAAGAGAAATGGTGCTGTTGGATGCCAGAACAGAATTTCTTTCGAATAAGACAGTCAAAATACATTTGAACTCCATAGACTTCATGAGTACTCCATGACTTGTTGCTTCTTCGTTTATCAACTCCGTGGTTCAAGCTCAAATGCTTCTGTGTGTCGATTCTTTCATCGCAACAACATGTAAGTTTCAGTACTTAAATTCATATTAAATTGGTTAATGAATGAAATAAGAAATAAAATAAGAATGGAATTTTCGAAACAATTCAGATTCAGATCTATTTCACAAAATTTTGAAGATAGGCTACACATACGCACATTTAGCTTCATACTGTATGTAGTCTGTCTACAACTACATGTATATCGTGATGGCATATACATCGGCAAATGTTGTTCCATGGCCTGATGATAATTTTGCTTTTAAAAGTCTACTTCAATAAGTTTTTACTTAGTTCTCATTTATCATCTAATTACCATTTGTTTTATAGTAGTCCTATTGAAAATTTCCATAATTTTGCATTAATTAATAAGTATAAGCATAATTTTAAGATTTATTATTGTGTATGCACTACAGCACTGTAATTTTGCGCAGATATTCGGCGTATACACATAGGCCTACATCCACTCACATACTAACAAATATTATCAACTTGAGATGTTGAAGCAAATGTTTTACATTCCGGCATGCAATTTCACATATTCATACCTCTTGTTCTGCTGCATTTTTAGACTGATCAATTTGTGTAGGAGCATCTTCCATGTAGCATCTGAATATGCTTAACAATCGAGTCCTTCGACAGTCGGCTGTTTCCGGACAATGAAGATATGAAGCTAATCATTCAAAGTAAGTAGGCCTAAAACTTTCGGCGATCATTTGTTTTAATTTCTATTAGTTTCATTATGCATTTGATAATCTCCAATGAAATTTAGATTATGAGACACAGCCTATTTAGACATTAAAATTATTTATTATGATTTAGTGGCTTCTTTATGTCCCTTTGTAATCATTTGAAATACTCTCTTATTTTTAGATTTATTTGCTGTTCAAGCGTTCAGGACATGTGTCCCTTTTTCAGGGGTTAACGAAATCAAGTGGACAAGCAATGAACTCCTGAAGAGCAAATTAATCTATAAATAAGAGAATATTTCAAATGATTACAAAGGGACATAAAGAAGCCACAAAATCACAGTGAATAATTTTGATGTCAAAATATTAAAATATTTCAAATGATTCGCAACGTTTTATACGAAGGGGAATAAAAAAGATATAAAATCATAATGAAGAATTTGCTACCGAGTGAAGGTGAACTATATTACTCGTAAAATTCGAACTCTCCAGCTGTAAACGACTGTGTTGTAATTCTTGCTACAATTGCGTAATCACAATCACAATTAATGTAATTAGTAATTGTAATCAATTACATTTCTGATGAGTAATTTATAATCGCAATCAATAACATTTTTAGCCATGTAATTGAGAGGTAATTGCGATTATTTTGCAGTCAGCACAGCTTAACATTCGTTCCTCAAGTTGCTCAAATTACGTGACTCTCCTCGTCAAAAAATGCATTACTATGAGTTGATATGGTTCCACACATCCGGTTATTGATATGGAAAGGTGAAAGCAAAATTCTTCTTCGGGTGTTGTATATTAAAAATAAATAAAATAAATCTCCTGACGTTTCGCCGTCTGGCTTGTTCACAGGAATCAACGTTAAAGAAATTGTCACATTCAGTGCAAGTAAAGTGAAATACAACTCATGTGGATGTTGTGACGTACATGTAGATGACACGCCCGTTTTTAATATACAACACCCGAAGAATAATTTTGCTTTCACCTTTCCATGCATTACTATACTTAAATGTGTAGCCTACCGGGTGTGCAACTACCGGTACTTTTTTCAAAGAAATTTATGACGAAACACAATTCCAAAATCTAAATGAAGTGCCGGTCTTATGATATTCTTTCCCTCTTATCTTAATAACTGAACTGAAAATGCAGATCAGAAAATTACTCCCATCGGAGAAAAGAGAAAAAAAACAAAGTTGAAATCTTCAAGTCAATTTAAATCATAGCAGGTAATTGCAAGCATGGCAAAGTCTCCTAGAAGCCAGAAGTCTCGATATCCCAATCCTGTATCTTCAGTTTGAATCGTATAGTAGTAGAGTTGTAGGGCGAAAACACTTGGGTGAGAATAAAAAGGTGCTAATTTAATATCAATGCTATATCATCACCTGCTTTTCCGGGGAGCAATTGTAATTAACCTAAGCAAATCTGCCTTGAAAAAGAGGTGGCGTGGAAACGCAGAGTTTAATGCTGACAATTATCTAAAGTAATTATGAATTAATTGAAATGTAATCGAAGAAAAACGGAGTACCGGTAATTTGTAACTGTAATCGATTACATTGATAGAGATGTAATTTGTAATTGCAATCAACTACATTTCATGAGTAATTGACACAAGTCTGCTGCGAATACAACATAATGAATCAGAACACATAAGTATAGAAGGTCGCAAGCAAGGCATAAAAAGTTTTTCCACTACAATTCCTGCTCATAGTATGCACGTTAATTAAATGTTAATCAGGCATTGACATTCTTCAGTAAATTTGTATACTTTCAATACAGAGATCATAGTATAGCATCATAGGGACTTACTGTACTTAACTGCATGCATGATTCGTATGAATAGTATGCTACAGACAGGGTTGGAACCGGCCGACCGATTTTAGTAACGCCGGCCGTTTAATTTAATTAGACTCACGTCGACCGTTGTTGACATTCACTCTAGAATATATTGCTTAGTTAATCATTACAACATTAAGAGCATGCAAATGCAACATAATTTGAAAGTATCCACACGTATGTTTTGTGACATGATTATTACGAACCGTTCCTTAAACATTTAAAAAATGATTACTGGCAACTTGTACATGTTATAGTTCAAACTCCACTTTATCAGTGATGCAGTTTCTAGAATCCTCCTCTATCCTGCATGAATTTCGGAAGGATTGTGTCCTCTTCTCTGCCTTTTTCTCTGAGGATTTTCCTCTTGCATCTCCGCCTTGGCTAGAAAGCGACATTATCAATGAATCAATTATCGTCAATCGTTATCATACATTCAGAAAGGATAGTCCTGATAGAAGATAAAATAAAGTCCAGGTTCGTATTGGTAGTGGTGTGACAACTGTGACTATTTTTTTCTCAGGATATTCCAGTTTCATTTGACTAAAGGAACGCAGATCTGTGATTTATAAATTATAATCAATGTCTTTTTTTCATGCTATTATCTAATTTTTACGCACGGTGATCTGCCACAGGTGTCTATATTTGAATAAATGCTTATTCCTACAGGCCTAAATAAGTCGGTCTACATCAAAAAGTAAAAATAATACTGTACATTGTAGTAATAGGATCAGAGAGACCTTGCTGGTGGAAAGATTAAGCAATTTTTTTTCGAGGGCAGGACAACCGCTAAAGAAACTGCTAATACAAATCGGATCATGTGTCGCATCTTCATGTTCATTTGTTCAGTTAGTGTGACTATCATCAGAATTTTCAATTCTAAGTTGTCGTGTTGCTTTTGACTAACCCTGTATCTATAGGCCTATTATGCTTATCTTACAAAAAGTCAGTTGAAATGTGTTATTACGCAGTTGTTTCACATTAAGCAATAAAATCTGCTTTCTGTGTCGAATTTTATATTGATATCACACAGGGTTGGAACAATTACACATTTTTTTCCATCACTATTACAATTACAGTTGTGCTTTTGCAATTACAATTATAACTCTGAAATCAAGATCTTCAATTACAATTGCAAATGCTCGACTATTATTCAATTACAATTGCATGTGTGACTTTGCAATTGCAATTACAATTACTTCAAAAGTTGCAATTAATTACACAATTACATCGATTTTCCGAACAATGTTGGTCAATTATGAGTTGGTTGTCCAAAACGATTTTAAATCTTTGTACATTTGATTTTTAGTATAAGATGCTACAGGTAGGCCTATTTCTAAAAGCGGTGTTAACGCCCATAAAATAGGTTGCGCCATCTCCTCCTATAAGAATCGTCCCATACCCATGCAAAGTCATTCTCCTCCATGTACATTCTTTTATATCAAAGCTAGGTCTCATGTTTATTAATACGTTGACCTCTCACCTACGGCGTTTACTAGAGATTGGCATAAATTATTAAAGGAAATATTAATGTATAAATTCGAAAATGTTCCTAATATGACATTTTTAATTTTGTGAGTTTTGTTGTAGAGGCTTATTCCAATTATTCGGTAAAACGCGGCACAGAATCAGACCTGTATGTAGGCTATACTTGTGCATGTAGGGATTGTAGGCTACATGGGTATTTATAGGCCTGTATCAACACTTCACAACTTCTAGCCTGTGGATCATCACGTCATTAACATTGATGCCAGGCCTATGCTGATTGCTGACTGTTCTACTAGCTATCTCATAGATGTACTGAATACTTCAATTTTCAATATAGCAATCTTTGGATTTTGTGCTTCGTCTAACCGAAAAGACAGAAGTAATTGTGTAGTTGACCGACATATTTCTTCAATTACAATTACATCATAAAAATTCAATTTTTTTGACACGATCTCACACATTTAGATCGGTCAGTGTCTCAAGACCTCGGAGACTTACCAAGCCTCAAGTATATCATAGTTCGATGCAGGATATGAGCACTGCCAAGGAGTGCTGCTTTCGTCAATTCCGGTATGTAGTGTGCCCCAGGAATCTTGTTGAGGTAGGCCTTCAACCTTGATGTGTAGGCACCCAAGGCGCCGACAACAACCGGGACAACTTCAACATTTGTGTTCCACAACTTCTTTATTTCTATGCGTAGGTCTTGATAGTTTGTGATCTTCTCTTTCTCTTGTATGTTTTTGTCGTCGGGGACTGCTATATCTATTATCAGAGTCTTCCTTTGGATCTTATCCACCACGATGATGTCTGGTCTTCTTGCTTGTAAGTAGTGGTCAGCCCGCACTTCGAAGTCCCACAAGATCTTTGTACCATTACTTTTGATCACTGATTGAGGGTCGTGCTTCCATGATCCACCACATCAATTCCTTTGTCCTTGCAAGTCGCTCTATGGATAGACTCGGCACCTTCGCTATGTCTTCGGAGGTATTCCGTTCCTGCCAGTTTTGAAAAGCCAGTCAGGATGTGAGAGACAGTTTCATAAGTTACTCTACAAAGTCTGCATTTCGGGTCTGTTGAAATCTTTAGGATATGTGCTTTATGTGCCTTCGTGTTCAGAGCCTGATCTTGTGCGGCTGTTAGCACTGATTCGGTCTTAATCTTTAATTTGACAGTTGCTATAAGCCAATTGTACTGTGTTTCCTTTGTTGTAATGTCCTTGGTTTGTCTGAAATATTGTCCATGCAGAGGCTTCTCATGCCACTTCCTTTGTCTGTCGTCCACTTGTGCTGCTTTCCATGTTTGGAATTTTTCGGGCCCGTGCTTGTTCTGATCATCTGATTTCACCACCGCCAGCAGTGGATCGTCTTTAGTATTCCATATATACTCGTTGAGGCTCCTGTCCTCTCCCTTGATCACTTCTCGGATGTTCATAAGCCCTCTACCTCTATTTCAACGTGGTAGATATAGGCGATCGACATCGGCCCGTGGATGTAGCGCACGGTTTACCATTATTATAATAACAATGAGAATTAGAATTACAGTTGAACTTTCACAATTGCCATTATAATTACAATTACTCTAAAATCAAAATCTTCAACTACAATTACTTCAAAACTACAACTTCAAAATTTATTAAACAATTACAGTTGCAATCATTGTATTTGTTCCAGCCCTGATGTCACATGTGTTTTTTTTACAGAAGCACTACGTCGAAACGGGATCAACGAGGGCCAAGATGCCGTGAGGAAGCTGATCGTGAATTGGATCAACCAGGCTCTACGGCGTCTGGAGAGACGATGACAGACTGTTCCATCCGCACCCAATGATTGTAATAAATTTTATTTATATATTGTCTGTTTTCGAATGAAATCTGTGGTGCACAGCTGGATGAGGGTTTTATGTGCAGAACCAAGCTAAAAACGCAATAGCAGATGTTGAGGTGAGGTGGCATTAGTAAGTAACATTTGAACAACTACAAGCCATACTAGCATTCGAGTAAAACTGCAAGGTAGCAATAGTCGCATTTAAGTAGCCGCAAGGTAGCATTAAAGTAGCTGCAAGGTAGCGAAGGTAGCATCAAAGTAGCTGCAAGGTAGCGAAGGTAGCATTAAAGTAGCTGCAAGGTAGCGAAGGTAGCATCAAAGTAGCTGCAAGGTAGCGAAGGTAGCATTGAAGTAGCTGCAAGGTAGCGAAGGTAGCATTAAAGTAGCTGCAAGGTAGCGAAGGTAGCATTGAAGTAGCTGCAAGGTAGCAGATAGGTTGCCATACGGTAACTTTGCTACGTAGCATATACGTAGCTGGGTGCGCCAAATGCCACGTATCTGCTACGAATCAATAGGTAGCGGCGCTACCTTGCTGCTACGTAGCAGTCAGGTTTTTTGTTGGCCGGGAATATAGCTAAATATGCTGTCAAACATGCTGAGAAATATGTTGTCAAAATACATTGGAATCAATGAATTTCAGACCTTCACTACTTTTGGATTGAAGTGAACCAAATTGTATTCTAGATAATTGTTATTGAGTGAAGCTGCTGTAAAACAATATTTTCTAAGTTTCTTCAATGGAGTAGGATGGTAAGCGCTTATTGACACTTCGCAACAATGGTTGCCTGGAATGAGGTGAAATTCCCAATACAAGTTATTTTATGTAATGATTACACTGCATGCCATATACAGCTCAATACTTTATACGTCATGCTCAATTCGCATTTGTCGAATTTGCTGCTTGTAATGATTTTTGTATTCCGATTCTATCTTGCACAGACACTGGAGCCGGTACGAGCCCAACGACATGCATAACGAAGGTTGTGGACAACTCAATATTTTCATGAATGACGGTTGGAATGATATCAGCTGCAGCATCCGGCAGAGTGCTGTATGCGACTTCAGAAGAAGCCGTGAGTTTCATCAATTTACCGCTTATGCAATATTAGTTTACATTTCTTCATTGATATCCATTACATGCGCATCATTCAAACAAGCCTCTTTGTGCGGTTTCCTATACTCTGTTAAGCAAAGTGGTCAGTATTGAGGGTGCGGATGGGCTAACATTTTACGACCAGAAAAAGGGTTGGGCGCGATTAATCGACTTTTTCGATTCTTTTGTAGCGAAGACAGCATTTTTGGCCTATTAAGAATCAAATATCAATAGGATCTGTGCTATCATTCGGTACTTTACTTTTTAGTTATGATTTTACATTTTACCATATCTTCTCATAGCCTACATCTGCAAATGTCACCACCCCGTCATCCGCCTATGGTTCATGAACCTGTAATAAAATAATGAATGAAAACATTTCAAACTATTAATTCGCACGAGCGCTTTCTGGAATATATTTCCTTCTTCAGGTGCATAACAAACAGTGACATGTTAGAAAAATTTGAATTACAATGTACATGCATGCATAGAAAACTGTCAACGAAGAAATATGTATTCAGAAGTATATCATTGAAATTCTGTAAACGTGGAATAAGAATAAATAGATATAAAAAAGTAAAATGTAGATATACAATGCAGATTATGCACAATTGAGAGTAGGATGGAAAATATTTATAAAGTATTTTTCTTTGTTCTTACGTGTATTTATATCATCATCAAAAATCTTATAAAAGGGAAATATATAAAACGGGATTTACCGCAAGATTCAATATGCTCACTTAGATGTATTTGTCTGTATATTGGATGACTTACTTGTTGCTTGTGTACCCTCACTCTAGCACGGATCGTATTTCCTGTTTCGCCGATATAATATTCACCACAACCACAACAACTAATTACATAAATTACATTTCTTGTTTCACATGACATGTTACTTTCCACTTTAAAAATCTTTCCCTTAAAATCAAATGAATCACCAGTCATAATATATAGATAAAAAGTAGATTTTTTCTGAAATTTTTTTCAGAAAAATCTAGCACCCTCACACCGACCAAGTGACCCAAACTAATCAAGAAAGACCAATGAAAACTTAGTAGTAGTAGTTGAAGAGTAGTGGTGGTAGTGTCTTAGTAGAGTAGTAGTGGTTTCGCTTTATGAAATAAGCTTTCTCAATTCCACATTACAGCATTACAGAAATGGACTGAATGTGACGATTGACGATGATTTCACGCATTTTGATTAACATTCATGACACTTCGCATAACACGTTTACGTAAACTACGTGATGTCTGACTGATATAAGACATTTTACAATTTTTACATAAGATCAAATAAATAATGTTACAATCTGTACATTTCAAATTATGTACAACTGGAAAAGATACATTATTGCTATTTACAACTGAGTTACAATGAAAACCGTATGTACATTACAAGAGCATGGATGAAAACCTTTACTGCAGTCTAAGGGAGATAGCTTAGAAAGATGAAATGTGCGACGAACACTTCTACGGATTTGAGTCCTGGTATATACGAGTATATATATATATATATATATATATATATATATATATATATATATATTTATATATATATAATTTCGAGGAACTGAATCAATGTCCTTCAAAGTACTCAACTGTGAAAGGAGCAACGTACATCTTTAATATTTCTTGGAAAGATTGAAAAATGAATTGCTAATTTCTGATATCATAAATCTCATTTCAAGTATGCAGTTTCTCATTTCTAATGTCTAGCTGTTGACAACAGAGAAAATTGAAGTCACTTATCTCAATTCATGAATAATATTCGCAATTCATTGATAAATAGTTCTACAAAAACCAATTAAGTTCCGTTTGTGCGATATAGAATAAAAGATGAAATAAAGGTGCATAAATATGTTAGCATGAGATGCATGCAGATGTAGGGCCTACATAAATGAATTACAAAGCTGTTCGTTGAATTTAAGCAGCTTATTTGAAAATTGTTTTTTTAGAAACAAGCATTGCTGTTTTAATTAAATTTTATCAATTTCACTTATACTAAGAAAGCGATCAAGACAACTGCAAGGTTTACTTCTTAACCAGCTATTTGACTCAGGTGGCATTATGGCCCCCTTGGTTGTTGTATCTCACACCGGAACGAATAATCGCTTGAGGTTCTCCTTCAGTCCTAAAGCCACTTCATTTTTTTGAAAAAAAACCTTGCTCGGGGGCCCATACCCGGTAGCCCTACCTGGCGGCACACATGGATCGAGGTTCAATTGAAAACGCCATAGTACAAATAGAGAGTAGCCCAAGGAAAATTGAATCATTGCATGAAAATCGATTTGTTACATTTTTAGCAATTTCATTTCGAATATATGGCTGTGTGAAGTCGAAATATTTGTTTTTAATGATCCTCTCAATCTTCATTAAAATCTGAAATATCAATTAAGTGCATATGTAAAATCTGCGAGTATGCAGCGTAAATTATTTAACGCAATTGTTGCGAAAATAAATAAGTATGGTAGTTCACTCCATATTTCATGACGACAATGATACATGCAATAAACTTATAATTGCAATAGAATGAAAATCCCATGCGCACTATCATACGCATACATACATCCTCTATCATCCAAAGTCGAAAATTCGGAATCACATTTGCTGATCAGTGCTTCCTTCGTGTCTAAATAAATGAAAGCAATTCTCGGAAATAAAGATATTGTGTATCTAATTGGTTCTCCCTGAAACGTTGGATCAGGCAAAGAACATATTGACGAAGAGGCCATTGTGCAATCGACTACACAAGGTGACTGTCACCCTGTGACCCTAAGTGTTAAGTTGAAGAGGAGGGTGAGGTGTTAAAAATCGTCATCAAACCTGTGGCTCGCCCAGTTTCAAATGTTGAAGCCATAGCGTAAGTATATGGTAGGTAGATTGTCGATTCATAAAAATGTCATCATACAGTGAAAATGTTTATATCAAAAGATTCCTTTTTTTGCTGAGATTACGTTCTTGCGATTTAAAAAAACATTTGATCACTTTTTTAAAAAGTTAAATTTTTGCAAATTATTCCTGTTTATATACTAGCGACGTGGAACATCTATAGGCCGATAAGTAGCATGAAGCATACTACGTAGATATCAAAATGAATGAGCATATAACAGTGTTGTGAGCACAGAATTAGACAGGTCACCTCTTCTTCCGTTTGACTAGAAGGGAGACATTGGAACATGTAACGTAAATGAAATGGCACAATCTGCTGACTAAATACCATAGCAATCGAACAATGAGCAGCCAGTTCAACATTAAACACGCCAAATTGTGCAAAGTTTCAGTGACTGTTATCAACCGGATCACACAGCAAAGAGACACAGACGATGTCAAGTTCTACAGAGAAGTTTGTGAACGTTTTTTCATGCGCCTGCTAACTTTTTTCAAAATGATCGGAGGACCCAACATTATCGAGAAAACTTTTGCACAATGATCTGAATTCTTCGAATCTGAAGGAGTCGTGGCGATCGGAGCATTTTGAAGGAATTCAGAGCAATCCGCAAGCGACGCACGACTATTTTTCCTATCTCTGTAAGGTATTAAATATTTCTTTTTGCCCACTTATTAAGTTCCTGCATGTGCCATCTGTTTGAATCAGTTTGCACTTCTAGCAAAGTGATACGATTAAACAATCTAACTCTGTGGTTGTGAGTCTTCATTCTTACAAGTCTTTAGTTAGACATGATTTTTTTTCGTTCATTGACGGCAGGCAAATCTATTGATTCGAGTGAGATCAGCGTTACGCCAGCTCTCGACATCACGGTGACGTCAGTATAATGAAGCTCATCGTGATCACTCATAAACAATAGTTGAAGAGTCAGCGACACACAATAGCCTTTCACGCGAGTCAGTCGACATCCCGCTACGAGTGAGGAAGAGGCGGATCAGAGGACAAACAATCGCGGCAAGGGTGGCCGAGCAGAAGACAATCGACCAGCGTCCTGCTAGTAGAAGCGCAGAGGCAAATCAAGTGCGACAAAGGCGGCTGAAGTGTGGTGACCAGAGCTGGAAAAATTCCACTGAAATTTTTTAATTCCAATTCCAATTCCAGAGCAGAAATTTCAATTCCAATTCCAGTCGAAGCAGTTCAATTCAATTCCAATTCCAATTCCATAATGAGATTCAATTCCGATAATTGCATGACGCGTATATGTTAATGTATTTAAAGTTTCCTCGCTTCAATCTAACCCATGTGCCCGTATCCTATCCTCGTTATTCCTGTGTGCCGTTCCCTGCGTCGTTCCTATGTGCGTTCTCATGTTCATAGTTCATATTTCTTGTGTACATGTACAGGTATATATGTAGCCGGTCACATACGCCATTTTCGTTTCGTAAACGAGATATTCAACATCTTGTGAAAAAGAGAAAGGAAAATTAACGGTCAGCAAAGAATCAAACGCTGAGAGAGAGCATTTAGAAAGTCCTAGAATGGAAATTGCATGAAAATTATGGCACACGCCGGAGGAACTCAGTTGGGCCAAAGCGCAAATTGTGCGAGCTGGTGTCCATGTTTTCTTATTTGTATTTATATTTATCAAGCCAAATTGTGATCTGGATTGCTGCCCCTTGTCCAAAGATCATACACAAAAGCAATAGTGAATTTACAAAATACTGCGGCGACAGGATGACAAAGAAAGAAATCCTTTAAAACGTTCTGTACGTTCATCATTTTGAAATATCGCTCCTATAATCTATCAAGAGTATTATCAGTCACATATGCAACTTGCAATGTCGATTTACAGAACATACATTGCTCCAGCTTGAAATCAGAGGTCAAGAAATCTCAGAGTATTCATTTTACTTGAAAGGGCTCCCCTGTTCACTATATTTGAACAATTTTCAAAATCTTTATATGCTTTCGAATATCAGCTTCCAAAATATTATCACGCTATATCACATGTGTCATTTAATGATTAATTGAAAAGTTCCAGCGACTATTCACTTATCTGAGAAATTATTGTCGGTGAAGAAGCTTTCAATGTGTTTATTCGACAAATGCGCTAGGTTTCTTAACCGTATGAAGGAGAAATCATTCTATAATTAGAATTTTTTTTCTATTGAATTCTTGAGATATTCTTACAACCCACTTTCAATTATGACTTTGTGGACCAATTTTTAATTCGAATTTTGAAAAATAGTTGTTAATGACTGCTGCAAATCGACACAATATACCAACCCAGGGAATAGTAGGCCATAGCACATGAAACAATGCCACCATCTCACTTAATATTATCTTAAGTTTTAATAATGAAAGCAACACAATTGACTTCATGTGTTTAATACCCGAGCGCTTTCGTGGCCTCTTGTCAAGGGTGGACGGCCAAGTGTGAACATGTACAGAGATGGCTGAGAAACATTCAATGATAACTGCCGCCAGTGACACCAACCAATCAGTGCCAAGGTAAAGACAATGAAAGTAATGGGAAAAAGACCGTTCCAGGACACCATAAAATTCAAAAAAATAGTATCTTTAAAAAAGACATAAATTCATGAATTTGAACCCTTTTTCAGGTTTTTGAGACCTAAATTCATGAATTTAGACCGTTCCAGGACACCATAAAATTCAAAAAAAAGCTATCTTTGAAAACGACATAAATTCATGAATTTTGTCCCTTTTTCAGGTTTTTAAGACCTAAATACATGAATTTAGTCCATTCAAAAAGTACCATTTTTTCAAAAAATGGCATTTTTAAAAACGACATAAATTCATGAATTTTGTCCCTTTTTCAGGTTTTTAAGACCTAAATTCATAAATTTAGGCGTTTTTAAAAATACCCAATTTTTCAAATTTTTCAAAATCTCAAATTTGAGAATTACAATTTTCATTGCTCAAATCAGGACCGTTCCAGGACACCGAAAAAATCAGAAAAGTTAAGAATCTCAAATTTGAGAATTACAATTTTCATTGCTTAAATCATGACCGTTCTAGGACACCGAAAATCATAAAAGTTGAGAATTTCAAATTCATGAATTTTATCCATCTTTTAGGTTTTAAAAATATAACATGTGACTAATAATATTTCTTTAAAAATGGAAGAAACAAAAGTGGAAGGAACTTCAGAAATGGAAGAAACAAAAATGGAAGAAACCGCAAGAATATATCCTTCGTTATCATATGAAATGGATATTGCAAAACACAAAGATAGTGTACGTTATATGAAAGATAAGGAATCACAATTATTATTAAGATTAGAGCATTATAATAAATTAAGAAAGAGATGGAGTAAAGTTAAGAATGTAACACAAGGAATTGGCATATTCTTAACAATAAGTTTAGGTGCTTTAACAATTGTTATATCTTCTGGTGTTTTAGTAATTCCAGTAGTTGCTACTGCTTTAACAGGTACGGGTGTTTTTACAACTTCACTTGTTACAATGTTAGATAAATCTTTAATAACTAAGAAACGAAAATCATTAAAAACTAAGCATTTACATATTAAAGAAGTCTATGATAAACTACACTACTACTTTCAAAGAGTATGTGATGATAATGTTATTACGTTAGATGAGATTGAAAAATTTGATCAAATAGCTAATGAAGTAAATCAAACCTTTCAATTACAGTCCGAAAAAGTTGATGATAAGAATAGACAGGATGGCAAAATTTCTAGTGATGGTAAAACTTTTACTGATGGTAAAATTTCTAATGAAGAAAATGATGAAATTTTTTTAGAAGAGCTAAAAACTTTATTAGACAAAACTTTATTAAACAAAACTTAATACGAGAAAATTTTAAACGTGAAAACTTTAAACGAAAAGATTACAAACAACAAAGCAATAAAAAAATAATTTGTTCAGTAAAATGTTTTTGCTGTATACCAATGTTACCACAAAATTCAAATATTATATTTTAAAAAAATAGACAAAATTAAAGCTGATAATAAAAAATAAAATATTAAAACATTATATTTGTATATTTTTATTACTCGGTAAACAATTGTTCGATAACTCTTTCATGAATTTTTTTATCAATATTAATTGTGATAAATCCATAATCTTTTGACCAAGCATTATTACACGATTGTTTAAATTCATCTTTATCTCTTATACATAAGTCTCTTAACAAATCACTTAAGTTTCTTGCATTTATTTCAAATAGTATAAATATATTTGCATTCTTTCTAATAACACTTCCATCTAATGAATACATACTTTGTGTCAAATAAAATACACTACAGTTATTATGTCTACCTCTTGTGAAATAATTTCTTTGAACTGACTGATTTCTGTCATTAACACAATCATCAAAAATTACACAATGTTTCATTGTTTTATCTAGTTTACTAGGATCTTGCATATTACCACTATCATCTATTAATTGTATTTTTATATGCTTATTTTTATTGGATTCAACTAATTGTTTATTTTTTGCTGCTTCTTCACACCACAAATTTATTTCTTCTTCATCTTCAGATTTTTCATATTCTTTGAATAATGAAGCAATTGCTGTTTTTGTAAGATTATTTTCAAATCCATATTTTAAAAATTGATAGACGGGTTGTTCTGCTGTTGTTGTATAAATTATAAGATTGTTATAATCTAAAAAATTTGGTGTCGTTAAAATTTTAAATAATAGATATGTTTTTCCACATCCTGATCTTCCGCAAATAACTGCTAAAACTTTATTAGATAAATTTGGATGATGATTAAATTTAAGTTTTTTTTTATTTGAAGTCATTTCATTCTTTTTTAAAGTAATAAATTCATCCATTATTGAATTAGTGTTTTTAGAAACAAAAAAATAAAAATAAAATTTTAATTTAAGTTTATTTTTTGTTTCTAATAATAAGATTAATAAGATTAATAAGATTAATAATGAAAATGATAAAAAAAAATTAAACTTGTCTATTGTAGCGTAAAAGTTTATACCTCCCGAACCAAAAGATCTATCATAATCTCTTCACCTCCAAAATTTATTTCTTGTCCTTTTTCATCAGTGATTCTAATGCCAATGTTGTTAATAGTTTTTCTTGTAATAGGAAAATATATTAATGTTTGGGGAAATACATTTAATCTATAACCAATGGGTACAGTAAAAGCTGGAAAACTGAATATTAAATTTGATAATTTACCATTTATATATCCTCCTTCAATAATGTCACAATGTACAACAATTGAATTTATTTCAGTTATTTTTGGAATCTTCTCACCTAAATGATAACCTTGACTATAGGTTTGTTTATTAAATCCTAATAGCTTTGACAATGATCTATCATGATTAAAATCAACTTGATGATTTTCGTCTAAAGTAAGAGAAAATTTATTAACTGCCGGTTCAACTGCAAAATGTAATTGTTTCTTATCTTTAAATGGTATACCTAAATGTCTCTTAATTTCATTTGATATTGTTTCAACTTCGTAAGAACCAGGAAGAAAAGTTAATATTTTCCATGTTTTGCCTTTATCAGTAGAATATCTAAATTGATCATTCACATCTTTTATAACATTTTGAATAGTGTTAAATGTAGAGAAACTAGTCAATGCAATTTGATAATTTTTATTTTGTTCCAAATGTAGAATGGGTTCTAAATTACAAGTGTGTGATGAAGTAGTTGTTATAATTTTTAACGTCGTACTAAATTTTGATGAACCCAAAATCTCTGTCAAATTTTCTAAATGATTATTAATTTTGTCTAAATCTACTGAACACATTTTTTAGTTAAAATTTTGAATAAATATTTTTTTATGAAATATTTTTTTATAAAAAAAATTAGAAACAACATATTTCAGCTACGCTTTTATAATCCTCTTCATTTAGAATCTTCTTTTCTAACAGTCTTTTCAATATAGCATGAATTTCATTAAAACTAGAATTATGTCCTTCTTTTATTTGCCGATATTAAAATATTTAATCTATTTAGTAATTCTTGTGGATCATCTGGTAAAAATACAGTTGTTTCTGTTTTCTGTTTTTCAGATAAACCTTTCCCTACTTTAACTCCCGTTGATAATAAATTTTCTAATTGTTTATAACGTCTTAGAGATTTTACTACACCAACTCTGTCTAACATAGCTTTATATTTTATGAGATCTTCTACAGCATAATTTTTTAAATCTGCTCCTCTTAAAAGATCAACAAAATTTCTATCTAAACTAATAGGTTTTTTATCTGGCGTAAAAATTAATCCTCGTAAAGGTTGTGGAAATATTTCTTTACCACCAAGATAAAATCTTGCAAATAATTTTTTATCTAAAAAGAAAGTAGAATGTTCGAATAACATAGATTTTGGTAATTTTTTATCTATGTTTGCCTCTAATAAACCATAGTCATCTAATAGTGTTTTAAGTACAGGATCCGCTATATCAACACGTTTTTCATTAAGTTCCTTTTCAAGAGTTTTAAATGGTTCGACAGTTTTTTCATAATCAGTTTTTACTTCTTCAGTTAATTTTAATTTATCAAACATATCAGATTGAACACCAGCTTTTGTCATTCTATGTTGAAGATGATTTTCTTTCATAATATTTCTTTGTTTTATTAATTCGTCTAATTGTTTTATTCTTTTAAAATTATCAGCTCTAACTTTATCCATTTTTATATGATAATTTTATATTATTATTTTATTTTATAATATTTTATATTTTTATATTGTTATATTGTTATATTTAGAAAATAGAAATTAGAAAATTAAAAAGGTAAAGTAGTTATTCCATCAGGTAAATTTTTTCTTTTATCATCAAATGGATCTAATGCTAATTTATGTTCTTCTTTTAAATACATTTTATGTTTTTTTGAATTAAGTCTATAATTACATGCTGTTTTTATTTCAGTATTAAATAATGCATTTTTATAATCTTGAAATGTTATTTGATTAGCCACTGATGCCTTTGAAATTCCTTTTAATGTTTTATGTGTTTTAATATTATTAGTTGTATTATAACAGTAACATTTAGATTTTAAAAATATAGCTTCTGTTATGAAATCTTCATTTCCTTCTAGTTCATCTTTTACTTTACATAAATCAGAAGGATGAATGATATCTTTTATTTTATTAATTTCTTCATCAAGTGAAGAATTATACGGTATTGTTAATTCTAAGAAAACAGAATCCGTATCTGTAAAGTGTAATTTATAGTTTTTGCCATAAGCAGGTGCTAAATAATCATATATAAATCTATACATAAATAGTTTAGCTAATTCTAATATAGTGAAACCTATAAAATTAAACTTATCATGTTTTACGCTGTTTCGACGTAAATGTACAGCACATAGTTCATCACTAAATCTAGTAGTTCTTTTATATGTAGGTTTCCTTGTTAAATTTTGAAATCTATCTTTATCATAAACTATTTCAATATTTTGTCTATTACGCACATTTTCTAAAGTCTTACCATAAAATGCATTATTCATTAATTTGAAGAACACGTTTCCAAAATCATCTTTATTTCTTTTAGATATTTTGCGTTTTTCAATATTGAACTCAATATAATCTTTTAACCATTTAGATTTTTTATACACTAGTTTCCGGTGAATTTTTGTGAGAATCATTCCATGATCTAAATACCAATCTAGCATTCTTCCTTCAACAACATACTTTCCTTTATTGCTTTGTGTTAACATAAGTTTTTTTGTTGGTCTGTATTTCTTAGGAATTAAAGATTTTTGATAATCTGAAAAATCTTTTATAATGTGAATTTTGTTTTCTGGGCAGAAAGGATAATATTTTGTTGCATCTTTTATATAATCAGGGTATACTAAATCAACTTCATATATATAACCAGAATTACGATTTCCATCATATGTTTTTTGATAATCAAGATTATTACACCATGTCATTTCACCTGTTGGTAATTCTTGTATCATGCAAGAAGAATATAAGCTATTAAAATCATAATATAACAAATAGTTTTCTCTCATGAATTCATCAATTGCATTTTCACGTTCTACTCCTTCTCGTTTCGTTCGAAAAATTTCTAATATTTTTTCTTTTTCTTCTGGAGATAAAGGTTTCATTATTCCATATTCTTGTGGATTTACTTTCTTATTATAACATTTAACATATCTATTACCTAAAACGGATGAAACTCCACCTCTAATTCCAGATTCAAAAAATAATAATTTATCATATGTATTTTCTTTATAATGTTTAAGTTTAACACCAGTATGTTTTAATCCTGCTAACCATGTTAAACCTGGTGTAGAATAACAATAACATGGATCTATTCCGTAATATTCTAAACACATATCACGAAAGTTTTCAAAAAGATCAGCTAGTATTAATACATCTATCTGTAGATATTTCATTGTATAATCATACATTGTTTTACAATTTAACTCTCTCCAATTTTTTTCAGCTTCTGCATAATCTTCTTCAGATAATTGTGATTGTTTTAATGTTGATTTAAATTTATTTATTGGAGGAAGTTGTTTTTCTTCCATAATTTTATTCACAGAATTAAAATCAGTCTTCGACTGTGAACCACAGGTTTTATCTCCAGTTATGTACTCATACGGAAATATGCCTTTTAAAGGTTTTAAATTATATTTATTTAATATTTTACATTGTTCAGATTTCAAAGTTTTTCCCATAACATCTAATGAATAAGGAGTAAAAAATCTAAATGCATCTAAAATTCTAATACAACCTAATTGCATTGAAAAATATTCTTCTTCTTGTTTACATAGTACATTTATTTTTTGTTGTTGTAATTTTTCAGATGAAAATAAATCTTTCATTACTAGATGGAAATCATATTTAGAACCATTGTAGAAATATAAAGGAACAAAGTTATATTTAAATTTATTAGCATTAAGATTACAAGAATTATGTGCTGCACCTCTATATAATCCATTTAGATGATCATGATCTTTTTATCAATATATCTACCTCTGCCAGTTTTATATTTATTTGTAAAACCTTTTCCACAGTAATAACAATTTATTTCATCATAAAATTCTTTTCTTTCTTCATCCGTTAATGGTATCATTGGTATATTTGTTTCAAGCAATTGTGAAAAACGTCCTTGTAATTCTTCTACTTTCTTTGTAAACATTTCTGAACTATCTTCACCATAGTATTGTAAATATTCTGATTTAAATAATTCAGGATAATTTGAATGAATGTACATTCCCCAACATAATGGTTTTTGTTCAAATAAATATTTTTCTTTACTTGGTTCAGCTGAACTTTTTCCAGGTGCACTTTTTTCAGAATTATAATTTTCAGAATTATAATTTTCAGAATCGGGGGAAGCCCTGGAACTTTCCGTTCGATTTTGTGTCATATTAACATTATATGCTTCAAAATCACAATAAATAGTAAAGGGTACTTTTATTTTAAAATACCATTTATTGTATTCTAAATAATCATCTTTAGGAAAAGTATTTTGAACTGCTTCGTTTTGTTGACAATTCTCCAAATGTCTATTCATTTCTTCTAAAGTTCTAAAACTTGTCATACATTGGAGACAAGGAAAATTTTTATTATCTGAAGTTTTTGTAAATATAGAAACATCTTTACACAATATAAAATGTCCCTGATAATATAATATATTCGCTTGTGCTGGTTGTTTTGACTGTTCTAATTTTACAAATTCATCTTTATATATTTCATGTGTTTCATTAATTTCTTTTGTAAGATTAAATGTATTTTGATGATAATTTTGATTTAATATTTGTGGCTGATGAATATATTCTTTATCATATTGTTCTTCATATTGTTGTAGACATTTTTTTAAAGATTCATTTAATTCTTTATTTTCTTCATTATTTTCTTCATTTAATTTTTGAATCGTTTCTATCTTATTTTGATATTTATGGTGATATTCTTGTAGTAACATTTTTGTTTGTTGTTGATAATCTATTTTACATTTTTGTAAACTTTTATTTAAATTTTCTAATTTTTGTTGATATTCTGAAGATAAAGATGAATATTTGTAATTATAATCATCAGTACGTCCTTTATAATTATTATGATTAATCATTATTGGTGATAGTGTTTTAACAAGTTCAAATTTTTCAGTACATATTATTTTTCCTTGGTAAAAAATATTATGATGCATGTAATTTCCTCTATCATTATATACTATTTCTGATTGGCATAAATTTTTATTATTCAAATAAAATTTTTTTGAATCTGAGTAAAGTGGAATAATTTTACCAATAGAAACATAATTCACATTTAATTCAAAAACATTTACTTCTATTAAATTTTTATTCTTTTTATGAAACTTTATTAACCTATTATAATCATATGGAAATTCATGTAAGCCATCAGAGAGATCAAATTCATTTATGTATTCTTCTTTATTGTAATGACTTAGTCTTTCTTTATGATATTCTGCAGGATGTAAATGTGCTATAATACTCCACAGAAAACAATAATCATCTTCATTTTTTATGTTGATTAATTGTGGTGAACTGAAAGGTAAAGGAACATAACTACCACCAGTATTATTTTTATATTTATCAATTACTATTTTCTTAGATAGTATTTTAACAAATCTCCAACCAGATTCACGTAACTGGGCTTCAATTATACAATTTTCTAATTTAAGTATCATCGATTCAAATATGGGTTGTATATCATTTACATTATGAATTTCTTGTGAATTTGTAAAATGTCCTTGTATTATTTCTTCAGGAATTCCATCAGGTCCATTTTTTGTATAAAGTACTTCTACATTCATATAACATTTGAAAGATTTCTTAAATATATTATAAAAGTTGGTTAGAATATCAGAAAAAGTTTTATCGGTTTCATTATATTCAAAAGACTGATTAAATAAATATTTTATATTTGCTACGGGCGAAGCCCTAGAACCTTCTGTTTGTAAGGCTTCATCGGTTCGTTCAGCTTCATCAAATTCATCTATTTCGTTAAATTCATCAGTATCGCTAAATAAATATCTTTCATCTGGCACATGTTCATCTTCACTATTAAAAACTTTTTTATATTCCGAATGTGATTAATCATAAAATATTTTTTTAACTTTCATATCAGTAGGTAATGTTTCTATATAGTTTTTATAACTATTTAATTTTAATATATTTCCTTCATCAACTCGTTCTACATTTTGTAAATGCATTTTACTTTGTAGATGAGATTGATAACTTCTTTTTGTTTGCAACTTTTTTTTACATAAGTTGCAATAAAATTTTTCCATTTTTTTATTTTTTTAGAGAAAATTTAAAAAAAAATTATATTTAATTACAAAACAAAATGTTTGAAGAGTATAACAAATAATTATATTTAATTATAAAAAATAAAAAATGTTTGAATAGTATAAAATAGAACATGTACCAGTTTTAAAAAATTATAGACATCCTACAAATCCACTCACACCTAAACAAGAAGTTAAATTCTATTATCATCATAAATATATGCAATTTGTGAAAGACTATAAAATAAAACATGGTATACCCAAATATGCTAAAACAAATGATTTTCCACTCTGTTTAAGAAGTTTTAGAGTATTCTTGGCTTTTAATAATTTATGGTGGTTAATCAATAAAGATAACTTAACAGTATATGATTTAAAAACATTACAGAAATTAAACATTCCTCCATATATTTAAAAATATTTGGATAATTTAAAAAAAAATATTAATAATTTAAAAAAAAATTGTATAATTTGTTTAATTATTAAGTATTTCACTTACACCATTTATTAATGGTTTTATATCATTATATGTTTTTTTTGCTTCATCAAATGTAGATTTGGCATCAGAAAATGTAGATTTAACATCAGATATTATTGGTGTTGCTTTTCTTAAACCGTTTCTAACATCATTTATTGCAATTTTCAAATAGTTTAATGTTTCATTATCTTGTAATCTGTTAGGTATTGGTATACCAAATTTTGCATTTAAATAATGATCAAAATAAAAATAAAATGTATCAGGAATAATTTTTAGTGGTACTTTTGCTTCAGACTCTAAAAAGATAATTATTTGTTCTATAACTTGATTTGATAAATGTTTTGTATTTGCATATATTCTAATATCAAAATCTTGAGAGTTATTATAGATTTCATGTTCGGTATCTACTAATATATTCAAGTCTTTATCATATACTTGCATATGTTCACTTATGGTGTCAACACGTATTATTCCATATTTATGATGTGTATAATATGATAAAGGCATATTCATTTTATAATTTTTATTAATATCATTAAAGAATGCTGCATTATTTTGTGTAGTTGTAAAAAATGTTTGAATGTTTTCTCTAATCTTATTATCTACATCACAAGCTTTATGAGCTAATACAACTATTTGAATATTTTGATGTCTTCCTTTTGTAAATATTTCTGACATATTTTTTTGTTTTGATAAACTTGCAACATCATCTAAAATTAATAAAGATTTATTTTCAGGTGTACCAGCAAAACTTTCCATATCTTGTAACTCATCTAATTGTTTATCATTATAGACGTTTGTAAAAGTTGGCCATTCAGAAGTATGCATACAAAAAATATGTACTTTTGTTTCGTCCTTGTAATATTGGTTTATATATTTTTTAATAAACGTAGTCTTACCACTTCCAGTTTTACCGTAAACAATGAAATGTAAATTTTCTTGATACATTTTACCTTGTTTAATATTTTTATTATTAGTTTTATCCTTAATCTTATCCTCCTCAGTCTTCCATCCTTTAAAAGTTTTTATTTCTTGTTTATAAAAATTTATTCTCTTTTGTTCCTCTGTTAGAAAGTAACCCCATTGATTTCCAATACATATAACAAGATGATAAATAAAAAATATTAAAATGCATGCTAACAATATTTTTATACAATGAAATTTTAAAAAATTCCAAAGACGTGTAAGATCTGATTGTGGTATTTTTTTATTAAGAGATGAATTAGGGGGTAGTGTCTCTAAATATTTTTTATCTATATTATTATATATATTTTTATCTATATTATTATATATATTTTTATCTATATTATTATTATATTTAGTATTATATATAGGATTTTCTACAATATTATTTATATCTTTGAGATTCGGATCTTGAGGGGTTAGTGTATCTTGAAACTCAGTGTTATTCATATAATTATTTATTATTTCGTTTATTGCATTAAGAGATTTATGACGACTTAGATTACTTTTATTACTTTTATTACTTTTAATTATAACCGGTGAATATAAATCTTCCAAATTTTCGTTTTTATTCATTTAATATTTTTAAAATAAAAATTTAGGAATTATTATTTTTTAATTCCGGACTCGCATTCTTACACTCTTATGAGTGTTTTTAACCTCTGTAGAACCTCCGGAATGTGTCGGACTTTTTGTTCCTATACTCAAAAGAAGTATGTTCCGAACCTCTCCTCTCTTCCGGAATGCTTAAGAATATTTTAATAAAATAATATTTTATTCTTTATAAAAAAATAATATTTTAATATATATAAGATTATTTTAGTTGAAATATAACTATTTTAGTTGAAATACAACTATTTTTGTTGAAATACAACTATTATAGTTGAAATACAACTATTTTAGTTGAAATACAACTATTTAAATATATAAGACTATTTTAATAGAAATACTAATATAAATTATTATTGTTTTGATATAAATTATTATTTTGATATAAATTATTATTATGTTGATTATTATGTTGATTAAGTTTTGGACATAGTGTTACATGTCGCTGAAAATTTTTCTTTAATATAATTTTTTGACAACCTCTACATTTAACTTTTTCTTTTAAACAATCCTTACACTGATATTTACTATCATAAAACTCTGTCTTAGGTTTAGTAATTTGACAACTTGTACATTGTCTTGTAGAACTTATACAAGAATTATAATGATTAGTAATTCCTTGAATTGTAAAATATTTATTACAATTACGACATAACTGATCTTTTAATTTATCTTTTTTATTTTTTTTAACCTCTTCTGGTTGTTCGCATAATTTTAAATGACGTGCAAAATTTTTTGATGTTATATTTTTATTACATCCGGAACATATTTTTTTGTTATTACTTTCAACAAATTGATTTTTATCAATATAATTATTTTGAGCTACATTATTATTTTGAGCTACATTATTATTTTGAGCTACATTATTATTTTGAACAAAAGGATTATTTTGTGCTACATTATTATTTTGTGCTAAATAATTATTATTATTTTGCCTAGGTGTATTTTGCCTAGGTGTATTTTGCCTAGGTGTATTTATTCTAGCAGTATAAAGATTTTGTTCTTTATCTGAAATAAATAAATGCTTTAATCTTTGTAATGGTTGCTCTGATTGAATATTATTATACTGAATACTATTATTAGGTTGAATATTATTATACTGAATACTATTATTAGGTTGCATACTATTATTAGGTTGAAATTGATTCATATGCATACCACATGGTGTGTTTTTCATATGAGAATATAATAGTGTTTGATTTAAAAAACGCATATTGCAAACTTGACAAATTTGAGTCATTTCCATTTTTTAATTTTTATTAGGAAAAATTTTATTTTTATAATTTATGTATTTTTATAATCAGAAAAAATTTTATTTTTATTGTTTAAAAATGATGTTACCAAATGTTGGTGGAGGTGCATATATCCCGAATAATCGTGAATCAGAAATAGAACTAGAAAATTATATCATGAAAACTGGAGACGTTTTATCTGGTCCATTGCATCTTTCTATTCTTCCGCAACAAAATACAGAGTTAACAAATAAACAATATGTTGATACACAAATCAATGACTTAAAGGAAAAATATATAAACGATGTTATGGTTCCACTGATGAACGAATTAAAGTTGCTTAAACTTAATGACAAATCATTAAACGAAAAATTATCAAAACTTGATAAAAAGGATAGAGAGCTAGAAGCAGATATAGCAAAACTTTTTAAAAAGATTTCTGAACAATCAAAAATTTTAATATTACTTTCTATAAAGTTAAAATCTGCTGTAATTAAAAATAAACATCAGATAAAAATGTTAAAAGAACAATTAGAAGATGAAATAGAAAAACTACCTGAAAGAATTAAAAAAAATTTAAAGCAGTTACAAGCTACATTCCAAAAAAGTGTGAATAAATTGAGTTCTAAAATTGCTCAACAAATTAAAAAAATAAATCAATTAAAAATTGAAGTAAAATCACTTAATGAAAAAGTTGATAAAATGAAAACTCTGAAAATCAATTTAGAAAATGAATTAAAGAAAAATTTACAAAAAACTCTAAAGAAAATAAAGAACAGTTAGATTCCGTTAAAAGAAAAGTAGATGGTCTTAAAGTTCAATTAAATGCTTTAAAAACAGAATTAAAGAAAAGTGAGAAAAAATTAGAAATGACTGAAAAAGAAATTAAAGTACATCACACGCTTCTTGATGCAATAGATAAAGTGCAACAGTCAATTAATAAAGTTATCTCGAAGTTGTTAGATATTCATAAACGTAAATCTTAAACGAGTATTGTAAATATTAACTTAAATATTTTTTACCTACAAAAAGAAAAATCATAAAAAATATAAATATAATTTAAAAAATATAAATATAATTTTAAAAATATAAAAGTATAAATATAATTTTTAAAAAAAATTTAAAAATATAAAAGTATATAATTTTAAAAATGGATAAAATTAGAGCTAATAATTTTAAAAGAATAAAACAATTAGAAGAGTTAATAAAACAAAGAAATATTATGAAAGAAAATCATAGAATAAAAAGAATGATTGATGCAGGTTTGGTTCCTGATAAAGTTAAACCAAAAACCCAATCTGTAAAAGTAAAGAACAAAAAATAAACATTTTTATAATGGACATCGAAGATGTCTTCCAGGGCTTCGCCCGTATTTATATTTTTCCCAAAAAGTCAAATTTATTACTAAAAAATGCCTATAATTTATAAACACAATCTTAAACATTTTGCTTCAAATCAAAAAATTTCTCATGAACCACGTATGAATCCTGTTTATCATTATGATAGTGTAGAAACAATCGGAACAGAAAAGTTCCTAGGCACCGCAGGTACCGTTCAAAAAGAAGGGGATGGCATCTTTTCTGGTATTGGTAGTATCGTTAACTTAATTAAAAATAATAAAGATTTGATTACATCTGCTGCAAAAGGAGCAGCTGCTATAGGTAGTACGGCTAGTGCAATATCAAATGCTGTCAAATCACAAAACGAATTAAAACAACTAGAAGCTATTCGTAAACTTAGGAATGATTCTGAAGAACTAAAAAATTTAAAAAAACTTTCAGATGAAACAAAAAACAAAATTGCTAACATAGCTGTGGAGGGTGATAGTAAACATAATAAAAAAACAATTGAAGAAATAAGAGGTAATGGCATTCATAGCGGAGCTGGTCTAGCAAAATTCTAAAATTATATTTTAGTAAAAATTTTTTCTGTCTGTGAGAAAAACAAAAAGTCAAATTATTTTTTATAAAAATGTCTTCGCTTATCGAAAATAAATTTAGATTAGACGATCCTCCGTTCGTCAGTTACAATCAAAAAAAGAATGACTATATAAGAATTGCTATGAATCCCGGATCTTCCAGTAGAGTAAATACTGGAGGAGATTTAATTTTTGAAGTTGATAATCAGCAGAGTTATTTATATTTACCTGATTCGTTTTTACACTGTGAATATTCTTTATATAGTGATGCTAATTTTACAACACCATTACCAGATACCGATAATATTGCATTAGAGAATAATTTCTTTCCAAGATTATTTACACAAATGCGTTTAGATGTTGCAACTGAAAATATAGAAACAATAAGTGATTCTCCAGGTGTAATTGATACAATGCTTAGATTTGTAACAATTGGTGAAAATAATAAAAAGCATGAAATCGAAGGTTGGTTTCCTGATACTAATGATGGTATAATTATTGATGATTTAACTCACGCTGGAACAGATGACGCAGGAATTGCGAAAGATGTAGAAAATATTGCAAAACATTTAAATAAAACAAATAATGATGCATATAAAGAAAGACGTGAGTTTAACAAAAAAAGTAAACAGACAGTAAATTGGTCATTGTCTCCATTATTCGGTTATTTAGATTATGATAAAATATCATATCAATTAAAATTTAAGTTAATAATTCATCGTACAGCAAATAATGAATTAATCTTTTTTGGCAAGACTGGAAAAAAAGCATATTTAAAAATTGATAGACTTGAATGGTGGATTAAGCATATTACTCCTAGTTTAGAGATTGAAACAGCTATTGCAAAAAGATTAAATACTAACAAACCAATTCCAGTAAATTTTCTAAAGCGGACTGCTAGTTCAGTAACTTTTTCCGAACAAAGATTTAACTGGCATTTTACTAGAACTGCGAATACTCCAAGATATTTATTACTAACTTTTCAAAGAAATAATTCTCCAAGTTTTGATAAGAATAATAATCTCTTCCATATTAATACAATTCGAAGTTTACAAGTTTCATTAAATCAAACCCGATATCCAATTGATCCATTAAGATTCGATGATACCAATAATCAATTTATGGAAGGATATGATTCTTATCGAAATCTTTGTATAGAATTTGGAGTTGAACCACAATTAACTCCTGGAGATTGGAGACATTTATATCCTGTTTTCTGTTTCGATTTAAGTGCACAATCTGAAGATATTATTAAAAATGGTTGTGATGTAACAATTAATATTGAAAAGAAAGATTCCACAACTTCATTGATGGCTTATGGTTTATTGCTAGAAGATACAAAATATTCTATTGAAGTTCTTAATGGGAAGATGACTAGAATCGGCTAAAGCCCAAGACTTCGTCGTTTAATTAATTTAATTTTTTTTGTTAACTTAAAATTTTTTAGTAATTAGTAATAAAATTTTTTTTCATAACTAGAATAGATTAAAAATTCTTAACTTAAAAATTTTTCATAACTAGAATAGATTAAAAATTTTGGTAACTTAAAATTTTTGGTAACTAGAATAGATTTAAATTTTTTAGTAACTTAAAATTTTTTTATTAAAAATGTCGCAAGCGAAAAGTAATATTAATAATAAAACTGTTGAATTAAAATTACGTAATATTGTTGACAAAAATACCCCTAAAACTATTACTATTAATAAAAAAAAAGTATTACATAACTAAACCAATGATAGAGAATATTCAATTACAAGAAGAAAAGATTGGCGGGATTCTCCCATTAATTCCTCTAATAATAGGTGGCATAGCAGCTGCAGGAAGTGTTGCAGGTGGGACAGCTGGTATTGTCCAAGCAGTAAATAAAAATAAATCAGAGAAGGCAGCATTAGAAGAACAAAAACGTCATAACAGAGAGTTAGAGAAAGTTGCTAGGGGTGAAGGAGTAGTAGATAATTTTATTAGTAAATTAAAATTAGTTGATGAAGGAAAACGAGTTCTTAAAAATATTCTCCACAATGTTGATGATTTAATTGAAATTAAAGAAACTAAAGATGGTTCAGGAATATATCTAAGTCCTAGTATGATAAGGTAATAACCTCAGAACCTTTGGTTCTTTTCGGTAAAACAATTTTTTTTTGTTTTATCTTTTAAATTTTTTTTATCTTTTAAAATGAATTCCAAAAATTCCGAAAATTTAATTAAATTAAAAATTTCTAATTTAGATTTATTGAATTATCTATTAAACAAAAATAAAAACTCAAATTGTAAAATTTATGAAGGTAACGACGACAAACAAAGTTTGGCTACTACCTACGGTGGTGACATACAAAAAACATTAGAAAACTTTCCTGGATTTATTTGGAGTAAATATTCGAAAGAAAAACATCTTCCTGGTCATTCATATACCGGTCCAGGAACTCGATTAGATATAAGACTAGATGAGAATAATAATCCGAAACCAGGTGAAGAACCAATAAATAGAGTAGACGCCGCCGCTTATAAACATGATTTAGCTTATCGAAATCATGATCTAAGTTCTCGACATGCAGCTGATAAGAAGATGATTCAAGAATTAGATAGTATTCAAAATCCTACATTTAGAGAAAAAATTGAAAGAATGTTTGTTAAGAAAGCTTTACAAGCTAAAATATTATTCGGTCAGGGTTTAAATGAAACTAATAACCCTGAGAGCAACGCTCGAACTAATAACCCTGAGAGCAACGCTCGAACTAATAACTCTGAGAGCAACGCTGGAACCTACGCGTCCGAAATTCATAAAGAATACAGAAGGCCTAAATATTTATTGAAAGTAAAAGTATTTAATAAAGATGATATTTGGAGTGCTGATCTTATTCATATGCCGAATGAAAGGGACTACAAATACGCATTGACCGTTATAGATTTATATACACGGTACGCTTGGGTAAAGCCTTTAAAAAATAAAAGTGGTCTATCAGTTAAATATGCGTTTGAAGAAATCTTTAAAGAAAGTAATAGAAAGCCAAAAAAATTGTTTGTTGATAAAGGGTCGGAATTTTATAACCGAAACGTTCAGCCACTATTTGAAATTGTTTATTCAACTGAAAACGCTGGGAAGGCCGTAGTGATAGAAAGATTCAATCGGTCGTTAAAAAATAAATTATTCAAGAAATTTACTGAGCAAAGAAATCAGAAATGGTTAAAAATATTACCAGGAATTGTAGATGAGTACAATAATAAAGTTCATTCTGGTATTGAAGAAACTCCAAAGAATGCTTCTGTCGACCCTGATTTGATAAGAAAAAAAATATTCGAGAATAATAATTTGAATGAGAGTAATCCGAATTTGCAGAAACTTAAGCCGAAATTTAAAATTGGAGATAGAGTTAGAATATTTAAGTATAAGAATAAATTTGAAAAAGGCTTCGTTGGCTATTGGACGAAAGAGATATTTGAAGTTTGCAAAATAAATAAAACTTATCCGATTACTTATGAAATTAAAGATTTAGATAATGAGGATATCAGAGGCCGTTTTTATCAAAATGAATTACAGAAAACAGAGCTTTAACCTTTAGGTGGCGCTTTAGCTAGCTTCGCTTGAGTTATAGATTGTTTAACTCTAACATAATATCTAGAAATGATACTACTTTTTGTAATTTGTACAAAACGTATAAACATAATTGTCCACAATAGGTAGTGCCTGGTGTTTGAATTTGAAACGTATTGTATGTTCCCGTTCCAAGTAATTCTTTTACTTCATTTGTAGGGGCAAACCGTATGAATCAAAATAATAGTTCTGCTGATGATTTTTAACGCCTGCTGACCAATGTACACCTTTTTCATCTGACGTATGAAGATTTGTTATGAAATTTACAGTTATTGATGGAACTTTGTTCCGGGAACTGAAGGTTCCTGTTGGCCTATTTTTTAGGAATTGTAATTCGTCTCTCATTAGAACATGAAAATTCTTTATTCCTAATCGATTAGCGATTTTCTTTAGGTCGAAATTCGTTGTCGTTTGTGTTCCATATAATTTCAAAAACTCATTTATGTTGCTCATTTTATAATTAAAAAATTTCTTAAGGGACCCCTAGAAGTCAGAAGGGACCCCTAGAAGTTAGAAGGGAGGGGGTAGTAGAACTAAGTTCAGATGTTATTGAAGGATATATTCTTGCGGTTTCTTCCACTTTTGTTTCTTCCATTTTAAAAGAAATATTATTAGTCACATGATATATTTTAAAAACCTGAAAAATGGATTTAAAAGACGTTTTTAAAAATACTAACTTTTATGATTTTCGGTGTCCTGGAACGGTCATGATTTTAGCAGTGAAAATTGTAATTCTCAAATTTGAGATTCTTAACTTTTCTGATTTTTTCGGTGTCCTGGAACGGTCATGATTTGAGCAATGAAAATTGTAATTCTCAAATTTGAGATTTTGAAAAATTTGAAAAATTGGGTATTTTTAAAAACGCCTAAATTTATGAATTTAGGTCTTAAAAACCTGAAAAAGGGACAAAATTCATGAATTTATGTCGTTTTTAAAAATGCCATTTTTTGAAAAAATGGTACTTTTTGAATGGACTAAATTCATGTATTTAGGTCTTAAAAACCTGAAAAAGGGACAAAATTCATGAATTTATGTCGTTTTCAAAGATAGCTTTTTTTTGAATTTTATGGTGTCCTGGAACGGTCTAAATTCATGAATTTAGGTCTCAAAAACCTGAAAAAGGGTTCAAATTCATGAATTTATGTCGTTTTTAAAGATACTATTTTTTTGAATTTTATGGTGTCCTGGAACGGTCTTTATCCCATTACTAATGAATAAAGGAACTCTTTATGTACACATAAAACAGGTCGCCTCGCAGCTATGTACAGTGATTCCAATACAGGCAAAGAAAAACGATATTTACAAGATGATAAAATAGAAAAATATGTACAAAGTGGACGATACTGAAAAGAGTCACATTCAAGTATGTGTCGAGCGATAGAACTTAGAGGTGCTGTTCCAGATCGCGGTCTTGTCTTTCTATCTTCAAGCCACCTAGGAACATGTTCTCTCATTCGGACCCGCAAAGTCCTCTCGGTACGTCCGATGTAACTGTGTCCACAGTCACATTGAAAATTCCCTCGAAGTTCTATTATAATAGTCACAATTAGCACCCTTTATTCAACAATAGAATAAAACTAGCTCTGTCGATCAATCTCTCTCTCTCTCTTATCTCTGGGTGCAGTTAACACAACAGCCGAATACTGTGATTTCAATTTTTGTACAAATAGATTTATCACAGGTCTATCGAAAAAGTCGAATTGAGGTTTATCAGGGTCAATTCCAATTCCAATTCCAGTAGATTTAAATATCGTCAATTCCAATTCCGACAAAAAATGGAATTAATTCCGGGTCGGAATTAATTCCAATTCCGACTTTTCCAACTCTGGTGGTGACAGTGACCTATCAATTCCCAAGACTCTGCTGCTGAACTCTTGGTGTTGATGATCTCCTGGACTTACAACATTGTGTTGAAGTGAACGCTGAAAAAGTCCTTTTAAGGACCATCACCTGCCCTTTATATTTATTTTAAACTCACATTAAACAATAAAGTTGTTTAATCATTTTCCATCTTTTATTTTGGGTAATACGGAAGCGTAGCTATTTGGCGACCACGCCAGGACCATCATCGTTAGGTCATTTTCACATTTTTTACTGACGAGCCACCCGCCTGAGGGTTGTCAGATCTTCATAAACCAATCCTTCACACTGTAGGATTTCTATCTTTCTTTTCATGTCATCGGTCCATTTCTCTTATTAAGATCAACCTAAGGCTAATTAACCTAATAGGTTCTAATAAACAAGGGGTTAAGATACAGCCATATCTAAACTTGTTCATTTTTTGCGCCTATCGCCATTTCCAATACTTTTAAACGAAACTTATTAATTTTTCACGGAATAAGGAATCAGTTATAAACTAAATAAAGTGGAGTTCAAAGCTGAAAAATTCCTGGAAGAATTTAACAAAGACCCTAGTCTGCAACAAATTGCTGAGTTGAAGAAAGTGGAACTACATGAACTTGGTACACAACTGAACTTGCCAGAAAGAATGAATATGAAAAAGTTGAAATTCAAAAAATACTGAACCAATGTTTCATTGAAACTTGTAAGATAGAAATAAGCCAAAAAGTGGCCCACGAAGGTGACAGCCATGTTGTTAGAACTAAAGAAATTGGAATTGGAAGAAAAAAGGTTAGAGGCTACGAGAGAAGAAAAAAGTCTGGAACGCGAAAGAAGTTTAGAAACAAGAAGGTTGGAAGTTGAAGAGAAACGAGAACAACGATTATATGAAAAGGAACAGAGAATGTTAGATAGAGAAATTGAATTATAAAGACTAAAGCTCGAATCAGAGAGATTAAAAGGAAAAGCTGAATCTGCAATAAAAGAAAGCGTATCCGTAGTTCCAAAATTCTCTGAAAAAGAAGTGGAACAATTTTTCCATTGTTTCGAAAGAGTAGCTCAAATTGCTAATTGGCCTAAAGAAAAATGTTTCTAATGCAAACCCCACTGACAGGCAAAGCACAGAAGGAATATTCTGCATTACCGGATGATGAAGCAAGGGACTATGCTAAGGTCAAACAAGTGATTCTTGAATCATACGAACTAGTGCCTGAAGCTTATAGATAACAATTCAGAAAATGTCAGAAATTTAAAGACCAAAATCATCTCGAATTCGCCAAAGAAAAAGAAACAAGATTTGACAAATGGGTTAAAGCAGAGCAGGCGACCACTTATGAAAAATTGCGCGACATAATATTATTGGAAGAATTGAAAAATTGTCTTAATCCACAAATCAAGATGTTCTTGGATGAAAAGCAACCGAAAAATCTGACTGAAGCAGCACGATTTGCAGATCAATATGAGCTCACTCATGAAGCAAAATACAGTCAACAGTATAAAAGCCAAACGTTTGATTATCAGAAGAGAGAAAAACGTGACGAAAATACTGAAAGTGATAAATCATTCACTAGAAGGAAGTATGAGTACTCTGATGTTCCTAGATGCGAACATTGTAAGAAGCGAGGTCATAAGAAATCGGAATGCTACCACCTCAACGGATGGACAAAACAAACAAGGCAATACAAACCAGTATCATTATGTGAAACAAAGGCAAAAGAAATTGAACAGAAAAATTATGAGCGTAAAGTTGAAGAAAGCGATAAATTAATTGAAGAAGGCAAACAAGCATTCAGTCAAACCGGTCACCTAGGAGAAACCCAAGAAAAGTTGCACTCTATCACAGTTTGGAGAGATACAGGAGCCTTCCAATCCCTCTTAGCAAAAGATATGATTTCGAATGCGACAGAATCATATACTGGTTACACCGTGCCACTTCGAGGTGTTGGGGGATGCATGTCAGCGCCACTACATAAGCTGTATGTGCAGACAGATATCGTCGAAGGTTTCTATAATATTGGTTTAGTCTCTCGAGAAGAAATCCCACTCGAGGAATTGATTTAATTGTCGGAAAGGATTTAGCAGGATCAAAAATCAGACTACCAATAATGATAACTGATCCAAAGCGTATCGAAGAATTTGAAAGGAAAGAAAAAGAACAGGACAGTGTCAATGCGGTCACAAGATCCATGCCTGAGGTCAGAAACAAAACATCAGAAAACGAATTAAGCAATGAGAAAGAAAATAACGAATCGAGTGAAACAATATTTGATATCGCGGTTGACAATACAGAATTATCGAGCGAACAAGAAAATGACTCTGATCTACATGTTATTTATACGCAAGCTCCTGAGGCATCAAAAGGTGAGAAATCAAAACAGCAATATTATTACAAGCAAAATCGTATACTGATGAAATGTTGGAGACCGGCAGACGCGTCTAGATGATCAATGGCAACACGTCCATCAAATCGTATTACCAAAACGCTACCGACAGAAAGTGATGAGCCTTGTACATGAGAACGTACTCGGTGGACATCTTGGAGTTAGAAAGACAAATTATAAAATTTTGAAGCATTTCTATTGGCCAGGTATGTCCAGAGACATCACAGACTTTTGTAGAACATGCCATTATTGCCAAATCGTTAGGAAACATCAACAAGATCCTCCGAAAGCTCCCTTAACTCCTATACCAGCATGTGAAGATCCATTCAGCAATATAATAATTGATTACGTTGGACCATTACCGCGAACTAAGCAAGGACATGAATACCTGTTAACTATAATATGTTCGTCGACAAGGTTTCCAAAAGCCATTCCTCTAAGATCAATCAATGCCAAGAATGTCTGCAATGTATTGATCAATTTTTTCACGATGGTAGGATTACCGAAGATCATTCGTTCAGACCAGGGAAGCAATTTTATGTCAAAGATATTCCAACAGCTGACGAAAACCTTAGGTATTCAACATCGGTGCTCGAGTGCGTATCATCCTGAGACACAAGGTGCATTAGAACGATTCCATCAGACATTTAACCCCAGAGACCTGAGCTTTTTCACTCCCTCTGTGACCTGAGGAGGGGTCCAGTGGACCCCCTACAGATATGTTATTTTTTTTGGCTACAGCTGCGAGAAACAGTTGGAAATTGCGTTCTTATGTAATTTTGATGTTTTTCGTATGATTATATAACAATTTTGACTGTATTACATATAATTAATTCCCAGTTTTAGAGCAAAGAAAAAACATTGATCAAAACAAGCAATCTATTTCACTATAAAAATGATGCACTTTTTACAAACACTCACAGCAAGTGAGACATTTTTTTGAGTGTTCATTGCAAACCGTACGGTTGCACATATCGCAACGTTGACGAGCTTTGCGCTTCCGAGCACGCGGACAAACAAAACAAACCTTTTTTCATGCGTATAAGGTAGAGGAAAATCGGCGCGAATTACCCGTTGATCAACTCGGATGCCGAATTCGGTTAGTGCAGAAATGGTTGTATTTTTCAATCCATTTGGAAAGCCAGAACGATTTGTCATGTTCGGTCGAATTAGGGACTCACCAATGCTTACAAGGAAGTTGAATCTTTTGTTACGTTGCGTATTGGTCCGCTTGTTCCTCATATTGAACAGCACAAATCCGTTGTACGCAGCAATATCAATGATATCAGCAAAGAAAGCCATAGGTCAACGATGTGACTTCCGATAACAGGTGTAGTGTCTAACTTTCTGATCCAATGCGTCGACTCCACGTTGTGTGCAATTATAATATTGTACAATTTCGGGCTTTCCATCGATCATATCATCATCATGGTGGAGAGTTGATAGAAGAAGTACAGTTTTCGACTTCTTTGGTTTGAAGGAAACCATAGTCAGCTTCTCCTTCTGATAAGCGAACAGAGCGGATCCAACTTCACGTCTACTCGCGGCTTTCGGCAAAAGATTGCTGGGAAGACCACGGCGATTGCTCATCACTGTTCCCACGGTAGTCAACTTATTTTGAAGCAGATGATGGCATAAATCAACACTTGTAAAAAGCGATTCATCGTTATATTGCGTCCGGAGCTGTACAGCGGCTGAACTAGCTGCTTAACTACTGAGGAGCCTAGACCTCCAGGGCCGGTCTGATTTTGCTTTCCGAGGTAGACACTAGCATTGTAACAGTAATGGGTGGTAGAGTCAGCAACAACCCAAATTTTTATGCCGTATTTACCTGGCTTACTCGGAATAAACTGACGAAACGAGCACCGACCCCTGAACTTGAGTGGCTGCTCATCCACTGTCACACACGAAGTTGGATTATATAAAAATTTGCATTGTTCAGTAAAAGAATCCCACAGTTGGCGTATCGCTGCTAATCGATCCGTTGACTGTCTTCGCGATCTTGTAGATTTATCATGAAAGCGGCAACAGAGATACAACAATTGAAATCGATCTCTTGAAAGTGTAGCTCGAAAATGAGGAAGAAAAGTCGGTTTGTATAATTCTTTTAGTGGAAGATTTGAGCACTTGTATGCACCTTGGCCTTGTTTGGCCAATAAATGCCTCAACTTCTTCTTTTGAAAAGGGATGATATCCATGAAATCTCAAAACTATCCTGCTTCGTGGATTGGCAGAGCAATACTTTTCATAATGACGATTAGTATATTTCAAAATAATATCCATCATTTCATCCGGAAATGTTGGTCTAAATGCATCAACGGGATTGGGAAAGTTGTTGGGCACCCTCCTTGTTGGACCTGGAGATGGATTTATTATATTTGCTGCGACAGGTCTTCCTCTAATGACAGGAGGTTGTTCAGTTCATGCATCGTCTTGACTTTCAATTGCATCTTCATGGGGATCATTTTCATCATCGAATAATCCATCTTCATCGTCGGAGACACCGGATTCGTAGGCATCTGATTCATGATCACTCAAAAAAGTTTGATCTCCCACGTCCGAATCCTCATCATCTTGAAAGCTGAAATCATTTAGTTCATCCTCATCGTTCATAACCGCAGCTGCAGCTTGTTCAACGGTAAAGCGCGCCCGTCGAGACATAGTCGATACAATGAAATTCATTTTCCTCATTCTCTATTATATTGTGCGATCATATATCTGTGCACAGCCTGTAGCCGTATCACGTGACTACTGAAGATCCTTTGTAAATGAATGCCAAGCAACAATGAGAGTGATTGCAATAGTTGTTTTGACTTGTGACATTTGCCTCACGCAAATTTCTCAGCTTCCATACGTCCTCTACTCTTTCCACCAAATAGTACATGTAAACTGCGCTTTGAATAACATACATGTATGTTGAATCAAAGACCATTCAATTTTGACCTTTCTATAACAAAATAAGGCCTCAATAAATGTCAAGAAATATCATCGATGCTTATTTCTTGACAAAACTACCTTTGCGGAGCAATAAAAAGGATAATGATGAAATAATGAAATTGGGAATTTCTACAACCTCTGAGACCTGAGGGGGGGTCCAGTGGACCCCGGGGCCCTGTTCCATTAGTTATTGTAATTCGATTTTGATGAAATATCATACGCACATAAAGTGTCAAAATAAAGATTTTACATGGACTCGATTTACTCATAACTTGCCAAATAAAAAAAATGAGACAAAAAAATGACGTCGCGGGGTCCACTGGACCCCACCCTCAGGTCTCTGAGGGTTAAAGTCATGATGAAGACATATTGTGAAGAAAATCAGAAAGACTGGAATGTAGGTGTACCTATGTTGTTATTCGCCATTAGAGAGACTGTACAAGAATCTCTCGGTTACAGTCATTTTGAGTTAATTTACGGACGTCAAGTACGAGGACCATTGAAATTAATGAAGGAGAAGATGCTCAATGAAAAAGAGATCGATTTGAATTTACTGGACTACGTTTCCGACATAAAAGAACGGCTACACAGCACACAAAAAAAAAGCTAAAACAAATCTTGAAGAATCACAGTCAGGAATGAAACAATTCTATGATAAAAATTCGAGAGAACGATCTTTCCAACCAGACGAAAAGTTTTACTTCTGTTACCTATGCCACGAAATCCGCTAAAAGCAAAGTATCAAGGTCCGTATATTATACGAAAGAAAATCAACGACGTCGATTATGTAATTTTAACTCCAGACCGTCAAAAAAAACAACGCCTATGTCATATAACTATGATAAAAAAGTATTTTGAACGAGATCTTCAAGCAGAAAACTATGAAGCCCGCAGAACAAAAGGCATGCAAAAACTTGCTCAAAATGAAACCAATATACCGATAACGACGTGTATAGCAGAAGAAACTGAAGAGGTTACGATTCCTATGCCGAGATTGCAAAATTCTTCAATTTTAAATAATCTCGAAAGTCATTATCATCATCTTGAAACGAACAAACGAAATGGTATCATAGAGGTGATTCAAAGTCATCATGCAATATTTTCAGACCACCCTCAACAAACATCCTGGGCAAAACATGAAGTCAACTTACATGATGATAAACCAATAAAGCAAAGTCCATACAGATTAAATCCGGAAAAGCGAGAATTAATGAGGAAAGAAGTGCAATCTTTATTAGATCAAGGTATTATCGAACCTAGTAACAGTGAATGGAGTTCGCCATGTATATAGGTTCCAAAACCAGATACGACTGTCAGGTTTTGTACGGATTATCGCAAAGTCAGTGATAAAACGATTGCTGATAGTTTTCCCCTGTATTGATACATGTATTGAAAAAGTCGGAAATTCGAAAATAATCAGCAAATTTGATTTATTGAAAGGTTATTATCAAGTACCACTTACCGACCATGCTAAGCGGGTATCAGCTTTTGTTACTGAAGACAGTTTATATACCAATACAAAGTTATGCCTTTTGGCATGAAAAACGCCGCCTCTACATTTCAAAGATTGGCAAACAAAGTTATTGAAAATCTTGAAAACTGTGCAGTGTATATTGATGACATAATTGTGTTCAGCGAAAATTGGGAACAACATGTATCTCAAATCAAGGAACTCTTCGAACGCCTCGAAAAAGCAAATTTAACAGTTAATCTGGCTAAAAGTGAAATCGCAAAGGCATCTTTAGCGTATTTGGGACACGAGATCGGACAAGGAAAAATCAGACCCATCACAACGAAAATTCAGGCTGTACTCGACTTTCCAACACCTGAAACACGAAAACAATTGCGACGTTTTCTTGGAATGACTGGGTATTACAGGAAGTTCTGCAAAAATTATGCCGACATCGTTCATCCATTAACGAGTCTTACCAGCATTAACGTAAAATATACATGGACCAGCGAGTGTCAAGCAGCTTTCGAAAACATAAAGACAATGCTAAGATCTCCACCAGTTCTATCCACTCCATCTTTCGAGAAACCATTCAAATTATATGTTGATGCTAGTGAAATAGGGTTAGGAGCCTTAATGACCCAAGCTGATGACGATGGAAATGAACATCCAATTTCCTATTATTCAAAGAAATTCAATAAACATGTGAAAAACTACAGTACCATTGAAAAGGAAGGACTAGCGTTAGTTCAAAGTCTCAAGCATTACGCATATTTTCTGAAAGGAAACAAAAAAATTGATGTTTATACTGATCATAATCCATTAATGTAGTGTTCATCAATAGGATGAAAAACGACAATCAGAAACTGTTCCGCTGGAGTTTGATGTTGCAAGAATATAATGTGAATATTAAAAGTATTCCAGGTAAAGATAATGTCATACCTGACCGTTTATCGCGTTGCTAAAAAATCAAGATAATAAAAAAATATAGGATTTTTTTTTGTTTTTGTATGAGCGTGTTGTGAGTCTTCATTCTTACAAGTCTTCAGTTAGACATGATTTTTTTTCGTTCATTGACGGCAGGCAAATCTATTGATTCGAGTGAGATCAGCGTTACGCCAGCTCTCGACATCACGTGACGTCAATATAATGAAGCTCATCGTGATCACTCATAAACAATAGTTGAAGAGTCAGCGACACACAATAGCCTTTCACGCGAGTCAGTCGACATCCCACTACGAGTGAGGAAGAGGCGGATCAGAGGACAAACAATCGCGGCAAGGGTGGCCGAGCAGAAGACAATCGATCAGCGTCCTGCTAGTAGAAGCGCAGAGGCAAATCAAGTGCGACAAAGGCGGCTGAAGTGTGGCGACAGTGACCTATCAATCCCCAAGACTCTGCTGCTGCTGAACTCTTGGTGTTGATGATCTCCTGGACTTACAACATTTTGTTGACGTGAACGCTGAAAAGGTCCTTTTAAGGACCATCACCTGCCCTTTATATTTATTTTAAACTCACATTAAACAATAAAGTTGTTTAATCATTTTCCATCTTTTATTTTGGGTAATACGGAAGCGTAGCGCAACAAACAGGTATCTCAATTAAGCGGAAATTAAGTTGATTATCAAGGAAATTTCATGGACCACATTATATTGCAAGTCTATACACAAAAGTCGAGGTATTATATTGTTGTACTGCTTGGCCAAAATTTCAAGTTTTTATTTCAATTTTCATCGGCATGAAGCTTTTGAAGTTAATTATGAGCATTGTCTTTGCTTTTGATTTTGCTCTTTTAATGTCAAGTATAGTTTTGTAATATGATCACGCTTTAATAAATAATCTTACATTAATAAGGCTCAGCGTTAAGGGTCGCAATGCCGGATTACCGTTATCGGTTTTACCGGCATTTTCTACTTTTCAGAAATACCGAGAACCAGTTTTACGATTTCCAAATGCCGGTATATTTTCTAATGTGTTTCTATTGCGAAATTTGCTGAAAAATAATGCTAAGGAAATGAAAAGAGTCATCGAATCGAGAATGCATCAAAATCACTGAACAAATAAATCGTAATCTTGCAATATCTTCACAACCCGTATTCCATGTTCTAAAAGAGAACTGTTATGAAGACATCACAGAGATAGACCGAGAGCCATTGACGTTTTGTTCCTAAACTCGCACACGAGCTTCTTATTATTACTAATTTTCTAGATTGTCACCCAACATTATTAAAACGACAATTCTTAAGCTATTCTTTCAGTCGTCTGGCAAGATACGGAGGGTCAGACATCACAAAAGCCCATATGTTTACGTAGATCCATGCACTTCTGAGTTTGGCAGATTTAATGACGCAATGATCTAGCATTCATTTAATCACTCAAAATGAGAATTGTCATTTTTATGAATATGATTGCAATCGAACCGCCTCTCCTCCTGCATTCGCTTACACTCTGTTCATAATTGAAAGATCCAGGAATCATCTGATAGCGAACTGAAAATGAAATGTTCATCAGGTTGATAGCACGCAAGTCACAGAGATGCATTCACTTTTGTCAATCTGGGTTATAGTCCGGCAGCCAGAACGAGTTTCTGCAGTGAACGAGGCCGAAAGTGAGACTTTCAAGGAATGATGTACACCCTATGCCTACTTCGAATCGGCACGTCTGCCGAGTTCCAGTGAGTTCCTCTTCTTGTCAGACAGGATCAAAGAAAAACACATGTAAATCCAATGGGACTCAGATTGCAGTATTTGATTAAAATGAAATTTTGTATGTTTTCTCTGATTAAACGATAAGTACTAAGCCCAGAGACATAATTTTTGGCATGGAATGTCTTCAGGTCATTTCCTTTCATGTTCATGCACTGCTGTCTATAAAGCTAAACACATTTAGATTTGGCGAGCCTCTTAATGTCGGCAAACATAAACATTTTGAGCAACTTTATCCACATTCAACCACATTCTCGCATACATCGCCGATCAGAAGCTTCATAGTATCTTATGCACATCATAGGAAATGACCTGAAGACATTCCATGCCAAAAATTATGTCTCTGGACTTAGTACTTATCGTTTAATCAGAGAAAACATACAAAATTTCATTTTAATCAAATACTGCAATCTGCGTCCCATTGGATTTGCATGTGTTTTTCTTTGATCCTGTCTGACAAGAAAAGGAACTCACTAGAGCGCGGCAGACGTGCCGATTCGAAGTAGGCATAGGATGTACATCATTCTCTGAAAGTCTCACTTTCGGCCTCGTTCCCTGCAGAAACTCCATTTGGCTGCCGGACCTAAAGGCACGTTTACACGTGAAACTTGATTGCTGACACTTTATTGCTGCCACCTGCAATCAGATTGCATAGGCCATTTACACTTGACATTAAAAAAATTGCTGACACTCGAGGAAAAATTGCTACTGACACTTTATCGATCTATGATGAGTCAGAAAATTGTGGGTGATTGCAGGAGCGTTTACACTTGACACTTTTAGTCGACACTCATTTCTTCACGATGTCATCGAGAAAGTGGATGGCTGCAGCAGTACAGCATACATTTTAGCGAGAAAAGAAATGCGCAAACAGCGAATGTGGGTTCGTGATTGGATTGCGAGAGAACCGTTTGGATTTTGCAATGCGATTATGCTCGAATTACGAGATCAGGATCCGTGCCAGGTAGCAATTTTTTTTGAGAATGTCCGATACCGACTTTGAAAATCTTTTGGGACGAATTGCATCAAGGATTAGAAAGAAGGGCAGTTCAAAGCGTGCGACACTTCAAGAAGTGATCGAGTTATGGGATGCCCATACCGTTATCATTGGACTAAAATTATTCCTAGATGTGTTATTTTAAGATACTTTTTAAAATGTTTCTTGAACTTTTCATTGTTAAATTAATTAATACAAGAGTAAGACTGTATGTAGCAACCGTAACTCACGAATTGCTTTCACTTCAATTTTATTCAATGTAGTAGCCCATATTTGTTATTGCATGCATCCAGACAGTGTAAGAATATTACACCACATTTTCATTTCTAGGTATACATGTATGAAAACGCTATTGCAAAAAGTGTATAAGTAGACGTAGACATAGATATGAAAAATGTAAGTCGAATCTATAGGCCTGTATGTAGCCCAAGCTTACAAGTAATTGGTCCCGCTAAGCTCGTGAAGATGGCCGCACATGCAGTTCACCATCCAATCTTCATTCCCCACCACTGTTGCACCAAAACATAACAATAATATATGTTTCCACAATTACTACGATTCTTGTGTTTAGTTAACCTAAAACTTTTACACAAATTTCATAAAGTTATATTAAAATCAAGAAGTAGGCCTATAATATAATACGATAAATGATATATCGGTACTGAAACTTGATGTATCTATTTAGCCTTCATTTAAGCATTGAATGAACTTCATTGCCTCATAAAACCATTTTGTGACGAATTTGTCGCCGGCGCCCCTCCCCAACTTTTGTTTTTTTGATTTCGTTGTGGAACTGAGTCCCTGCTGGCTATGTATTTTTCACTGAACCTATTTAATTGTTGTCTATTTTTAATTTCGCGGCAATCTTCCCCCATGCTTCGGCCTTTTTATTCTATCTCGATATTCATGATTGTCGCATTCATCGATCAGTTCATCGGTTAAAGTCCTTGTCCATTCAATTTTCGTTTGTGGCATTTCGTTGTCAGTCATTGATGAACCACCGATCATCGTTTTACTAACTTTTACTGAATGCTGTATAAATTTGTCGATGTCGAAACAACCAGGCAATCAAACATTCATTTTATTCGAGAAAGATGAGTCCCACCAGCTCACCAGTCCCACCGGCGTGACTTCCGCGCTGCAAAAAGTCGCATTTGTGAAACAGCTCTAACCAGGGCCGACCGCACAGAAACACTGTTAGACAAACAAATCTATAATAGATTCACTAACCCATTGAAATTTGCTTGTCACTGACAACTCACTATCTAACACTGCCTCTGTGCCGTCTCCCCAGTTTGCCTTTGCAGGCTTTTCATAGACTCATAGTACACAATTGCTACCCAAGCGTGCTGCATTTATGCAGAAATTCATGACTCGCTGTCTATCTCTCTAACGTGCTATCTATCCCAGCCACTTACACCCAGAAATGTCTCATTTCAACGAACTGCAAGAGAAATCTGCCTGAAAAATGCAATCATAATCATAAAAATGACAATTCTCATTTTGAGTGATTAAGTGAATGTTAGATCATTGCGTCATTAAATCTGCCAAACTCAGAAGTGCATCGATCTACATAGACAAATGGGATTTTGCGAAGTTTGACCCTCCGTATCTTGCCAGACGACTGAAAGAATACCTTGAGAATTTTCGTTTTATTTATGTTACAATCTTGTCAATTTCTATCCGTGATAATTTCGTCAAATGGAAATACTGCATCATTCACAGTGTTCGACTCTTCACGATCTAAATTTACCGCCTCTGTGCATCTGATGTGGCATCAACGTTCTAGTTCATCAGAATTCAGACTTGATTTTCCAATGCATTCAATGAAAAGTTGATCTTCTTGCCCTCGAGACTAGTTCTAGCCGGTACCATCAGTTTTGAAGTCATCTCTAGACCGAGACACGCTGACAAAGCAATTTATTTCTGTGGAAGACATACTGTTTCGAATACTGAATAAGAGATTGAATTGCGTCAAAGAAGAGGAAAATCCACCAATTTCCAAGATCGATCGTCAATCTTCTGAAGAAGCAGAGAAGGATATCATCACAAGCGATGAAGACAATGAATATCTGAAAGAAAGGAAATTCAGAATCGCTGCACAAAAACTCATTGAAAGATGACGGTGCTGATTTCAGTACAATCATATCAAATGAAAATTTATCTGCAGATAAGAGGAGTGAGTTCGAATTTCATCTTCAACTTTTACAATTATCTTCTCAACTTTCATCGACTTCAGTGGAAGCTAAGAATTTTTTCCACTATAGGCTTGGCTTCCCAATTGGCTGTCAGAAAAAAACACTAAATTCTTTGTGGGTCATTCGCTGAAACATTTATCAGAATGAAAGCTTCATAATTGATGATTACTTTTAACATAGCGCTTGTTTAACAACTAGCACATTCGCTACTTTTAACAAGATTTGTTCGATGAAAATACTTGCTATAGATAGCTTTTTGTGTTTTCATTTTATAGCCGGTAATACCGGTTTTATCATACCTCAAATAGCCAAATATTGGTTTTGTAAGAGCGGTCCGATATTGCTACACCTACTTAGCGTTAAAGTAGTAGAAACCCATCGAATAGCTAATTCCACATATATTACCTCTCCAAGGTTGTCATGACACGGAGAATTTGTAAAATGCTGTTATTCTTTAGTATTGCTGTCTTGATGAGTCAATTCCATAGTAATTTCTTCAAAACGGCAAGCATTTGCTCTCCTCTTATTCAGTACTGGGTCTCAGCTCGAGTTCATTTAACAAAATCATACACATTCGGCATTTAATTAATGCTGAGTTGCTACTCTACCTAATATACTTACTCTATGGTTGAAGAAATATAGGTATTTGACACACACAATATGGCTGCGATATCAAGCGGAAACTACAGAAATGAGCCGTTATCTACTTGCTACTTCATCTACGTGAACTGGCGGCTCAAAAGCGCTATTGAAACATCAAGCAATCATCGATCCAATCACACTTCAGACCAGTGTCATTTGACGACTATATGTAGTCCTCTCTGTTTTTAGAAACAATGCATTTTGCAATACACTTTTATGATGGAATCAATGCTTTCATCGTCCTTGTTTGTTTAATACATTTCTAGTGTAGTAGAATCAGGGTTGGCCGGTAAAAACCACCCTGGTTTTTACCACCTGGTAAAAACCGGCAAAAAATGGTAAAAACCACTAGCTTTTGTCACCATTTGTCGGCTATAACTGGCAAAAACTGGCTAAAACTATTTTTCCAGCATTACTGCTTAAGTTTTTTGGGTACATACAATATAAGGGATCATCGTCACTCCTTACTTTAGAGATTAACGTTAGTCGCAATAAGTTCACTTTACTTTTTCATCATTCGATAAACATTTAGGACTGTTTTTTCACAGATTCGAACCTATCAATATCGCATTTCAATCAAGAATATGTTCCAAGTATAGGTGTAAGAATATGAATTATTATAAAAAATATTGTTATAAAGCTGTTGTGCATTATTCTTCTACATGTAAGTGTGCACGCATTTTGTTGCTTTACGAATTTCATTCATTGTAAGATGCAGCAGACGTCCATGCTGGAAGGAAATCACTTGGCTCTATATAAAAGATCGAAAACAGGCATTTCATGAAGCTAGAAGGGTAGGAAAAATGTAGAAATCTATGTAGAAATCTGGCCTCGGATTTCTACGATTAACCTCCCTGCTGATCTCACAGAATGGCTTGTCTTCTAAATCTGTGGCAAATGTCCCATACCCATTGTGATTACACGAATATTACTGTGAAATTTATCCTGCTCTCCCAGAAGGACTAGATTAAAAATTTTGCCCTTCAACATTTTTCATGTCATGATAATTTACCCTCACATATTTAGAGGATAAGGTTATGTTAAATAAATTTAAAACCGAAAGTAAAGTTTTGATTTGAGTTCAAAATATGAAAATTTCAAGTACTTTAAACAAACTTGTATATCACAATAATGTCAAAATTGCTTGTCGCTCTCAGATTCCATTAATAAGATCAATTTTACAGCTTACCGGGCATGTTCTTTTGTTGAGATTATAACTGAAGCTGTTCAGATATACATTATACCTCACTTTATCAAGATTGCTGGTGCGAACTATGTTATTTAATCATTATTTGTTCTTACAAATCATGATTTCCTGCTACAGTCACAAGCATTAGTACATTTAGTATATTTCTAAAAAATAGAAATGCATTTTAAGTGACTGTTGCACACTGCTTGATTTGGGAGGTGAGATTTTCCGGTGCAGAGACTTTTTGATAGAGTGTTTCTCTGCGTTCATGAGACCTGGGTTCGAATCTAGATCTGATGAAACCTAAGCTACTATTAAAATACACTCTACATTCTTGCTGAACACTCAACACAGAAGAATGACAGTGGGATTATTGAAGCTCGTCCACATGAAGAAAGTGGTTTGCTTAATCTATATGTATAAACCAGTTATATTCATACATTTATTTTCATTTTTTCATCCATTTGATGATAATTCTGCGAGTATCTAGCAACTTCTGTTACATGAACCAAAGAGCCAAAATGGTGCTAAAGTCTACATTTGTTCTTAAATCACAAGAAAAAAGGCAGAGCAATCGTAAAGAGAGACAGCATCGTTTGTCGTTCGTTATAAAAACTTGTGTGGTTCCATGACAGAATGAATGTCATATTTTGGAAGATGAGAGTTGCAAACTGCAAACCCGCATGCACCGTAATACTTAAACCCCAACTTGCTGTCGATCATTTCGTGAAGAAATAGACTGATTTTTCGGAATTTTAATTATAGCCGATTTTTGCCAGTTTTTGCCGGTTTTTACCTGGTTTTTACCACTTAGTGGCAAAAACCAGTTTTAGCCGGCAAAAAGCCAACCCTGAGTAGAATAGAAGTACAGCCCAACCTCGAATATCCCAATTTTTAAGTTAAGAATTTTTAAGAACCCTTTTTGAGCGCTTGTAATTTGTTTTTCGGATAATCGAGGATGTACTGCAAACAGGTCTACACCGCTGTACGGCATTACTGACTGCCAATTGATTTCCTTATTAAGGAGTAAAATATCAACAGACAATTCAATTCACTGAATTTGTGAATCTTGATTCATTATTGACATCATCGACTAATTATTTATTGATTTTGAGGAAAAGCAATCAATCATTGATCGACGTGGAGTACAATGTTTTGCAATCGATTCCATGAAATAAGTTTGATCATGTTATTTCATCTAGCGCTTGAATGGATTCAACATAATTACGATATTTGTTGCCGCACCTACAGCCGAATATCGTCAAATTCATGACTAAATTCTCATGTAACTTGAGTTAGACAGTACATTTTATTGATGACGCCTATTTGAATAGGCGAATCTTTTTTTGACATTTAAAACTGACTTAAATTCAGATGTACATACACGTGCATGACACATTTACATGATATATCATGAGTAAAATAATAAAATTGAAGTTTGAAATGTTACTGCATCTTAAGGGACACTACTTTGAAATAGCATCTGGCCATAATTTGTCTATCATCTATGGTCTAAAGGATTGCATTTAAAATAACTAAAAAACTAAAATAGCGTAATGATTTCAAAGACCATCACATTGAAGACGGAGAGTGTGTCAATTTACTTGGATTTAGGGATCAAATGATGTAAATAATGTAGCTATAAAGTAGCAAATTAGATCTGAACATCAACTGAAATTGTTGCAAGTATTGAACAACTCTTGACTAATGAAAAGTGAATTGGAGAAAAGTCGTTCGACTTTTTTGTATGTATACGATTAATCGTGCCAATTTCAAAAAGACTGTTAATAGATTTTTCGATCAATCGCGCCCAACCCTGTCTAGAAATTAAGACGTAGTAGACTTAAGAAATGGAAGTAATTAAGAATCAAAAATTATCGCTGCATTAACATTGTCACAAATTGATATCAAGGTCCCTGACTCAATACGGGTGAAGGTGAAAATTATTGTATGTTTGGTCTTAAAATACAATAGTATGGTTTTCATTTAGGCTATGTCCATACCTGCTGTAGATAATTACAATATTCTGTTCATGTTCGCAATCGCCGTAGATTATTAAATTCCTGTGTGTGCAAATAGGCCCGCTTCGTGAACTTCAATCTACTTACTATTGGATTTATAGATTTATGTGGTCATTTCTTTGATCATGTCTGATAAGAAAAGGAACCAGATAGAACTCGGCATGCGCATAGAATTGAAGTTGCCATAGGGTGTCACATTTTAGGTCTCGGCCACTTTCCTTGCAGAAAGTCACTCTGGTGGTCGTTCTACTACGGAATACTCAGTAACAGTGTACTGTACTATGCACGGAAATGGCGAGATGGCTTCAGTTACATATCTCTTAAATATTTACTATAAATGAATTTTCCATTTTGTTTAACCTTTTCACTACGGTAAGCTTTTAGCAGTCATTCCCTCAAAATACGGCAGGCATACCAGGTATGCCATGGATAAGCATCATTCAAAATGCGGTAAGCGAATCTGGCATACCAGGTATGCCATGACAAATCATCCCTCTAAAATACGGTAAGGAAATCTGGCATACCTGGTATGCCAGATTCATGTTTTTAGATGAGAATCAGTGTTTTATCGTCCTTTGTGCACATATCTCTAGATATTGACTTAGGGAAACACATCCACCGTAGAATGCGCTTTCGAACAATAACAAGTTCGTCAGAATCGGCCGTGAATAAGTCGCTTTTGATTGGATAATTTGCACTCACAGCGTTGCAGGTCAATTAGGCGGGAGAACACGCATTCATTTCTGCATTTAGTACAACCAAGGATCATGTCGCGATCTTCAAGAGCTGCCAAGTCTAGCGCAATTAACAATTTATTCCATCACCCGGCGCACAGTCCCATCAATTCAGATGAAGAGCCGACATATTCTGATGAAGAAGGTGACGAAGACAGTTCTAGTGAGGATGAGGCTGAAATCCAAAATCCTGGTGATTGGCATTTTGTTGAGCCAGATAGAGACTCGCGTTTGACTGATATGCCTGAATTCTTAGGCACACCTGGCATAAACCCTTTACTTGATGTTCCTGAAAATGTTGAAGATATTTCATTTTTCGTTGATTTGTTCCTGTCATCTAAATTGTTTTCCACAATAGCGAAATGGACAAATGAGAGGCATGAGATATATCGCAGCGATAATGAACTCGCAAAGGAATGGGACAGCGTGACGGAAGATGAAATGCGGAAATATTTCGGATTATCTCTACTCATGGGACTTAACAAGAAGCCAGCAACTTCACCTTTACTGGAGCAAAGACGAAAAATACTTCAGTCCTTTCTTTGAACGAATGGAGTGCTTGCCACGAGACCGATTTTTCTCAATAACTAAATTTGTTCGCTTTGCATCCTACAACTCGCTTTCTACTGATTCAAAGAGTGAAGATAAAATTCTGCCTTTTTGTGATATGGTTCGTGATATTTGTATGAATAACTACTTGCCTGAACGTGAAATTTCTGTTGATGATGACTGTGCTTTTATTCAAAGGTAGATTGCACTTTTGGCAATATGTGCCAAATAAGCGCGCCCGCTACGGTTTGAAAACTTTTGTCTTGTCTGAGGCGAGTACTGGATACTTTTGGAATTTTCTTCTGTATTCTGGAAAAAACACTTGGGATGATGAAATAAACTGCTCATTGAAGAAGTCCGAACAAGTTGTTGTTCAACTTTCTCGTCCGCTCTTTGATTTGGGATATCACATTTTCCCCGACAATTGGTTTTCTTCATGTGCTCTCGCCGAATATCTCTTGGAATATGATACGTTACTTACTGGAACCATCCGCAGCAACAGAGGCCCACCGCCTCAATTACGCAATCGCAATTTTCAAGCGCAGCAATGTCTTTTTATGCGCAAGGGTGACGTACTAATCAGTCGATATGATGACAAAAAAGCAAGCGGAAAAAAACTGATCTACATGATAGATTCTTTTTCCCACGCTGGTACCACGGAAGTTGTGTACCGCTCAAAGGATAGAGTTTCAACTGCTGTCAGCAAACCCAACTCAGTTTTGCTCTACAATGAAAACATGGGCGGGGTAGATCTCGCAGACAGATGTCTGGAACCATATTCCCCCACATGAAAAACATACAAGTGGTTTACCAAATACGCTATTTACCTAATTCATATATTGGTCAGAAATTCTTCTGTGCTTTATCAAAGGTACGGTGGCTCACTCACTTTTCTACGCTACACAGACAATGTCATCGAATATCCCGTACTTGAAACTGGCTCTGCTCGCAAACGAAAACCTAACCGTCGTCGACTGATTGAAACTAGCGGAGAATCTCAACAAGCAAACAACTCTGGAGCGCGAATGTCGCTTGCAAATAGCCAGGAGCATTGTTTGGAAAAGATTCCAGCTACTGATTTGATCTCAAAGCCCCAGAAGAGATGCAGAATCTGTTTTAAAAATGGTCTTCGAAAGATGTCACGGTTCCAATGCACTGCCTGTGCGGGAAAACCTGGACTGTGCTCAACTGGAAAGTGCTTCCAACTTTTTCACTCGATTAGCTTGTGATTTTTATTAACTGCTACCAACAATGAATAAGAGTTTAGTTTGTTGATGATTATGTAAGATCGAGTTTGTTTTAATATTTTTAGAAGATTTTCATAAATTGCAGTTTTATTCACTAACTTAACCTCATGTTTAGTGTTTAGTTATTTACAACAAAACATACCTCGACAGGCAAAATTAACCGTATTATAGAGCAATGACTTCGTTGTCAGTTCAATAGACAATCGTAAAATGCGCGCGTGATGGGGAAAACCTTACCGCTGCTGGCGGAATGATTTGCATGGCATACCTGGTATGCCAGCCGTAGTGAAAAGGTTAAGTCATTGAATCCTCACTATTTAATCATACTAATTTCTCGACAGCACTTTTCGTAGTGGTGCCCAGGGCATACAATTTCATGGAATCTAAACGTGCTTGTGCTGAACTCGGCGGTCGACTAGCTGTTATTCATAATGGTAACGAACAAGCATTGGCCTTAAAAGCTGTGGATGAGGTTTGTCACGGCCGTTGTACTGTCTTTCTTGACTACGAATGGATCGGAGGAAATGCTTATGCAGCATCACGTGGCCAACCAAAGTACAGGTAAGGAATGATGATACTGTAAGGAATGATATTTAATCTGTCAGTTGAGGATTTAAAGCGAGAAATTGGATTTCAGAATCAGCTGGTCTTTTTGCATACACTATAAGTCCTAAAGGTGTCTACGCACGGTGTTAATTCTGAAGGTAAAACGAATAATGCATTTCACGCTTTCTCATTGAGAGTATAGCAAGAAGCATATCACAAAATCTTGGAAGTGCAGATGTGAAGTACATTAAGCGAGTGAACAGACACTTTTATAATTCTATTTCATTCAATTTTTTAAATCCAAAACACGGCAAATTCCTGAATAAGGTTGACATATCCTGCCCTAAAACAATTTAAATTCCTGGAAATGTCACTGTGTTTTACATAAAGTCTCATCGCATCGTGTGGATCAACCATCTGTCACATAAGGATAAACTAATTAACTTTCATCCAACGGAGAGGGGTAGTAAAATGCCCCAAGTGTCTTTAATTAACAATAAATTTTTACGGTTTGCTCAATGTTTTACCCAAAATTTTGCATGCTTAAATATTTCATTTTACATGTAAAATGTACGATGTTTTGATTTGATAGATATATGACATATTTTCAAGAGGGAGTTTGGGGCATCTAATTACCCCTCATCGTCTGCAACGTCGTTTTTTCGTTTCAATCCTTTTTGAAAAAGTCACCATTGTATTCCAGTCTGACTGTTAAGATCAATAAAAACTTATTTTTGACGTGCACTTGTAATGCTTTGTCATTTACTAATTAGCATGAATAAGTAATAGTTATTGCACTGGGAGCAACAGTCGAGCGCGTAGCGCGAGACTGGCTTCCTGTGCGATAACTAACTTATCGGCACTGCTTTCTGTGCACGGTGTCACACAAATCTTCCCTTTTTCTTGTGTGAGCCATGTGTGAGTACATGTGCAACACATTTGCAGCACGCTTCAGACCGCTCTGGCGTTGAAACACGGACTGGACATTTCTCTCTTGTAGTTGATTGAGACACGAAGAGATTCAAGAGAAGATGAGAAGTTAAATATGTAGTCAAAATTTCACTGAGTTGTCTCTTAGTGCTTTGCTTTTATTTTAGATGATCTCCACATGAGGACTAACCGTCAAACATAAAACGTTATTGATTGTTCATTTAAATCACTTCGACTTTACTGTAATTTCTAAGTGTTATTTAAGGGACGTTTTATGGAACGTGTTGTGAGGAGCACGCGTCATACCGCTGTGGAATAGAAACCCGGAGTCATTATTTTTCTAATATGAGTGACAGCGACATGTGGATAATTAACTGGGAGTCTGCAGTCCGAGAATTGAGAGAAGATGATTAGAATCAAATACTTATCAGATTTTCATTGAAGTGTCTAGTTTCCTTGCTTTTCTATTATCTCTACACTTCATGATTAATAGTCTGGAGTCTGAGAAATTTAAAGATTGTGAGACGCAAGCAGTTAGAAATGTTTGACAGAAGTGTGCACGTTCCATGTTTTCGCTCCATTTTATCGCTACATCAGGGCTGACCGCTTTCTTTCCACAACATCGATAATTTCTTCCACTTCACTATGTGATCAATTTTCTAGGAGCGATAAAGTCCATGCGTTTCCTTTGGTGTCAGTTATCTATCTTCTCACTTATTTATGTGTGGTTTTATATGTATTATGGTTTTCATCACTCCCAGAACTTCATCCTTCCTTGCTTCATGTTTAAAAATTTGCTTTGTGCTGCTTTCTCGATTATATGTGCTCTTCGTTACTTTGCATATACTCATACTTGATATTCGCGATTTGCATCAATTAGAATACTTTCAATATTTAGGCAGTTAGCGGTTAAAGAAATCTGTCGTTTCCATGTCCATTTTACTGTACTTCATTGTTGCATCAGGGATGAACACTTTCCTTCTGCGATAGCAATAACTTATACCACTTCACTATGTGATCAATTTTGGAGGAGCGAGAAAGTCTCCCACGTTTCCTTTGGTGTTAATTACTTTTTCACCAATTTATATACAATTGTATCCGAAGTATATCTTCCATCAGTCTGAGAACTTTCTTTAAAATTCTCCCGCATGAATTAAGAATCTTGAAATCTTTATATCTTCTTGTGCTGATTACCATTGAAACATTTGAAACAACTTTATTCCGACTATAGAGAGCAAACTAAAAGAAATCACATTAATTACCACAAAATCGTAAGCGCCCGATCCATATTTTGTTTACTGTGTTTGTGTGACATGACCAAGACTTAACTTCATACATTTGCATTCTCATCCGCAAACAGACTTCACTTTCAACTCGTGTTGATGATGTAAACACCGCGATTCATTCCATTCCTACACAATGGCATTCACACATTGCATACAGCCATGATTTGGAGGAGTGCAATAAGCAACCAAAAAAGCTCGCTGTGCGATAACCAATCCACTAGTTGTTTGTCGCACGGGAGCTCTTGTTATCGTTCGCTGTGCGATAAGGAATAATGCAAAAGAATCAGGGAAAGTTGCGACAAACTCGTCGCTGGACTTTCATGGCGTCGATACACAAACAGATGGTCAAAGAAGTGCTTCTTTTTCATGTTGGACGCCGCAGCATATAAGTCGTATGTGTTATACATCCAAAAATCCAGTCGGTTTGACAAAAATGTTAAAATTCAACGGCGTCTTCAATTCGAAAAGTTAGGCATGAAATTGGCTCAGAATGTAATCAGACAGATATTCCAGAAATGGAAAGACAACAACTTTCATGCTGCAGAGAGAAACTTGCAACGCAACAAAATATGGTTATCTTGAGGATTCAACTGCGTTTTCTACATATGCAATTAATCAACAAAATTTGAATTCCAGGAAGCACTATATCTGCTCGAGAGCATTGGAAAGAAAATGCAAGAAAGTTTGCACCTGGTGCAACTGATCTGTTTGCAAAGACCATTGGATAAATACATGCACTAAGCATTCTATTTTGCAACTACGAACTCATAGTTCAATTACATAAGCTTCCACTTGGATATAGAATAAGATGAAAACAATTTATTTGAATATTCCTTGAATTAGTATTCAACAAGACACAAGAAAAAAAGGCTAATCACATTATGTGTTCTATGTGGGGGCCGTTCTGTTGCATACATAGCAGGAGACGATTTTCCAGTCAATACGAACACGACTCAAAAGATCCGACGAAATGCAAGCACAAGAATCAACAATTCTTTCTTGCAAATGATCGAGATCCCTGATCCTCTTAGCATACAATAAGGATTTCAGATGACCCCACAAGTAAAAGTCGAGAGGTGACAAGTCGGGTGAACGAGGTGACCACTCAACAGGTCGACGTCTTCTTATCCACCGATTTGGAAACTGCTGGTCCACTCAAGATCTGACAGCGGTTAGACGAAAGAGAATGTTGAGACAGTGAAAACCTCAATCAAGTGAAAATATATGAGTCGTTTGTGAAGAATATGGGGAAGTGTAGGAGGACCATCATTCTTCCTAAGAGAAATGGAGGACATTAAAAAAGATTCTGAACCACCTCGCGATAGAAAACTTTTCTGGTATTTCCTATGTCGCAGTTTTTACTGAATCTCTACTTTTATCAGGATTTTTTACTATTTTTTTATCTGCACTGGCTTTGCTACTACTCTTATCTTCTAAAAGGTAGCATATTCTTATGCTCTTCCCCAATTGTAGATTTGTTTCTACGATGTAGCTACGATGCAACTGTCTCTTGTTTTCTCTTTCCAATCGATGTCGAGTTGCGTCGTAAGTTACTTGCGACTGTGAGCACATATTTTAGGTACTAGTACACGACATCACACCGGGAGGAACCTCTTATGCTGTTCATGATTAAGACGGACAGATTAAGCGTTGGAATATTTTTTTTAACTGGTAATATCCATGTATCCACCTGTCCGTCTTAATCATGAGCAACATAAGAGGTTCCTTGCATCCATCGAAATTGCATTTGCTCTTTGAAGGCACCCTGATGCATAATGTGGATTGAATGTCTTAGCCATGTCATCAGCAGCCACATAAGAAGGAATTTTATACGAATTCGATGATTGCAGAGTAAATTCGCCTACTTCATAATTGACTAAAATAATAGTGACATCTGTTAAGTTGACAAAGTTGTGCAATTCCACGTGATAAAACCGGGAAGACACACGGATCAATACAAAGGTATCGCTTTTACTTTCCATGTAAACAAAATCTAAAATTAACTTCTTTTTATGTAAATATTAGGACTTAAAATAATCAAGTGAAATATGCAGCATGCACAAATTATTCAAAAAGAAAATAATTGCGGGAAGTTGGGCACCTCCTCAAGTCAAATCCAACTTCCTAAAAAATAGTTGAAGATATATTGAAAGTCAATCATCTGTTACTGAAAGTTGTGAATTATGCAAACAAAGAAAATGGAAACAAGTTAGCAATAGAATTATGGGGAAAATCCATCAACAAAACTACGGAGTGGGGTGAAAATGACATTACTCATCACTTTAAGAAAATGATTTTTTTCTTGTCAGAATGATAGTATTCATGATAAAACAACTTTATGCATCAACGCTTTTCAATAGCTAATGTACTCAAACTTTTCTAGTAATACATGTGCATAATTGATTTTAGGATGCATCCATAAAATTTAAAAACTATGCGAGTAACAGATAGACGCACGAAACAGTGACAGAAGTATGAACAAAAAATCGGCAGTATTTTCTGTAGTTTGAAACGATGATTTTCAGCGTGTTTACCACAGACATGGGAAGCATAAGAAACGTGAAGAAGCTTTGAATTTTATTGAGACATCCATGCTCAGCAAAACATTGGCGGTACTGTAAAGGAGCAGGAGGAAGACGAATTGCTTGAGTGTTGAAACTTACCAGATTCTTACCGAGATCGAGGATGCAATCTCATCGGCTATTGGATGAGTTGTTTGCATATTAGAATAAAACCTAGGCATTGGTAGCGACCATTATGCTGAAAAAGACAACGACTGGCAGCGACGCGAAGCGGATTCGGTAGAATACAACCGTGCCATCTGATCTACACTCTAAAAAATTTTGGTTTTTAATTGGTTCTCCAGAAAACCACATGGATTTCCAGAAAACCAAATGGTTCTCTGGAAAACCAAACTGGTTCTCCAGAAAACCAAAAGGATTTCTGGGAAACCAAATGGTTCTCTGGAAAACCAAATGGTTCTCTGGAAAACCAAACTGGTTCTCCAGAAAACCAAAAGGATTTCTGGGAAACCAAATGGTTCTCTGGAAAACCAAACGGTTGTCCAGAAAACCAGTTTGATTTGCAATTATATTGGGTTGGGTCAACCAGCAGATCAATTTTGATGCAAGAGGCAATCAATAAAAATTGCAACGTTTGACAGCAACAATCAAATGATTGCGACCAATTAATGAAAATGCAATTGATTTTTGATGAATCCTGGTTTATGAGCCTTGGTACGGTAAGGGTTAAGTGTCGTGGAAATCAAATTTGATTTTCTATATACTATTGCATGTCGAAGGAGATCTATTGACAGATCTTCGTTTGTGTAGAGTTGTAGACGGACATTCATGTTAGTGATAGCAGAACTACTGATTTCCTAAAATGTATATTAGATTATTAACCACGCGGAATCCTGATCTATCAATAGTGATATGAATGATGGATTATTTGAGGATGATTTGAAGTGTTCAAAGTTGTGCTGCTTAGAACCTATTCCCAGCCTATTTGTATTTCACATTCTCATTTCACACCAGAAATTTAAATTTCATGGACTCATTAAACACAAAAACTCTACTTTAGAATTGAATGTTGGGCAGTTAAGGAATTTTATCATTTTCTCTCTCTCTCTCTATTAACACTCCGGTGTCTTCTTTATCATCTACTGAAGGCTAACTCTCTTTCATTCACTGCTGCACATATCGTGATTCCTCGCACTCTCTTATCTCGCTGCGATGACTTGGCCTAAATTTAGCGAGCGGAATCTCTCCAAAGGGAAAATATTACGTGACACTTTGCTTTTAACAGAAAGCATACTTCTTTGATAAGTTTTTACAGATGTATGTACAAAGTAATAAATCATTAATAAAATTGCCAATGATTTACTGATAGCGAAATCTTTCTTTACGAAAAACAATCGGTTTCGAGGATCTACATTTGTGTCGTTGCCATGACGTCAAGAATGAGGTGAGTCTGATTTTCTTCCTTCATTGACGCATTTGTTCTAGTGACCGTGTCATGTACAGTGACTTAAACGTGCTGTCATCTTATTTCTTGTGGTACTGTGAAATTTGTTTTGGTTTTCAACGTTTATCCCTCACTGCATTGTGTATGGAATTACATATGATCCACACAAAACGTGAGTATATCAGAAGATTTTAACAGTTGTTTCCAACAGTCCTTCATGTACTGTATAGCTGACATGCTTAAATACTCTTTGCAATTCAATCTTAAATTACTTTATTTAATTATGAGTGAATATGAGTATTCATGTAAGTATTCCCTTATAAATTATTCGGGCATCTAGCAATTTTGTCGTTAAATCTCATGACTACCGTGACTACTCTGTTTGTAGCCTACATGTATGTAGAAATCGCTTACAATACATGTATACGAACGATTTCATGTTCATGTTCGACCACTTTTCAAAGCTTTTACAAATCCCTATGTCTAACTAATATGATGTATTATATCAGCCTTATAGCCTTGTAGAATATATATGAAGTCCTATATTATCTGCTGAACATTGTAGCTTTATACAAGTTTAATTTTAGTCTTGATGAATTTCCAATTTGCCTCATACATTGGAAATCATGAATAAATGAATTCTTGAAACTTAGTTACACCAATGACACTTGTTCAAAACTGAAAGTGCGAATGCAATAAATAAATAAAATTTATTTACTTTGCACTTTCAGTTAAGAACAAGTGTCATTTAATGTACACGTATATATCATCGCCAAATTACAGTAGCTGCAGTAAACAACTTTTGCCGTTTAATTCGTGCTGATTTTGCATGAAAAACTTTGCTTTTGCATGCTTATTAATTGGTTTTGATTTCGCCATGTTTTGTGCAAGCCCAACATGCCACTTACTGTGTAGAGGAGTTTATTTTGCATGGTATAATGCGTAACTCTCTTTTGTTGTTAACAGCCGAATTTACTTTGCATGCCGCTTATTGTACAGAAAAACTTCTTGTGGTGTTTGGTTCACATGGCGTCGTTTTATATGTGCATGCCGCTAATGGTGTACAAAATTTTGTCTGAGAAATTTATTGCCTATCATTATTTCTGATTACACTACAGTCAAAGCTTGTTAATTAGGACCATACATTCCAGATTTTCAATCTCTGAATTATCAAAATTCTTAATTAAACATCAGTTTATATATGCAAACGATACGAAAAATGCCACGGCCGTATGATCTTAATTAACCGAAATCTTAATTATCCGTGTTCGAACTAACGAGCTTCGACTGTATGTGATATCATTTATGACAGTGTAGGCCTATATGGCATTATTTTCGCATCAGCAAACATTGATTTCATAGTTGAGTTTTATTACACACCTTTTCAATAACATCGTACTAGATTTCCGTAATTCTCTAAATGCTTCTTCTACACAGTCCTAATATTGAGGATATCCCCTCTGAGATTATTTTTCCTTTTTTCAGTAGCGAGTACCACTCCAGTGGCAACGAGTATTGTCATCGAAAAATTCGACGACGTGGTTCTTTTTGCGCTGCACCGGATTAGTTGGGCGTGCATCCTGCGGAAGGCCTATCTGTGATTTTATTTACTATCTTGGAGAAGATTAGCAAATGTCTCAACTTCATGGGGAATTTTGTGACTAAAGACATCGTCCCTCGTCTTTCTTGTATTACTTTATGCAAGCTTGACTTGAAAAAAGTGAAAAATAAGAAACAATGACTTCTTGACGTTTCGGTACTGCTCTGGGAAATCTAGTATGGTATTAGATAAATTGTAAACTTCAAAATACCTCACTTGAGTATTCACGCATTTTTACACATTTTCACAATAATTCTTTTGCACACTTTATTGAGCTTATTTTATGCTCAGCCAACAATTTGTGCATGTTGTTTCAAAATGATATTAGTACGAATGAAGTAAATATATGAGAGCATATCAGAATTATATTATAAAAAATGAATTAACAATATTATTTTATACTATTATTATATTAGGCCCATTATTTAGTATGTATATTAAATTTTATCGGAAGCAAATATCGGGTCACTCGTGAAACCGATATTGGTTCTCCAGAAAACCAAGATATAAAGCTGAAAAACCAATTTTGGTTTCCCAGAAAACCGATGACTTTTGGTTTTCCAGAGAACCAATTTCACTTGGTTCTCTGGAAAACCATATTTGGTTTCACCCCCGGGACAGGCTGAAAAACCAAAATTGGTTTTCCAGGAAACCAATTTTTTTAAGAGTGTATGCACTTTAAATCACAAGCCACGAAACCAATGAGATGCTTGCTGCCAAATGCTTTATTTCTGTTCATTTGGTGCAGCTACCAGACCTGTATGGTGCCTACCAAATGCTTCTCTTCCTTCTAGTAGCACAAATATGTAAATAAAACATAATACTGCAAGATCAAGCAATTCCAGCAGAAGAGTTATGATAATGGTATCGATAATTGTTTATCCGATTGGCATCTGAATTTTCCATGATCAATTTCAATTTACTCTCATTTTAAGTCTTCCTCTTTTGATGCCATATGGTTGATAATGACCTTGCGTTCAGGCTCTGTGGTAGATTTCTCTCTAATCGTGAAAAAAATGATTGCTTACTTTTGAAATTGTCTTAAAATACTTTTACTTTGGCAATGTTCAATGCTTTGTGAAGATTCACATGGTAATTTTCAAATTTTGCATTGGAAAGATTTATGGCACATTTCAAAATTAGACTTTATTTTCTGCGAGCATATCACAGATAAGCACAGCGCATTAGGTGACATCTGGGAGTTCAGACTGGCTTCATTACTAAACTCAACAATGTGCGAGACAGAACATTATCTAGATTAGGGGCAGACAATGGACGCGTCTGTCCATATTCAATAGAATGCCATGAACTTCCATTTTTGTACACTCCGTGATGATGGCCCTCAAGTTAAAGAATGTCAGAATGGAAATAGATTGGGAAAAGAATGGAATATGTCCCAACCTGGCTCATTATTTCGATCATTATCTTTCTACTTTTTTAAACTTTTTTCTACTTATCTTTCCCATCTTCTTTTCGCCTCCTGTAATCATTATCTGCGATAGGAAGCATATTCGCAAGGCACTAGTTGTTGTCTCCTTTCTCTGACGTTTCCCTGCCTCTGCTTTTTTTGTCACATTGGTTACATTTCATGCCATTCCATTTCATGCATTTTTGATCTATTGCGAATTTTGCTACGCAGTATACGCACTTGCATTTAGGATGGAAGTATTGCAATGAATTGGATTTTTCATCCTCTTAACTGACACCGCGAAATACATTGAATAACTTCGAGCACTGTCTACGATCATTGGACAGTATCTTGAGCAGCGACATGGCTATTGGTTCAAACCTCATCCATTTTGATGTGTTGATTATAATATTATATCAACAAGCAAGATATCTATGGCCTTTGATCCAACAGTCACAATATACACCTGCCGTCTCGAAAGTGTTTTTCTGATACCCATCATGACACACAACCTCTTTCCAAGGCTTTCGTGCGATGAAGTTGACGAACGGTTCAGTTCTAACGGCGATGTCCTGTTCGTTGCGCTGTGTAAGTCGATGATTAATTAATTACCTCTGGTTATCAAGTACACTGGATTGACTTAAGCATTGGAAAAGTTAGTTATGAAAATATGTTACATCTGATAGATGACGATTGATGGAAATAATTAGACATTTCATGACAAGGGGAGCATATATTGCCAGGCTATCAGAAATCAAATCATAATTCAAATTAATTGAGAAACTTTGCGCTTTCTACCGTTTATCCTATTTGAATATGATCAACTAATTCCAAAAAATGTGATTGATCAGTAATATAAATGTTGCACGGGCATGGCCTCGATGAATTAAATTTCTCAAATTTTGTGACTAAAATGTTGAAAAACTTGTCTATGTGTTTCTATATGTATCTAGATTGGGCTCATCTCCACCGCGGACTTCGGTTCGATTCCTCGGTCAGGCGAGTGCGTTCGGGGAATCAAGGGAGTTGGTGTCTTTTATTCACTTAATCGCTGTCATCTCTTTTGTGATTTTTCCTATATTTTAACAGCGTATATACAAAATACCGTAATGACCTTAAATGCTAAACAAGGTGATGCTGAAAGAGTCTACATTAACTTTAAATTCACAAATAAAGTTATGGATGAAGTCAATTTACATAACATTTTCCATGACACTAAATTTTGTCGTCTTCTTCCTAAAGAAGTCGCTTCATTTTATCCGCCGAAGATATATTTCTCACTCAACAATCCTTTATCACTTAAATTTTGGAATTACAGTAAATTTCTTGAAAATTTAGAATTGTCAGATATTGAGAAAATTTTATCTTCAGACTGTAAATGCGCAGACCACAGTGACTTCATTTATCAGCATTATGAACACGTAATGACCGGCAACACAGATTTTGTAAGCAACCCAAATTTGAAAAATCTATTTTCTTTAGGAACTAAGCATCGAGTATCCAAACCCATGAAAATGCATGACCTGTATAAAGAAATAGAGAACTCTCTTGACCGTCATGTCAATAGAGTCAGCCGTAGGTACAAAGTTCCATTGTCAGATTTTCAAGAATGGAGGACTAAAGTTATGACAGTCGTAGAGGATCGTTTAAGATTCATTAAGAGCACTTATGATAATAATAGAAATAATAAGAAAAGATTCCCTGAAAGTTTAACAAAAGAAGAAGAATCTTACCTTCAGTATTTGCACACTAATTTTATTGTGACTTCTGTAGATAAAGCAGCCAGCAATTACGCATTTGTTTGTAAAAAGTTTTATGTCATGACATTGCTCAAGGAGTTGGGGTATGACCTGAGTTCCTTTTCGCCAATTGGTAACCTGACGTATACACCTATAGAAAGTAATGCTGCGTGTGTTATCAAGAACCATAGTGATATTTTGCGAGATGAATTCGACATAGTTTGCAACGATAAGAACTTAAAACTCCCTAAGCTATTTTGGATACCTAAATTACATAAAGTCCCTTACAAATTTCGATTCATAGCAGGAGCAAAACATTGCTCTACAAAGCAGTTATCCATCCTGGTTAATAAAGGACTCTCTGTTATCAGAGATCATTTTAAAAGGTATTGCAGTTCAGTTTATAACAATAGCGGCATAAACTGTTTTTGGAGTGTCTTATCGACATCAGAATTTCTTAATAAAGTCCAAAGTCTGGATGTTAAAAGCGCACAAGTGTTTGATTTCTCTACGCTTTATACTAACCTGGATCAGCGTGAAGTTAAAGAACATATTTTTAAATTACTTGACTTGATTTTTGATAATCACAACAGAAAATATTTATGCGTTGGTTATGATAAAAGTTTCATGTCACGGTCTAGATATAACGGCTATACAACCTTTACGAAAGACAAATTCAAATCAGCAATTAAGTTTATTTTAGAAAATGTTTTTATAACGTTTGGTAGTCAAGTTTTCCAACAGACTCGTGGCATTCCTATGGGAGGGAATGGTAGTCTTCTCTTAGCTGATCTGTTTTTACTACACTGTGAATTTGTTTATATGCAAAACTAACTGAAAAATAAGAAGATGGGGCTGGCTAAACTGTTATCTAATACTTCTAGATACATCGACGACATTTGTATAATTAATTATAAACATTTTAACCAGATTATAAAGCATATTTACCCCAGTAGCTTGGAAGCGAGCAGAAGCGGTAGTAATAACAAAGAGGTTGAATACCTAGATGTTAAATTGAGCATTACTAATGATGGTTTACGAACTTCTGTGTACCATAAAGTAGACGATTTTAACTTTGCTGTTACACTTCTAACATTCCCAGAAAATACAATCCCATACAAAATGGGTAGCCAAGTATTTAACGGACAACTTATAAGATACGGTCGAATTTGTTCATCCCTTGATGATTTCGTGAAAAAAGCTTCTTCGACCTTCAGATTATTAGTTGCTAGAGGCTATAATCAAGATTCTTTAATCAATAATGCAGAAAGATGTTTACACAGGCATAAAGAGCTACTTTTGAAATTTGGGCTGTATTCAGCTAGACAATTTTCTAAGTTCAGTTTTCTACTAACCAAATAATCAGATTTTCTTTTTTTGTCGATTTTGACTTACACCGATTGTGACTAACCCGACTTTTGACTTTGTGGAAGCTGTACAGTTTTACTGTGCAGGGCCCCGCTCAGATGGGTTTCAGTGTTCAGGAATTGGGGCCGAAACACGAATCCTACCTGAGTTCCTGCTGATGACTTCCTAGCTGGTACAGGGAACGCAAAACCAGTCCTTTTAAGGACTAATTTCAATTTAATTTCATTTTATTTTCAGTATGTATTACATTATTCGTTTGTACTAATTTTTTTTTGCAGTCTACTCATTTATTTTACACTAGTTTCTTGTGACTATCAATTTTATTTATTTATTCAGATTTTGATTATTTTACCTAGTAATTTTCATTTGTGCTGCTTATTTCCTTCCTTTTTCTCAATTAATTAATTTATTCATTCATTCAATTTTTTTTCTCATTACTATTATTATTTTTTTTTCTTTTGTTACAATTTCAATATTCCATTTCAGTTCGTACTTCACTAATCAATTTCAGCAGTTAATCTTTCAGAATTTATTACCCATCACTTTCCTTTTTTTCTGTATTTTAATTGTTAGCACGATCTACACTTTGATAATTTTTTGGTTAGCTTATTTTCTATATTAAGTTAGGTAACAACGTGAATAATTATCTCCTTTCCCATCTGTAGTGAAATAGGTGATTGATAGCATCTTCCGTCGTATGCAGATTACCCTTGTCATATTTGTTTGCGGATTAAGGCTGGATATGATGGGACACAGACCGGTCCTCTTGAGAGATAGATTAAATTTCATGAATAGTTAGACACCAATCGGTCCATTTATAACAAGTCTAGTTCCTTATTTCATTTTCTTCATGGAGTAGTTCCAGGTGAGACGTTGTAGGTCGATTCTAGCAAGTTCAGTACCCATACTCGTATTGTAGTTTCACATGTATTTTATTTTTTTTTCTTTTCTTCAAAGTTCATTATAAATTTATTCATTACAGTTATATTTTGTACAGTAGGCTTAATCTTAGTTTATTTTATGTAGTTGTAACTGAGATTCCTAGAGGATGATGATTTTCATTTAAACTTTGGATTACTGCCATGAAAGTACTTCAAGTATGATTTTACTATACACTGCGAATCACTAAGTCCTATTTTAGTAAGAATCTAAGTACTAAACAGAAGAGTATTAGCTAGTTAAGTACTAATATGTGATGAAATATCTATATCAAAAAAGGACGCTACAATAGGCCAAATTCAGTGAGTCAGTGTGCAGTTGATAGTAACGGCGCAAGCTTAGATCTGAATAAGTCCTTTTGACTAGTATTTCAAGCTGAGAGTGCATTGTCGACGCTGTGAACGACTGCGGGAAGGACAGCGTCAATTAGCCAAGCAAACACAGTTGCTGATAGTTCTTGCACTGAAATCATCACACAGTTCGCTTCTATCTCAGGTAGCGACTGCTCACAACAGAAAATGACTGCTTATTGTGTTCCTGCATATCGAAGTGGGTGCAATGAATCACTAAGTGATCCTGCAAATCAACCTGTGACAGTTATTCGATTTCCTCTTAATGAACCGAAGACATCAATTTGGATCAAGAGCATCCTCACCGACAGTGCCTTAAGTTCTCCCAACGTCTATCATTTTCTCCCACACCATTTTGAGTCCTCCCAACGTTTGCCATCCTCCGCGACTGGGCTTTGAATCCTGTCAACGTTTCAACGTTTTCCATTATCTCCGCCTGCGCTTTGAGTCTTGCGCATATTTTATTGATCCAAATGCATTTGTGTTTAATTGCCAAAGTAGTTCATCGATGGATGTGAGTATGTGATATTGCGGGTTAGATATGTCGCTCGGTATTGTTCGACATAGTGGAGGTGCTAGTCCTATGCAACTCATTAAGTGAGTGCCAAAATGAGTACGAATTAAGGACGAATAATGACTTTCGAACACAAACAGTTCAAGAATAGGTACTAATATTTTCGGACTCAAAGAGTACTAGATTCTGGGACTCATTTTTTAGTCGTAGTTAGTACTCAGGTTCAGTTCTCTTTCTAGCACTTATTTGGGACTTTATGAAAAGCAGTGTACCTTTAGAATAATCTTGTAAGTATGTTAAATGTGCCAATTTTGGATTACGTTTTTGAAATGTCCTATGAAAATTTACCAAAAATTGCTTGAGCAGCGGTGTTATCTTGGAATCGCAGTCCAATATGCGAAGATCACCGAAGATGAGGTAATTAGATATCATCTTCCCCACTTGGGGTATTCTAGCATATAAGCTGCTCGAATTTTGTATTCTATGATTCATTAGCCGTTTGTGTCATTTCATGCACTTTTTCTTTGTTTTTCTTCTGTAAAAATGAATGGTTTATCAAAGCACAAGCAGAAAGATCACATTATGTGCCTTGCTGTTCGCACTGAAGAGTGTTTAAGGCATGGAAAACCGGCTTTTCGATTTACGTAAATGTTGCTTTAATTTTAAGAAGAATCAAATGACGGAAACCGGCAATAGCTGCAAATTCTTGCCGTCAGCCATTTCTTCTGTGCTATTCTATCAAAGTGATTTGAGGGAAATGGTAATACTAATTGCGAATCTTTACGAAGTTCTGATCAGCTGCCAGCACTTTCCCATAATCAGCCACTGGAAGCCGCCATCGTTTAGGCACCATTGTCATGGAAACGCATGTCCACGACGTGCTGTTGTTCCTAACGTGCATGTCCGTCCTAGTCTAAATTGTCTATGAGTATTCCTACTTGTCTAGGTTGTTGAATACAATGACTTGTAATTTGCAACGTTAGTAAGATAGACTAGATATCATGGCTTACTTAAACATTTATGGCAATCTACTTGAAGTATATGTAGGAGTCTATGACAAGGTTTCATGCAGATTTAGTCTCACAGCATGTCTCGAATATAAAGAAGACGCTCACATGTTTGATGATGTGACCGATTCCTTTCAGACATTGGTGCCCGGATCAACCACGTATGCCCAACGTTAAGAGATGCATCCAGATGGGACGAGGTAATGGTTGTTGGGAATCGTCATACTGCTCATGGAAGATGTATGCCCTCTGCAACCTCAATCCTATCGGTAGGTTCATGCTATGTTCCGTGCTATTTTATTCGTATTCAAACTTGGCCTACATCTCAGTTTACTTTTTCACATTGCAGAAATACTTTTTATAGGAATACTTTTATTTCCCCAGCTAATACTTTTGTCACCACTATTTTTTGAAGTATTTGCTGGCCCTTTTCTTTGCTTCAATCGCACTTACAATGGCAAAAAGAAAACTAATTTTGACATTAAAATAATATCACCTTCAATAGATGGCAAAACATTAGATTTTGTACATTATATAAGCAAAGAGCTTACGAAATGTGGAGGCATTCAAAAACGTGTATCTAAATCCCGATCGTACTGTCACACAGCAACAACAATTGAAGCAACTACAAGTAGAATGTAAACGACGTCGAGATACTGGTGAGGACGTGGTTATTTACAGAGGTCATTCGGAGAAATGAAATCTCACATTTTCGAGATTGATCTTAACCCCGAGGAATGATCAGCGTCTTTACCCGTCAATATTTTTGTCCAATATCCAATCACTGCAACCAAAGTATGATGAACTGTGCGTTTTTTCAGCCTTTGAGCCTGCTGTAATAGCAATAACTGAATATGATAAATTGGTGTAGTTCACGTGGACTCTTAATTTATCAATCTAAGACAAAGTGCATGTTATTCTCTTGTTCTAACTTTCGACCTACTGTTTCATCTGACTCATTGCTATGTAACACGCTACGAATTTTAGGAGTCTTGTTTCAAGACAATCTGAGATGGGATCAGCACATAGAGCGCACCTGTAAGCTCGCGGCTCGTAGAGTGAATGTCCTGAGAGTCCTCAAAACTGTGTTATCTAAAGAAGATCTGATTACTGTGTGCAAAGTCTACATTTTGAGTATCTTGGAGTATAATTCGCCCCTTTTTGTTGGCATAAGCAAGAAAGAAAGCCTAAAGATAGAAGCTATCCGGAAGCGTTCTCATAGAATTATCTGTAGAAAGGATTGTACTTGCTCGCATTTCATTCCATTGTCCGATCGACGTGAGTCAAGAGCCTTGAAGGAATTCAAAGCACTTTTATGTACTGAGTGTCTTGCATTACCTCAGTCCTCAGAGATTGACTTTTTCTGGTCATTTGCGGGTACTGTTACGGGTTATTATTTTCTTAATATTCCCAAAACATATGATTGAAAAATGTAAATGAAAAATGTGAATAAATTATATTGTGAAAATAAATAAATGGTGCAAACAGTCATTACAAGGACAGATGGTACGTTCACAGTTATAAGACAGTCACAGCACCAACAGAGTCTCCAGATTCTTCCAGGACCACAAGCCGTGGTGATCACGTCCGCAGCAGTTCGATGATAGTTCGCACATAGAAGATAGGCTGAAACACCATCAATGGCTCTCGCCGACAACTTCGCTTGGAGAGACCAGACTGGGCTAGCGGGCGTTGTTCATGCCGCGTTAAATACGTCTGTGAAGATTCGCTCACGGTCAGCTACCAATTGTTTGGTCATCCATTGTCTGATGACATGTCATGTCTGTTGTCAGTCATGTACCGTAGATAGCTGACAAGCTGGACTTTTGTATGACATTGGAACTTGAAATGCATGCCGCGGAAAAGTTATTGCTCTAACAATGGAATGGAGATTGTTCTCACAAAACAATAAAATGCATAATAAATGCATAATAAAGCAAGAAGACAAACTGCCTATCACACAACAGCACCATTACTGAAGTCTAAACGGAGAGCCTGTTCATTTATTCCATATTGCACTGTATTGTATAACAAACTCTATGCCAAAAAATGCTTTCAAATGTATGTCCATCTTCATGTTCTTCCAGACATAAATAAATTTACGCATTTCAGAAAATTTCTATGAATTTATGCTTCTTCCAAACATTATTTTCTTATATTAAGCTAAACAATCAATAATTTAATCAATCAGCGAATATGAATCAATCGCTGAGGAAATGAATCAACTGAAGTTTTCACTTTTGCTCGAATTAAAAAAGAAATTAAAATTCGCGTTAAGTTTTGGATTCTTCAATGCATGCACTGATTGTTATTATTGCAAGCTAGATGAAGTCGTGCAATCACACATTTCCGACAATTCTATTCTGAAGATAGAGCTGAGAGCGATCAGCGAATGCTCACCGAATTTTGTTGTCAGAGGAGAGTTGACACACTGTTACAGTAAGGTGCAATGTGAGCATCCCGCAAAGACGCACAGCAGCCCACCTTCTCAATGCGATTCATCTGCTTGGAAGAATTATAGAATTTTCAAATTACAATTAAGATATCCATTATTCGAAGATTATTTATCATAATGTAAAAATTTGCAATTTATCACGCAATTAAAATATAAAAGTGCGTGATAGATCCAAGCTTGATCTCTGCGCACATTGTATGAAGAATAGTTCACTATCATTTTGCGTAAGGTTATGAAAAAAAATTATTTTAAAAACTTCGACGTCTTTTTCCACAGTCAGTTTGAATTGAAGGTGTGGTGGCAATCTTCGATGTACTTTCTTCATGTGCGATATCATGCGCGACAAAGCACAATATTGGTCATATTATTCATGCTTCAGGAATTAAAGTTGCTGTATTAAAATGAGCACATCATGGAACATGAAAGAAATCATGACAAAAAGGTACAATTTATCGCATTGTAATGATGAAACTAAACGATAATGGCCATCCTGATCTCACGTCAAACAGGCCTTTTAGCAATCGATCTGTTAAATAATTAGCAATTAACATTTTAACTACCATGATAGTTTGCAGCCGATGTTTGCTATGGTTGTTATTTTTGCCACATCGTTTATATTAGAAAATATTTTGCATAATAATGCTGTATTGAAATATTGAGATAATGTGCATACTTACAGGTCAGCAGTATACAAATAATTTTATAAGTAGGATACAAATGAATTCATGATTCGAAACTCCAAAATCAATTATTTCAAGAGTGAGAACTTAAGATTAAAAAAGGTTTCCTGCGCAGCGAATCATCTCATATATAGGCCCACACCCAACATGTACAATTGTGCATATCTGTCTCTCTAATAAACGCTCACTCTCTAATGTAATTATAACCCAATTGAAAAAACGCAGCAATACAAAAAATTGCATAGAAGCGCCATCTTTAATAAACGCCCATGGGTAATTCCATTTTATATAACAAAAATGTGGGCAACATTTGTCTTTCCAATTTGCAACTTCGTTTTCTTTGAAAATTTGCGTGTGTACTCAATTTTCATAATGAACTCGAAAATCATAGTGGTGACCACACCAAATGATTACTTGCAAAAGTTATTGTATTTTTACTATACATTACTGGTGTCGCAAATTCTACTGACCGATAATTTTGTGGTCTCGGTCAGATGGACATTTTTGGTCATTTTACGAGATTTTGAAAATGATTATTGTTGTCTCACAAAAAAATTCGCATGCATGATAACGTTATGCTTCTTGATAATTCCGTGAGTTTACATTGGATAAAAAATGTGGTTTCAGCAATAAATTGAAATTTTGAGAAAAATTATAAAGGTCTGGTTGAAATACCGGACATTTTTTTAAAATTCACAATTGCTCAATTGTGATAATCAACAGTTGATTTTTTACTTTTGCTGCAATAACTAGACACACAAATGATGCTTCGTTGTGTAAAGACAAAAAACATCATTTCTAAGTTGAGAAGTGTGCATCTGTCAGAAGACAAAAATGGTAAAAAGACAATCTTTGGAGGGAAAATGAAAAATATCCCAAATCAATGTAAATGCAATCCTGAATTATATGGTTGAAAGTACGGTTCATGGGCTGTCACATGATACATTATTTTCTATGTATAATTTATGAAGATCACAACGAAATTTCTTCCCTAAGATAGAGCACTTATGCTTGGGACAGTCTTTTTTGGTACTTCTTCTGCCTTGAGCTAAAACTTTCATGAAGAAAACTTTGTTAGATTGATTTGAATTTATAATGGCCGAAAAGAAGAGATCCAAAGGATCAAGATGGGAGACATTATGAGAATCGGTTCAGAACTAAGGATTTTACAGATGAAATACACGTTTTTGACCAAAAATCTTTATGTAAAAATGCATTTAGGCCTACCCCCTGTTCAATGCAAGATCCTCCTCCACCACACACATCACTTAAAAAATGGAGAGAATGCGATGCTGAATTACGGGTGTAACAACATTACAAAATGTCTTTCTCTAAGAAAAATAATCGGGTTACTGTCTGTGAATATAGCTAATACACTTTATAGAAAGAAAGCTATTATTCAATTATCCATACTTTTGGTAATAATGATAAGTCAGTAGAATGATAACTTCATCGAACATGACGTGAAAGACGATTGCAATTCTTCTGTGAAAAGTGATCATGATTCAAATTTAGGTGGAAAAAGAATAACTCTCATGGTAGAACAAGTGCTAAAAGGACTACCGGAATTACTGATAAAGCATTGAAGCTCTCCAGGAATATTCCGGTGCAGTTTATGAAGCCCACATTTGTCGGCAAGGTATTCTCCATGGAACAGCAACACCATCATCCATCTTTGTAGACCCCTTTGCTATCTCTCATGCATGCTCATGTCATCTTCGACTTCTGAATTCCACATTATTCTGATGCTATATTTCTATTTTCAGAGTGTTAATCGACTACGCTGATTCGAAGAAAGGAAAACAGACATTTCATTGTCAATTATGATGTTATGTTTCTATTTGTATTAGAGGAGATTCGATGAAAAAAACAATTTATTGGTTTTGCAAATCCCGCATATAAATGCAATATTAATTCACAAATGCGAAAATACCAATTGTTTTCATGATATAAATAATCAAGTGCTTTACAAATGCAAGCTATGCATACTTTAATTAAATGAGCTGAGGAAAGTAAATTGGATTGTTATGTATAGATCAAATATGTCCTTGGATGAAAAGTGTCTATGTACAAAAAAACCCAGCAGGGATTAACCTTAGATGACTCCGGTTATCAAATCATTAATAGATCGACGACAAAATGCTTATCGCAATCGAACCTCACCTCTTTATGACCACCAAAAGATAAAGACACAGGCCGAAATGCAGAAAGCGAAACGGCGATGGATTGTGATAGCGTCCTCAACTAATCTCTGGCGCGTGTAGTTCATTCCACAATAGGGGAAAGGCTAAGAATCCCTTCTCATATATCCCTCATCAGAATCCTGATAGCGAAACAGCAGCAAATACGATCAACAATGCTTTAAAGAGTGTCTTCCTAGAGACTTAGCCTTTCTCTGATGCCCCATGTAATGACGACTTGCATATTACTATCAATGCTGACGACGTTTTTCGATCGCTGAATTCATTATACGCTGCAAGAAGGTCGCCGGATATTCTTATATCACTGCATGAGCAAGCTGCTCTTGTCTTATGTCAATCTTTGGCCTATTTGCTCAATCTCTCTTTTGATCAGAGAATCGTTCCAAGAAATAAGAAAAATTGGTTGTGTGATACCAATCCCGAAATGTAAAAGCCCTTGTCTCGATGATATACTGTAAGACCAATACACCAGCTTAAGTATTGGAGCGCATAATCTTAAGTCATATGAAAGAAGAACTTCTTCAGCACTACGGCAGAAATCAGTTTCGGTTCCGTCCGAAATCTTCCACAATAAGTGCCCTCATTACTCTAAATGTCCACACGAGCAAATACTTGGAAAAATCAAGTGTTCATGCATCGCAATTGGTAACGTACGACCTGTCAAAAGCCTTCGATAAAATAAGATCTGACTTAATTTAATAAAGCATCTCTTAGAAACATAAATACCACGTCAATTTATTGTTTGGGTGGCAAACTCCTTATAGACAGACGCCAGTATGTTTGCATCGATAATGCCCTAAGTGATGTGGTATATGTTATGTCAGTAGTCCATTAACCCTGTATTTGGCACATTATGTTAGAGTGATCAGAAAAATTATTTTTTGACTTTAACTTGTTAAACATTGTCTATTTGAAGATAAAGTACCATTTGTTTTGCAATATCTGTTTTCTGATAGATTTTATAATTTGTTGCATATATGCAACATTGCCAAATAGAGGTACAAAAACGAAGATTTGTCTTATTTTGATAAACTGCTTTTAGATGTCATCTTTTGATAATTTATAGCATTATTGAATGCAAAACGTCCTAATTTCTGAAGAAATATTGATTATTTGCGTTACCAGTTGTTGATACGTATATATATAGGCCTATATTTGGCCCTAATAAACTGTTAACTAAAAATCCAAATTATGCCCAATCAAAAAGTTGTGATTCATACTAGCATCATTTATTATCAAAAACGTCAGTTTGGATTTCTGGGAAGATTTAGCAGTGAAAGTCCTTGAAACAGTTCCTGTCTTTGTTCAAACATAGGCATATACCACATTTGGAACAGTAAATGTAGCTGTAACCGGACACGCATTGGCGGCAACGGTTTCTTTTGTCTCTCACTTCCGGCCAATGACTACGTTGATCCCGCCGTACTTCCGGAATAGGTTTAGCAATTGCTGGTTTCTTGCCACAAATAGGAGGTGGAGACAAGCTTCGTTTGATAGGGCGACCAACAGGACGATGGAGATCCACATCTTTCAAGCACAGCGATTGGGCCACCTGGAGAATAAACTTTCTAAGGCCGAACATTTCCTTCTTTGGCAGCTGCCTTTGGTCACAGTGACGGCGATATAATAGCCACCCATTTATCTTCGCTATATCGACGCAATGGAATATTAGCTTCAAATACCATCTTTTCTTAGGATTCATTTTCGTACGATACAAGGAAATCAGCATATCAGCTAGATCAACCCCTCCCATTGAGGAGTTATAATCAACTATCATGTCAGGACATGTGACGTCAACAAAGGCCTTGGTTTTCCCATCCCAACGACGAACGGTTTGTTTTGCATCGATTCCAGAGAAAGTTGAGCCGACCACAACACATTTGTTGTCATACCATTTCATGAGATGAATTCCACTGTTGAGATCCGTCTTGTAATCAAACGTACCTCTCCCTTGAGCTTTCAACTCTTTTTCTGAAGACAAAGGACAGCTCGCAATTCGATTTGTCCTGAAGGTCGCGGTTGCCAGTTTTCCTTCTTCCTTCAGCCGACTCATGAGACCTAACGTGGAGAACCAATTATCAAATAGTATTCGATATCCTTTGTGTCTTGGAACTTCTTTCAACAATTTCATCACGATATCTTCTACTCCGCATTTATCCGTTCCAACACTATTCTTTCCAACATAGAGGAAGAAGTCGTAGATCATCCCTGATTTTCCGGCGCGGACGAAATTCTTGAATCCCCACTTGTGTATTTTCTTTGGCAGATGCTGCAGAATTCCACTTCTCTTCGTCTTAGCAGGAATCATTTGTTCATCTAGAGATTGACATTGCTCCTGTTCCTGGTTAATACAACTCTGACGCACAGCTTGAATAATTGGTTCGACTTTGAATAATTTACCTGAATTTTCATTCTTGGTGGTATTATCGACAACATGCAAATATCGACGAAGAGTTTGATACCGTTTTAGGGCCATGACATCAGCGATGGGACCATACCTAGTTTCGGAAGACCAATACATAGTATAACAAGGTTGGATTATGATTGACATGAGCATATTGATGCCGATGAATTGCTGCATCTCCTTGAAATTTGTTGCTATGCTCTTCCCGGCTTCCTGCATGCTGTACAAGTTTGTCTGCTCAACTAGCATAGTGATTATAGAATCCGGCCAGAAAATCTTGAAATACTCTGCAGGTGATGGACTTCCTTCTGGAGGAGAAGAGAAGGAATTTCCTTGGAATTCGATATTTCCCGGCACTGGTTCTCGTTTGCGCCATTTGAAAATCGGTCGCCCTCTTTCTTCATCTTCACTTTCATCATGAATGTCGTCCATACCATCGTTCCTGAAAAAAAGGCATATTTTTGAGTTCATATCACATAACGAAGTTCAATTTTGATTTAAAACATCATATTCATATACAGGTTGGATCAAATAGGAGTGAATTATAATGTATTCATAAGAATAGGCCTACAGACAGGGCTATGCCTAGCCAGTCGAAACATTGTGCTGATAATCTATACAATGCAGAAAATAAGAAAAAATGTCTTTTACTATCAATTTGTAAAAATTAAGTGTCAGAAATTATTTCGAGAACTAAATATGAACATGTAGGCTACAATGTACATACATGCAGTCGAGTAATAGTCCTCAATATATCAGAAAAATCTCATTTAAAATTGCAAAGTAACAACCGGATTGATTTCAAAGAATATTATAATAATATGACTGGATAGTTTCGGTATACATACCTTGCATTTTCATTGTCAGCATAATTGAATTCCTCAGTATGCGCCTCGTTTACAAGCTGATTTGGTGTGATATTTTCTGCATCTTCCTCAGCCTCATCATCAAGATCAGATATTTCCGAATCTGACGTAGGTTCCATAACGAGATTTACAACTTCTTCTATACGATAGCCACGATATCGTTTCCTCCTCTCTGGATTCATTCTGAAATCAATATAAAATAGAGATTAGATTGAACATTAGATCCAACCAACATTCAAAGCTTTTTTATACACTTCATCAACATTTTAAATCTATAATTAGGATTACTTTTGTGCTAGCTCATTTCTAGTTTTCTCTGACATTTTTTAATCTGTCTACAATTATGAATTCATGTAGCGTATCCATGGATTACTATGTACTAGAAATGATAGGAAAGAGAGAAATAAAAAGTAATCCATGACCTATTCCGTTACTTTTGGTGCAAATTTAATTTCAATTTCAAATCCAGACAGACAAAATATTTATTTCAAAGCATTGAAATATTTTAACTCATATGAACTTAACGACTTTTGATTAGTTATCTGTAATGGATAAGGACATAACAGGGTTATGAAACCACCAGAATGCTTGTCATGAATGGTGAACATTTTCCACTATAATTCACATGAATGTAAAATCTTAATTAAATGCGTGGCTGCTAATATATTTCCTAGAATAACCTCACTTGAATGCTGAATGCTGATAAATTCAACTCACCTTAGTCTTCCGGCGCAACGAATAATATGAAGACTCGATTGAATGATATACCGGCAATGAGGCTGACGTAAGTACTATAAATAGCAATCAATGATCCTCAAGTTAGCTTGCTATGACGATTCAATCATGAATGACGACACAGCTTTGCATGGTGATTCGCAATTTTGATGCCGAAAGTCGTGGGAATGTTCATGATATTGACATAAAAATCACCCCCTATTTGACAATGTCGCATATATGCAACAAATGAATATCTTCAACCGCAGAATGAGAAAATGAGATTCTGCAGCTTTTCATCGAATAGATTATATGTAATAAGGTCTTTCTCAATATGTTTCATGAGCTAAATTGCTTTGTAAACCCGTCAGTAACATTGAAAAATATATAATGCACTACTATAGAAGAAAAAAATATAGTGGTTATTTTTTTGGAAACTGTGCAGTCGGAAACTATGCTTTAAGTCAATTGTTCAGATTTTTGCTGCAAAATTACTGTAAATCAAGGTAAGAATTATATTTAAGAGCGGTATTGACACTGAACTATCAATATTATTTTGTTATCCATAGTAAGTTTGATTTGTTGCATATATGCAACAGTGCCAAATAAAGGGTTAAGCATCAATAATTGGTCCATATATGTTTCCTTTAGTGATGGGATCCTTTGAATCACATGACAGTGATAATCCTGTTATAAAATTTGCTGATGATAGTACTTGGTGTTTCCCATTATATGCGGATGGAGACAATTTACATGCATTGTCAGAACATCAAAGTTGATTGACTGTTGTAAAGATGCGAACAAGTGTGTAAACAATGTGTGTAAGTAACAGAATAATCCAGTTGTTGAAAACGGTACTCAGCAGATTTCCCCACTCAAATTTTTGGGTATCACTTTTTGTTCTACTTTGTCATGGAGAATGCATTTTGATAATGCGACACAACGGTTTGAAGGAGACTTTATGGATATACTAAGCTTAGAAGTTTTGTAGCAAAGAGCGATTTCAAACGTATATAATGTACGTGTACAATTCAACTGTAAGGATGTCTCTGGAATGCGCCAGCCCTTTGTTCACGAACATCGCTTACAACAACAAGTCACGTTTATGTAAAGTCCAAAATCGTTTTCATCAACTTACGTGGGTCTGATAGTATCAGCGTGTGCCGACCCTTTTTAGACCTTCGTCAACATAAGCATACAGTGAAACTCTTTCGTTCAACCCTTTCTCCCAAACACGTCCTCCATCGACTTTTACCGCAGAGATCGACGTGAACAAATATATTTCTCTTCCTCATTACTGAAAGTGCATACCGGAGAACGGCCTTTGCTGCTTATTGTGCATCTTTTTTACAATCGTAATGTTGTGCGTTGATGACTTGTACCGACTTATTGCTTGTGACTTGTAACTTTAATTTCTGTTTGGGAAATGTGAACATTTATTAGTATTATCTAAATGACTAGAGATGAACGGCGGACAAATATAGCGTCGATTTACTACGTAACGAAAACAATTGTAAAAACAGAAAACTGATTTTATGTGATTGTAAAAGGATGAATAAATATGTATGCGAAGACCAATTGTGAAATGTGATTGAAATTCAAGTATATGTAAATAGTAGGTAAACCCCTCACACCGTCCCCGGATTAAAACAATTCAAATTGGAACAGAAATGTACCGAACTGGTTTAGAACTTGAGCGAATGGTTCTAATCCTCGGTTATTTCAACTGGTGAATGCGAACAGGAATGTACTGATCCGTCGTTGTAGCGAACAAAATAGCGTCATGTGTTGAGGATGCGAGCACGGTTAGGTACATGTAAATGGTCTTAACATGATCATTTGAACATGAATGAATGAGTGCACAGACATCGGATTATATTATTAGGACTAGACCGGACACAGCTGATTTCTGGTGGCCTTTAAATCCGTTCGGTAAGAAGATTGAAATATTGTTTGTCTAATGCAAATCTGTATATGATGGAATTTAAAATGTCGATAACAGCATGTCTCTGATCAGCTGATGTGTTAATGAACGTTTTATCATTTGGAGTTGCTAGCTTAAACACTACTTCTAGACCCGAATTTCATTTCCGAAGCAATTACAGGCAAGTTATCACACTATTTATCTGTTGTTCATTGTAGACGTTTACAACAACTTTTTTATCGTTTTTTGCCGAGCTTTAAAACTGTTGAACTTGAAAAATCATTTCCTTTTTACATACAAAGGTTTACTGTATTGTATTATCGACCTGATGGAGTTATTTGACGAACACATAGACCAACAATGTCACAACTTAATCAATCGAGCTACAAGGCATAATATCATGTCAATTATTGATTCTTAGTTGATGATCACCCAAAAATCTTGATCGTGGTTGTGAATCGCGTGACTTCAGCATAGTGTTGCGTAATGTCACCTCTCAATGGTTCTCATTTCTTCTCAGAATGTGGCCATAACACCGCAGTCTTCTTAGAACATCGGAAATTCATTCCTAGTTCATCTTCTTTCTTAGGTCATCACTCCTGTGTCCATCGGCAAGCCTCAAACCGCACATTCTTTTCATCATTGCCTTTTCTGTTCTATCAATCTTCATTATTCACGGTCCATGTTCCGTACATCCTCGAGCTACGGACACAAGCAGAACATACCAGACCTTTCCTTTTCAAGATGGGATCTTTGGATGTCACAGGAAAGGTGCACGTTCATGGAATTTCTTCCATCCACATTCGGCGCACTTTTAAGACGGCGGTGCGCGCCGAATTCGGCGCATTGTCGCGCACGATTTTGGAGTTCCGAAAGATAGATCTTACGCCTAGAGCGACATCCTGGAATCTGGAAATTGCTGGCACAGGTTTCAGCAAGCCTAATTTCAGACATTCTGGAAGTAGATCTTGCGTCTGGCGCGGTGGCACGTCAACCGCAAACCTGTTGCGGCTGGTACTGGCTTCCCACTTGTTTTCAGAAATTCGAGAAGTATAACGACGGGTCAACGTCGAATCTGGCACTCTGGCGCGTCAACCCGAATCTGGAGCGCTGGCGCGCAGAATTCGAAAGTAGAGCACCTGGTCCTCGCTTAGGCGAGCTTTTTTTCAGAATTTCAACCACATTTCAGAATGACAACCTAAACAGACCTATTCCAATCTTTTCTGACACAGGGCACATAGATACTCCATATAACAACAGCAGGCGCACAAGTTATAATAACATGCACACATCTTCTTTATTTAAAAAACAGGCAAATAAAGGTATCGTATTTCTGTCAAGTTTACTATTCAATTGATGTAGCATTTTGATAAAATAACTTGATCCTGCGTGCTGCAGCTGCTGCCGTTTTCATGATCATGTCAACCTTTTTTAATTGCTGATATCTACAAATACACTTGGTTTCATTAGTTTTCCACTTGCCACAATACGCAAGTGGATCGTCAGACAAGGATGATTTTCGAGTGCTTTCTATTTATTACATCTGATCTTACGACAGTAACCCGCTCTGATCAATAATCCTAGTACATGTCCTAGTGGACATCCACCTATCATATTGAAAAATATGAAAGTGAAATGTCATTCAGTGGATTCTAAGGCCTACCAGAAACACAACTTAATTATTTTTTTAACTGTTTAATCGTGTTTATGAGACCTATGCTTTACAGACACTTTGTAAAACGATTCAGATAAACATAGCTGTTTAGGCCTACTGGCTTTGTAGAGGCTGTCAAGTATTGAAAATAAATAAATCACTGACTGAAATCTCCGAGAAAAAAATCATTGACAAAAAACAAAAGAAAAATGATAACCTACACAGCATCGAGAGAGCTATACCATATGATCAAGCTATCATGTGAATTTGATCAAATTCAGGTATAGATGTCATGGTGGCGATCTAGGTGAAGTTAATGTTGTCAAAAACCTCATCAACTCGAATAAATCACCGTACCCACCAAAGAACCACCTTTTCACTGAGGAATTTTTTTCACTTGGAATTCACACTATTGTGGAATTCCAAAGCTGTCAAGATTGTATAGGAGAACTTTAAAAAGACATAAATACTTCTGCGAAAGATGCACTCAGTCATTCATAAATAAAACAACACTAGAACGACACTTCCAGTTTTGTATTCGAGGAAAAGTACAAATAGAAAAAATGCCATCGGATCTAAAAGTACTAACAAGTAGCATGGAATATCAACTAAGTCCTCCTTTAGTAATTTATGCAGATATAGAGTGCTACATTGATAATAAAATACATAAACCTGCGGGCATTGGAGCTTATCATGTCTGGCATAATGCCCTTCAATCAAAATTTGAAAACAAGTATTACCTCTTTGAGGGAGAAAATTGCATTATTGGTTTCTTGCATCACTTAGAAACTGTAGCCCAAGACTTATATGACAACCAATGTGCAACAACTAGGCAGCCAATGTCATTGTCAGCGGATGAAAAAGCACGCCATGAGAATGCAGAATGTCGCAACAAATGTAAATCGAAATTCAGCGATGAAGTCATAAAAGTTCGTGATCATGATCATATCACCGGACGATATAGGCAAACATTATGTAGGAAATGCAATCTCCGGTTAAGACTTAACAGACGGGAGCTCCCCATATTTTTCCACAATTTTAAAAATTATGATAGTCAATACGTTTGCTATAAAGCGATTGGAAGAATGAAATCTTGGAAATTAGATGTTGTAGCAGCAACTGCTGAAAAATATATAACTTTATCTGCCAGTGTCCCTGTAAATGAATACAAAGGGAATACAGTATACTTTAAACTAAAATTCTTAGACTCATATCAATTTCTAAGTGCATCCTTGAGTGAATTAGCCAAGGGCTTGCAAACGTATGAGCATATAGAGACATTAAGGGTAGAATTTCCACAATTAAGTGATAATGTTTTATATCAGAAGGGAGTGTTTCCATATTCATACTTCAAAAACTTAAACACGTTGACGGAAGACTGTCTACCACCACAATTTGAATTCTATAATGATCTTACTCGTGAGCACTGTTCCGATAGTGAATATGAGCACGCTAACAAGGCATGGATTGAATTTAATTGTAACACATTTGGTGATTACATGCTGGCATATCTGAAGTTAGATGTTTTATTGTTGGCAGACATATTTGAAGTGTTTAGAGCATTGAGTCAACGTGAGGATGAAGTCGACCCTGTACATTTTGTCAGTCTCCCACATCTTAGCTTTACCTCAGCACTAAATTTCTCTTCCAATGATCCCCCACACTACATACAAGATGAAAAGATGTACAATCTATTTGAACGAGGAATTAGAGGGGGTATGACTTTCACCAACATTCACCGAGCGCGTGCACGCATTGAAGAATTAGGAAATAATACACATGAAAGTCGACATTTGACCTACTTAGATGTTAATAACCTTTACGGTTCTTCACTCAGTAGAAATCTACCCCACTCAAATTTCAAATGGTTGAATGAAATTGAATTAGATAATTTTTTAAATGAAGAAAATGTTCAAAATATAGATGATCATGGTGAAATCCGCTACATTTTTGATTTGGATTTAGAGTATCCTGCAGCCATTCATGATGACACTGCCGATTTCCCATTAGCTCCAGAAATGCAGATGATTGAAAAGAGAATGTTTTCACACTATATGAAAAATCTATATGAAAAAGTAAGACCAAATACACATTTTTCTTCTATCAAGAAACTTCTGCTCCATCAATTTGATAGGGAAAATTATGTAGTCCACTATTCAATTTTAAAATTTTACTTGACCATGGGCATGAGAATCAAGAAGATTCATAGTGGCATAAAATTCACACAAAACCCTTGGTTAAAAACATACATTGATATCAACTCTCAAAAGAGAGCTCAATCAAACACTGACTTCGAAAAGTCATTCTACAAATTGAAAAATAATTCTTTATATGGTAAAACAATGGAAAATGTAAGGAGAAGGAAAAAATTTAAACTAGTCAACAATGAGAAACAACTACTGAAATTGTCAAATCATCCTCTCTATGTTCAACACAAAATATTTGATGAAGATCTGGTTGGTATGGAAATGTACAAACCTTCAATAGTTTTAAATAAATTAATATATGTTGGTCAAGCAGTACTTGACTATAGTAAGTTGGAAATGTATCAATTATATTACAATGATCTAAAAGGGTGTCCACTGATAAAAAGAACGCGGCTTTGTGGAGGTGATACCGACAGTTTCTTCCTATGTTTATACACATCACCATCTGTCCGTCTGGAAGATATACTTCTATACTTCGGTGAAAAGTTTGACTCTTCAAACTATGATAGTCATCACCGACTATACTCAACTACAAACAAAGCTAGATTAGGTTGTTTTAAGGATGAGTGTGCTGGAAAGTTGCTTGAGGAAATGATCCTACTAAAACCGAAAATGTATTCAATGAAATATCTAGACTCTATGAATCATAGCATCAAACGTGCAAAAGGAATTCAGAGAGCAGCAGTTAAAAATTGAAACATGATGACTATAGGAGTGTCTATTATAGTGAGAATGATACAACTGAAGATATGAAAATTATAAATTCAAAAAATTTCATAGTTAGCACAAAATCATTTAGGAAGCGAGGTCTTTCACTTTGGGAGGATAAGCGCTGTTGGCTGGATAAAAATTTATCATTACCATATGGACACTACAGCCTAGGTCTTCCCCCACCGTCGAAGAGAAGGAGATGCCTTCCTGTCACAGGTGATGTAGAATAAGTCTAAATAAAAACAATATAATATTCCACTTGTAATAGATCTTGCGATTGCTGCATCTTCCGACATGTAGCAACACTTACTAATACATAAGTAGTCTTACTAAAATTGAAATTTCTACATCTTTCCGATATGTAGAAATGATTACTAATAAATAGGTAGTCCTAATGTGAATGAATATGTGAAGAATTTGTACTCAACATCATTCCGATATGTTGAGCTAATAAAATAACAAACTTTAGTCAAACATTAAACCTAAATTGGAAACATAGCTTTCGGAACATGCCTCATTACATTAGAACATGGAAACTTAGTGACGTTCAAAACGTTCACATAACAAATTCTAAAAGAATAGCATTTCGTCATTCAATAGCAAATAGTGATCGAAAACATCGTGGCGTTTGCATTAGTATTGACTCATTGCCTTCACTGAAAGACTTTGCGGATCTCATTGACAACCATAAGACTCGGATCAAGATTCCTCTCGATGACAAGGTATGGATAAAGTGTGATTCATCAGTCAAACTATACGTCTGTTCACCAAAACGTGAAGATGTTGAATATCGATTTTTTCGTTTCAGTGACGTCACATGGGAAACCTTTACAAGGGAGATACTACCACAGATAACGTCATTCATTAAAGATGGAGGACATCAAACGGTTGGAAGTTGTAAATCGGATGTTAACTACAAAAGCAAAGTCAAAACTCAATCTACAAGAGATCGAGAGGAATATACCCAACCGAAAACGATGGTTACTGATAAAACGCAAATTGAAGCCGACAACGAGCTTACATCTTGGAAGACCCTCAATGTTAACATGGAGGATTCAGAGGAAGGATAGATCTCTCACTATCCTATTCTTTCCAAATGGAACAATCCAATGTATTGGAAGGGTCATGGAGGGTGATCTCTCATATCTACACTTAACTTTGGAACATTTACTTAGTGATTCATTATCTGATTGGAAAGTGAAGACAATGACCGTGTTATGTGAATTACACTATCACTATGATTTCCGTAAAGTTACATCATCACATCATCTAAGTTATGAAGTGGAGTTATTTCCAGCAGCTTAATTGACTAACTGGCATCCATATCATGTTCATGTGTTCCATAATGGAAAGATTGTGATAACCGGCATTAAAGACATAAGTGATGTGCCTCCCATCATATGTGATTTGAAAAAATGTTTCATGAAAACCAAATTGTAGATTTTGTATATATGTGAATAGATAATGAAATATAAACATATTTTTGTTTTCCTTATAAACCCTTGTTTTGGAAAAAAAGAGAGCAAGTTAATGATGCAACATAAAACTTTATTTCAAAACTGTTTCGACATATTTAGTAAGAATTACATCATTTTTATCACAGTTTTTTGAAAATAGTTCTAAAGCACTTTTACAGTTATTTTTCAATGGTCTCTCATTGACAAAATAGAGTACATAGCCACCGTACATTAGAGATGTATTACTTTGAAGTGGGAACGATGTCACTTTCCTAACAGTCCAGGAGAACCTGTTCATCCATAATGCGATATCATGTAAACGAGGTTGATTAAGAGAGTCAAAATATTCGGCCACTTTATAACGATTGATGTATACAGCAATCCAATGTTTTCCGGGAAGATTGTTGGTATCCGTATTGATGATAAGCGAACAAGGATAGAAAGGAATTGAATCAGGTAAATTATCTCTAGAAAAGACATTGAGAAATATTTTCTTGGAGTAGGGATGAGCTTTCCTCATTTTCCTCAAGATTTCTATGTTGCTTAAGTTACTCATCTCTGATAGCTGACAGTCACGTCTCTCATTCTTGTTATCTCAACTTTGCTATCATAGATAGCATAAATGAGACAAGTAATTGTTTTCTTCAAAGGTGACTCAAATGATACCTCCAGTCGTAGATTTCCAGGCTTTGTAACTCCTACGCTTTCACCACCTAGATCTGCATCTGCTGTGAGGTTGTACATAATGAAGAAGTAGCCATTCTTCTACATATCCATTGTAATTCCATTTGAATCATCTGTATTAAACATGTTGAGGGCGGTGAAAGTAGAACCATATTCACGTGCGAATTTACCATCTTTGAAATTAGGCTCATATGCTTTGCAAGATACAAATTTCCCATCCTGATAGAGTGCTAGTTTGCTAACATTAAAGTGTTGGAAATTGAATGGATTCTTTTCAAAAGCACCCATGAATGCCTCATTTTCCACAAATGTGATATACACCGCCTTTGGCATTGTAGTGAGAAAAAGATTTGGGTAGGCATGTGAGAATGATCCCGCACCAATTGTGAAATTTGTCAACACACTGTGATTAACTGGATATATTGCATTGTTTTTCCTCAATCCTGTCGCATGCTCGTTGATGACTGACGGGTTCATTGTTACTCGCCTTACATTGAGCACGGCATTACTTATGTTGACTTGATAGTTTGTAGCTCCAAAAGCCATTAACGCGAACTCAGGATTTGCACGAATAAATCTTATTTGCATTTTAACCTGTAATAGCAGATATCTAGATTGACGAAGGAAATCAAGATAGACAGGTCCTTTCAAGTATAATTCCTTTGAATCCGCTGTTAAATCCATTCGTCTTTTTAACCCTGTATTTGAGACATCATCAAATTTCCCTTGCTGATCATCATACCACCCAGAAACTTGCATGTGTAACTGTTTAGCTTGCTTTTGAAATTGAGTCATTGTATGTATATATGCTCCATATGGATATGCTCGATCCCCTCCTTCAATCTGTTTGTCATTCAATATTAGATATACATCTGAGAACAGACTGGCAATAGGAAGATTCGCTAATCCCACTTTATCCTTGGATGAATCGATATTTGCACCATCAGTCTTCTTAATTTGTATACACAACTCTAAATCAATGGATTGACAGTCAATATAATCTTGAGGATTGGCAGGTATATCAAACTGAATAGGCTGCTGGTTACCATCGATATTTGTTGTGGGGACTATGTCTACAATTGTTGAGGAGATGATGTCTGTCTGATGAGGGGGAGAATCGAAGAAACACAAAGCCGAATTGATACTCTGCATCGTATTAGCTCTACAAATATGTTGTCTTCCTTCGTTTTGACTTGTTTCCAGTCCCAGTGGAATTTCGTTTGCGCTTTCTTGCTTTCACACGACGTCTAGATTTAGAACGTGCTGCTCTAGTCGGCGTTTTACTTTTCCTGCGTCTTTGCTTAGTAACTCGACCGGATCCAACTTGTCTTGACTTCCTACGCTTTTTCCGAACTGTACGTCTCGTCTTTGTTAAATCATCTAATGCGTCTATGGCAGATTGCTGCGCGCGCATTTTCATAGATTCACCGATATCCTCACCTTGAAGCGCATCAGCTGCAACATTTGCACCAAAATCTAAAGCCCTGCTTCCACCACGCTTCATGATTGGTACGCCATACTTTTTGAGTGTTGGAAGAACCATACGTCTTAGTGCACCAAATATGCCTCCAACTTGTCGTCTACCTCCAACAAACACGGGATAACCGCTCTGATATGATGGTCTACTGTAAATGCCTGTCATTATGACTATTGAATAACTATGGAAGGCATAATAGCGTAAAGCCTTATTCTCGTGACCTAATATGTAGGGTCAAAACAGTAACACCACCACAGAACGGTACTACTTCTCCTGCGTCATCATGAATTGATATGTCAATTCTATTGATGAAATTTCGGCTGATTGGTAGATACATTGTGTTAAAAAATTCTCGATTGATTAGTTGCTTCCTTACGGATGAGAGAGGAAATGTGCGCAGAAGTGGGGCCTCAATGTCGCCAACCCTTGTATATTCAATAATGTTACAATAGACGTATAAGTTACTTATATCCCGCTCTAGTGATGGGGCTGCATCACCTATTGATGTGCCTTCCATAAATAGTTGATTTTGAGAATCCCAATGTGGTCGTTAACACGCTATCCAGCTTGATAAGAGAGTTCTTCCCTACCTTTAGAATAATGCGTTTCTTATGTGGGTCATAAGAAAAGTGATATTCATCTGCATCAAGGTAATCTACACCAAACACATTTAACTTTGTACACAATTCAGATGGCGTTTTCAAGCTTTCAATGTTCAAATTAACTCTTTTTACAAGTTCACTGGAAGTAGACAATTCATCACCCAATATGTCTTCGCTGTATACGTGGGTATCCCATGAAGCATTTGTTGATGCTTTGAGTTTAGAAGAGGACAATTGAACCTTGAATGTATCATTTAATTCTGTCAACCAAGGTGCGCTTTCAAGGCCCTTAAACATCCCAATCATTTCAGATCCGAATTCAATAACAGCGGACTCAGACTTTTCCAATGGTGTCTTTTTAGTAAAAACAATAAATTCTGCCTCCGTTTCAACAGTAAATAAAGTTACTTTCTCTTTCTTATATTCACAAGTCATTAACGTTTCTGGCACTGATCCTTGAAACTTTCTTGCAAAGTCTTCAACACTTCTAATGACCTCAAATTTATTTTTTACTCGGATGCTCCTTTTTTGTAATGCATACAATGGCACAATTCTGCATTGAAAATCAGTGACTTTCCTCTCCGAATTCCACCCACATCCATTGTACCAATACCTTGATGAGAAAGTTGTTCTGGAATACCCAAAAGTATGACTCAAATCCTTACCTAATACAAGAAGAACATGCTTCCCTTCCTTCATCAATTTTGTTGACCCCTTCATGACTGGTTTGTAGAATTTATTGAAAGTCAGCTTGAAGAGATCATTTATTCGTTCAAACATTGTACCGATTTCCTTTTCTGTATCTTGCAAGCTCATTGTGGGAACCTTAGAATCAAAAGTTGACGTTGCAAATGCCTTTTGAATTTTAATCATGTTTTGGACAGATGGTAAAGATGTTGAAAAAGGATGTAAAGTTAGATGATGAAAAGCCCATGTACCATGTAGACTATTTTGAAATATGCGAAAACAATCATCCTTCTCTCGCACTTCTTTATGTAATTCAAAATAGTTGTTCTTTAGCAAACTGATATCGTTGTAATAAGTAATTTCAGCTAGAGGAACTTCATGGGGTCCATGCAGAGTAATTGGATTAGCGAATTCAACAGAGTAGAGAGATGGTTTGTCAATTGGGAACATCTTGGGGTTGCTATTGCTTGGAAGAATGATGTTGAAGTTAGTAGACATGTTAAACTCATATATGGAAGAAGTCACATGCTATATTAGCTTAAAAGTTACGAGTGTCTCCCACCTCCACAATTTGTAGATCCTGGTGCGTTATCCAGCTATTGAATGAATCAGGATATCCTTTCCATTTAACTAGATATTTCCTTTGATTGCCATGACCTTTCCTCCTAATTATTTTGTCAATCATATACACCTCTTCACTTCTGTCTACTACTTGCAATTCATAAGAGTAAAATTTTCCTTCAATTGGATTGCCATGGTAATCTATTAATTTATACATGGTGGGTCTAAATTTTGTATTTACTTCATCCACAAAAAACTCTTCTTCAGTCCAATTAGGTAGATACCCCTTCTCAAATGTAGACTTAACCTTTGAAATCCAAACTCTATCAAGAACATTAATTTTCTTTTCATTGGAAATGTTTTTCGCTTTCTTATCATACAATCGAAGCCATACATCCATCGCATTATCTGGGGTAACATCAACTGGTTTCATCTTAATGATTCGATGGTAGCTTTCATTGTAATTCTTAACAAATTTCTGCAGCTCACCTACCCAAACATGTGTATTTTTTGCAATGAAATAGCGCCATATTTTTGTCTTCAGTGTGCGATTGAACCTCTCAACTATGGCAGCTTTATAAGCACTTTTGACACTAAACAATTCCACATTATGACTTTTAAGGAGACTTCGAACATGAGAGTTATTGAATTCCTTCCCTTGATCGGTCTGTATTCTTTGCGGAACACGCCCCTCATCGAAAATGCTCTGAAAAGCCGCTTCAACTTCTGGTCCTCGTTTAGATTTCAGCGCACGTGCCCAATCATATCGAGATAAAATATCTATTACAGTTAAGATGTATTTATAGCCATCATTGTACTGTGATATCTGTTGCATGTCCGCTTGCCATTGACTATCTATAGTGTTAACAACATATTTTCTTGTTGGAAACCGCGTTCTCGCATTTTTGTGAAGAGTATAAGTCGGTTGACTCCTCAACCACTTCTTGACTTTCTCTATTCCCACACCTGCTGCACGAGCTAGAACCTCCGGACGACTGAAACTTGCGGGATGATTTAAGTCGTAATAAATCTTTCTGAGTTTCACTGCTGTACTCATCGTCTTTGTTCTGATTTGCACGCGTATTACTCGCACAGCAACTGCTAACACAATTGATATCAACCTCTATGCCCTCTTCTGCTTTACCTTCGAGCGCAGATTTCAAACAACAGCAAAATTTTTGTAACGACATGATATGAGAGAGGCAAGGCTTAATTCATATTTGCTTAATATTTACTATACTCCTTCGCAACACGCACTGAGCGCCTAGTAGCTCTTTTTGGTTGCAGATCATCGGGATCATGAAGCTCTTGCTTGACCGCCATCGTGGGTGCTTTACTCTTTCATCCATCTTGTAAGTGACCCTTATCCAATTCATTCACAGTCGGTCCTCCAATAATATTGTGAGGTACATTTTGATCAGATAAAAGTTTCTGAAAATATGACCACCCTTGTGGTGCACCTAGTTTTCGCCTTACATCTCTGACAGCATATTGTAGAAGGTCATATATGTGACTATTTCTAATAACATCACCAGTTGTTTCATCTATTATCTCCCCTCTCTCATTGAACTTCACATGTGGATCAATGAAGTCAAATAATCGCTCAGCGCGCACACGATATGGTCGAGGTGTTGACAAGGTTATAAATCGTCGCAACTTGTCACGAATCTGTCGCCTCTCGTCAATGTTTTCAGCTGCTAACTGCATTCGTCGATAGGGATCCTTAATCTTCTGAATTTCCATATCCTTTTGTGTTAGTTCCTTAAGTTGATTCGTAATAGGTTGATCTATATTTTTGACTTCCTGTGCACTTTGTAATGTAGTCAATTGTACATACTCCTCTTGAGGAATGACTACCATCTTTGAATACGACATGTTTGAAAATAATAAGGCAACAAAGTACATTGCTTAAAACTAACTGTGATGCGAGAAAACTGTCATTGGTTCAGCGGAATTAGGTATGATATTTGTTCGAAATCGAAGTCGTTCCGGACATTCCTGGGTTAGATCAATAAATAGATAGCCATGTGGTTTCTTAGTTACATCTTCATATATTTTTGAAAGAACTTTAGGTTGTTGAGGTAATATCTGTCTACTGAGATGATGTATCTGACTGCTATCTCTTGGATTTTTAAATATTGCCAAATAATGTGTATTCAAACTTCTAGTTCTTTGCTCTTTCCCTCCATCGAAGATGTTTTGGGTGATGTAGATAATAAAAGCTTCCCTATGATGTGCAGTTTGAATGAACATTTCAGTTACATCCTTTGAAGATTTCCTTTCTCGTAATAGATCATCTAATACTAGTAAGTCACCTGCTTTGATATCCTCAGTTGATGGCAACCCTTGCTTCACTTCTTAACCTTTCTGGCGAAGTGCAGAATGTAGTTGTGGTTGAAATATTCCATAATACCATTTGACTCTCTTAATTTCCTTGTTAAACATTTCATTTCTATAATTTAGCAATTCAGTTACAAATGTAGTTTTACCGGACTGACTTGGTCCAGCGACACACATTGTGCGATCAGTGAATAGACGAAAATCTGTCATCTTATAATTCCATTAACTCATCATCCCGCTAATTTTGCTTAGAACAACAAAACAGACACATGTTCCAGATCAAGTTTATTTACATTCAGAATAGAAACTTTGAAGTTACATTTACAAATTAAAACATTTACAAATTAAAACATTTACAAATTAAAACATTTGTGTTTCCTCATCACAATTAGAATTATAGAAAGTTTTCAAGTCAGCATCTTGGCGCTTCAACTTCAATTTAGGATTCCCATCTTTAGATTTCCGCCCTCGCTTTTTGCTCTCTTCCTTCCCATCACTTGAAACAGTCTTATCAATGTTAATTAAACATTTATCAATTGGTAGTGGTTCATAGACTATTTGAAGAACCTTCATTTGTAAAGATGCGACTTTACCAGTCGAACCATGTGAGCCAATATAAAGTCCGGTGACGTGCACTAAGCCCATATAGCGGCCCCGTTTGAGATCCTCACATTCCATCGCGTTTGTAAAGAGATCGAATGCTTGAAAATGATCCGATAGTTTTAAAAACAGTGTATCGAATTCCGGCAATTCCTTATGACCAACTCCTTCCTCTAATGCCTTTCTCCAATGAGTGGGAGCACTTTCAGGCAGCTCAACACATTCTTTCGCGAAAGAGTCAATAGTTTTAAGAATCACCTGTTGCCATTTTGGAAAAGTCACTCGCATTTGTCTCATATTGCTATACCCTGATGTGGACATACTATTACTGTGGAAGAATGGAACTTGAAGATAAAAGCCATCATCACCATAATTCAAGGTTTGAAAGTAGAATGTATTTCCAATCCCTTGCACCATTCGTGTCGGACGAAGCTTCAAGAGATCTTGCTCAAAAGCGTCACCTTCCTCTCTGATTGTATACATTTTCTGAGTCATGTTTCAACAAGTACTAATTCGGAGCTTTCAACCAGCGCAAATGAATTGTCACTTGAAAGTGGTAAAATATCATTAAAGCGTCTTCCTTATATACACCTATATATGACTCATCAATCAAAGTGATGACGTGTCACTTTATGATTCGCTAACCTTATATGAACATTGCAGCAGTTGCTGCAATCCTTCCAAGCGGACTATTGATTACACCATTAATACTGTTTCCAATATCATTTAACATACTTAGAAACCCACCACCACCGCCGCGCTGAATTAAGTTTCGCCTTTTCTTATCACTACTCCTTGGATTTGAAAACTTTTTTATGCTATTCAAAGAGCCAGCATTCAACAGAGGCTTGTAAATAGGTAGACATTTGTGTACTGCAAAAGCTAAATCACGAATGAAATCATCACTTGAATTTTGAATCAATTTACACTTCTTCTTATTATCATGTATCCTGTTTAACTTTCGCAACGCCTTTTTAAACTGACTTGAAGGTTTGAAGGACCGTTTCGATTGACGAGAAGATGCCTTCCGTTTTACAGACATTTTTATTCTAATATGGAAATAGATAATACAATTACAATTTTTGCTTAGTACTTACAACATTATATACAAAAGTTTACAAGCATTCACACAGAGTTTGTTGCTGGTACTTATAAAATTACATAAAACACTTAACAAGTTGTAGAGGGAAACTCATATACACTCACATCGGCTAGAGTCTGATTTGTAGCAGTTATGATCTGCTCAATGTCTTTCATTAGATGTTTTGAAATTGGACAGCACATACAGCAGGGCTTTGAATGGAAAGTCTTTAAAATATTGGCATAGTATGCCCGCAAACTGATTACCTCAGAATGTCCTTGAGCAGCCACATTGATGCTTACTGATGGCGGTCCACTGAACAAGTCCAGTTTGCATTTCTCACCCTTCTCGTCATAGTAGCTGGAGGTGATAATGTCATGGAGACATGTGTTGAGTTTCCGTTGGATACTGCTTCACCAACAGCGAGAGTATTCCGGTACAATCTCCGTTTGAGCTAGTGGGCGAAATACTTCATTGAGCCAATATCTTGCAACTCGTGTAAGAGCGTTGTTCACGACTCTCATCAACATTCTCTGCACCACAACGTCCTCTCCGCAGCGGAAATACTTCACTATTTCCTCCATCAGATCCACCAAATCCACTTTATAGCCAGTTATATTCACGGCAGAATAAAATATATTGCCGGTGAAGAGTTGACTTCGGTAAATTATTGAAATGGGAATGTTGGTAGTGAACGACATGCTGATTGACATCGTATTAGCCTCAAATTATGCTTGAAATAGAACGGTACGATGTCATCCTTATATAGAAAGTCAAACAAAGACACAATAGTGACCAATCACAGACGTGCATGATGACTCATCATGCACGATATACAGTGACTGTTGAAGATATTTCTTCATCACAAAGGGGACAAGATGAAGTTTCAAGAGGTACATAACATGTAGAACACATAACGCTATGAGAACATGGCAAAAAGAGAAGGGATCGTTCCTGTTTAAAACATTTGACGCAGTTTCGTTCACATAATAATTTAAATGTCTCTTCTTCTAATTTCCTTCTGAAGTCACTTTTATTGGGAGAACTTTTTATTAAAACACTGTCAGATGTCTCCTTCTTTCCATATCGTTCCAATTTGATCCTCCTAATTTCACTATCATTGCAGTGTAGCATGGAGAAATCCTCTATCCACCTACGATCGAAATTGTGATTCATAGCATCCTCATCTAGATCCATTAGTCGATCAACTAAATCACCAGCGTTGATATTTTCACTGAGATTTGTTACAGTTTCTATAGCTTTGAACGAATATCCAAGGTCTCTTGCGACAACCCACGACGTTGGGATACTAGTCATCATTATGTATGTCATCAAACAACTATCTCATATTTATAGCTTAGTTTGTCTACGTAAAAGGAAAATCAATGTGTCATCTTGATTACAATGGTTTCAATAGTCACAATAGTCGCAATTGAGCAAACCCATTCAAAATCAAACAACGGACGTCTATCGGTACGTACCCAAGTGCTCAGAACCAAACCACACAAGTTCGATCATAGACGTTCCGAAACACAGTGTACTCAACCGAGTGTACCAAACACATGTACCTATCCAGTAAAACAGATCTCATACAAGTTCCTATTCATAACACTGAATTATACATGTACCTATCCATGTTCCTATTGAGAACTAAATTATACATGTACCTATCCATGTTCCTATTGAGAACTAAATTATACATGTACCTATCCATGTTCCTATTGATAACACTAAATTTTACATGTACCTATCCATGTACCTATCCCTCGCAAGTAGGGCACAGTTTTCACTACTGAGCATGCGTCTTCTGAATCATACTATGCACCTACAAATCACCAACCGCATTATTCGGACAAGAATTGTGTGAATTCTGTATTAAGAGTCAACGACTCATGAATCAAAACATTTGGGATACTGACTATTACAATTTTTTTAATTGAAACTGCGGCTTGTGGGTGTGTTTATACCACCACTTAATGGTCTAGAAACTGTACTCCGAAGATTATGCGAAATCCACTCGGACAATTTCATTGTTGATTAATCTTGTCAAGATTTGCGTCATTTCAAGGTATTTCATCTTGGATATTCAAAAAAAAGTATCCAACAGCAAGCAGAAATTTACTAAAAATTATACTTTTGTTTGTTAACACAAATAGCATAGTAAAACAATTTTCAGAATTAAAGCCATTCGGTAGGAATATTCGCTTGTGGCCATCAGCTGATAGTGTATAGACAGGCGGTGTCCGGCCTAGCCCTAATACTGTAGTCCGATGTCTATGGATGAGTGGGCGAGGATTGAAACATTGAATATGGATACTCTGTTGAGGATGAGTACATAGTGTTCTAATGATTAACTTGTGATTTTTTTATTATTGTGTTGAAGAATATACATGTGCATGGAGAACTGTTTGGAATGGTTTGTGCTCGATTGAGAAAATTGTGACCATTGTGAAATTTGTTAACATTGTTAAAATTGAGCATTCATTTCTGCTTGATGTTCTTTCTTTGAAATTCTTAGTACATTCCTGAGGAGGTACCACAGATGTCCTCATTCTTCAAATTGGCGGGCTTCAATTGTTTCGGTTGTGTTGCGCGATGCGATCAGTTTGTCTGAATTCATGATGCGTAGTGAGGATCAGAACATGTGACGATTGATTGGAGCTATCCCACGGCTTATATAGCCGAAAGAGGGAAAATTAGAACACTTCTGATTGCCTGTTGGGAATTCCTTTGTTCAAAACGTATAGGCCTATAAGTCCTAAAACTGTGCCATTTCCAATCAATTGATTCCAATCCTCAAGTTCAGACATATATCGATACATTGGAAATGGTAGGCCCCACCACCTCAACCGCCGGTTCCAACAGAGGAATCCGCATCGAACATCTTCGATTTTGTTCACTCAACTGTCAGCGAAAGGGAATCAACATCACCAATGGAGGCACGGATTAGTACTAGAGTTTGGAGCGCTTCTGAAAGAGTGCATACAAAGAGACTGAAATTGAGACTCGAACCTGACGACTAGAAACTCAGGAACTTGATCGAGTTATCCCACATTGAATCAGACACTCCTAGACGATATCCCGATGCGCCTCGAAAGACAAAGGTCATTGCACAATTAGTGAACCTGCGGAAGATACCACTGTTCCCGAGTTTGGACAACCTGTATATTCGAACTTTTCAATCGTAACTGTCTCCTTCGTCTTTATTATTATTGTTATTTTGAGTTCAACAATTGTTGTTTTGATTTCTTTTGAAAGTAGGATTGCGTCTAAGATTTCGTAAAAAGTTGGGATCAAAGTTTTGAAAGATCATCTGTTTCAATATGAGGATAGATGGTGAAAACAATCCAGTTTTCCATGACAAATAGTTCTTCAGGAAAGTTTCATACATATTGCATACAATACATCATTAGAATCAAAATGAAAAGAGCTTTTCATGATGTAAGGTATGTACCCATTTTTTGAGAAAAATCCATGTTGCATTCAAGTGGAAAAATGACTAATTTTTCGAGATTTTGACCAAGTTCAAAAGTTAAAGTTTACAACTCAAAATCATTATAATACTTGACACTTTTGCCCTTGACTTTGACCTTCATACACAGCGCGCCGTGGGGAGCTGAATTATTCTCCGCGCCCTCAAAATGTTTTCGGATTAGAGGGTAAAAAAATTTTCTGCTATTTGGAAGCGTAATGACATTGGAACAATCTGCATGTTACTATTCTAAGTTTAAGAGTAGGTACATCTATAAGCTCTAAACCCAAAGAGTTAAAAAATAACTTGATCAAAATAAATAAATTCTGATTTAACTTTTAAGTTATTAATGTTTCAAATTATCAGCTGTTTGAATTTGAATCTTGTTAAAATGAATACATTTTATTCAACTATGTCATCTAAATGACATGACGTCAGCACGCCTTTGTTTGTAGTTGCTTTCTGAATTTCACATATAAAAATTGTGTTGAAGAGAGTTCTTCTCTCATTTTTAAATTATTAGCCTGAATAGCAAGAGGTCAGCTCACATCTTTCGAACACTATCAGCCATTCTAAAATGAGTTTGGAAAAATTTACGTATTACTTTTTTCTAAGATTAGAAGTAGGTACATCAATAAGTTCTCAACCTAAAGAGTTAGAAAATAACTTTATCAAAATAATTAACTTAAAGGCAAAGTGCAAGTTATGAATATGGAATTTATTAAAGACTCCATCGATTCTCTTTCGCATAATTTCCTCTATTTTAAAGTGACCTTGGAACAATTCACATGTTACTTTTCTTAAGTTTAGAGGTAGGTACGTCAATAAGTTCTACAATCAAAACAGTTTGAAACGTTTACAACTATATGCAAATTATTTTTGTTTCAAATATGTATCCATTTCTTTTCAGATATGTCCCGAATCATGTGATAAATAGAAACTGATAGTTAATTGAAAGTTACTCTGAAGGCCACAGACTACCCAATATTGGCCATACTGGATGTGAATTATGATTCACTGCAGGGATGCGGAGTCCTATCATTTTGATAGGACTCCGACTCCGACTCCAGGGGTTGATAGGACTCCGACTCCGACTCCGGGTGACAAGTATATAAGCCTAGTTCATAGAGTAGGGATACATAGGTAGAATGTCGACTCAAATAAGTATGTGCACACAGTAAAAATTTTTACATGAGAAGATTCAGTTTTTTGCGGAGATTACTATCCCGTGGTCCAAAAAATTATTTGAGCAGTTTTAAAAAAGTCAAAATTTTGACTTTTTTAAAAGAAAATTTAAATACTACCGAGATGACTCCCCATACAAGTAGTACGAAGCAAGTTGGATATCAAAATGAATGAATATTTGCTAATAAGCATCCTAACTAAGCGGAAATTAGGCTGATTATCAAGGGAATTTCATGATCCGTATTATAATGGAAGTCCTCATGAAAAAATCGCGATATTATTCGTGCTTTCTTTGCTGAAATTTCAAGTTATTAATTCCATTTTCACCGGCATGATTTCATGATTCACTAAATTCATGTTCCATTTCTTGAATCTGAATATTGATGTGGACCCATTTACGTCTTTTTAAGTCAATTGAAATCATTATCTTTCATTAATATTTTGCTTTACCAATGGCAGGCTGCCTGTGATATGATCCCGCTTTAGAAGATTCTCTTGAGGTTCAGCATGGAAGCAATCAGGTCATCGAATTGCTAATTTAACAAGCATTGCCACTCGAGGGCTGTCATGGTACGGAGGATCTGTAAAATAACATCATTTCCATCTGCATTTCTGTCATGATCAGTTAATTCCGTTGTAATTTCTGCAGAACTGCAAAAATGTACATATCTCACATTTGGTGACAATAACACCTCAATCCCTCCTCGAGTTCATTTAATAAAATCGAAAGTGTATACATATTGGGGATTTAATAAATGCTGAGTTACCACTCTACCTAATATATTTTCTCTATGGCCTAGTTTTTTGAAAAATTAACAGGTAGCCTACATCATAGATCATTATAGGCCTACCTGAACCTATCTTTAGTGATTATTGTATCAATTATCAATCATTTTCGATGAAAGTTTATCAAATGTCGTTTTAAGTTAGATGCATGCGACTCGGCTCCTCCCATCTTGTTGATGTGTGCTTCACACTGTTTTTCTCAAGTCTCTACCAGGCAGGAAAATCTCCCATCCTTATCCAAAAAATATGAGTACACTTTCGATTTTAATATGCGTTTTAGAGGAGGCATCACACACGATTAAAGTGAGGGTAAGAGGCAATGTTCTCAAGCAAACTAGTATTTCATTTTTGTCTCTGATATGACCTTATGCGCGTACACTCTCAAAATGAATAACGTTATTTCACTAACGCTTTAGTTGCGCGCCGATAACGGCTGATTCGACGGGTTTTCTTGTGTAATAACGGCATATATTGAGCTATGTATCAATTAGTTATTAAGAGCTAACGCTAATCTAACACATGTTTTAGTGTTATTATACGTAATATAACATCGGATTCAGCGTTAGATATCTGTTACTTATGCATCAATAACGGTTTTTATAGATAAGAACTGGCGTTAGTTTTCAAATAATAACGCTTGAAATGCCAGCTGAAACGCACAACTCTGCTGTTAGAATACCGTCATAATAGCGTTATCATCCATGGTTTCATCTAACGGCAAAATTCCTCTACAAACCCGTTAGAAAACAGTGAGGTTACAAAAAGAATCAGACTGTATGAAATTAGGAATATTCTTAGGAATTATAAAAATGTATCAATTCATGAAACAAAAGTACAAAAATCTGAAATAGGCTATACATCTGAAAATGTATCAATTCATGAAACAAATCTACAAAAATCTGAAATAGGCTATACATCTGAAAATGTATCAATTCATAAAACAAATCTACAAAAATCCGAAATAGGCTATACATCTGAAAATGTATCAATTCATAAAACAAATCTACAAAAACCTGAAATTGGCTATACATCTGAAAATAAAACAATTCATAAAACAAATCTACAAAAATCTGAAATAGGCTATACATCTGAAAATTTATCAATTCATAAAACAAATCTACAAAAAAATGAAATATATCTTCAGAAACCTGCTATAACATAGAAATGCATGAAGACCAGTCATATACAAATCCAGAACATACAACTATTTTAAATTTCCCATTAACGATGAAAGACTTTGGGAACGCTTATTTTTCAAAGGGAAAGATGTTTTCAGAATTTGTTCTTGTAGTAGGCCAAGCATTTGACCAAATGAGGAAGGATAAGTCAAATCGAGGAGGTAATAAACACAAATGATCGCGCTGCATACAACAGCTACGGTGAACTCCACGGGTGTTGATTCAAAAATGACGGTCGGATTACGGAAGACAATCATCAGCTGTTTGCGGTCCATGACTATTTGTGGTCCATATCGGCTTCCAGATATTTTCTTCCTTTCATATTCTTCATCCTGAAATGGGGAGACTTTACTAAGTGCTCCATAATAGCTGCTCGGGTAATCATGAATTATTTGATATTTCCTACGCAGTCATATTTCGTAGATTTACTGTTTACACAAATCTTGGTTATGCAGAAAATGTTAATATAGTTATCGGATGATGGCAACAATGTGTACTAGATAGGGAAAAGAGAAAAGCGCATGAATGCAACAATATCATAAATGAATCTTCCTATTTATCCACAATTTTAACCATGATTTTTGTGGGCTTTATTCGTGGGAAATTTTTAGACAACTCATAGCACATAGTTGATTGCGGTATACGGGGGCGATTCATAATAAACGTGGCTATGAAGTCCGTAAAGCAAAAGGCAAGGACACTCCCAAGTAGTTTAATCCGCATTAGTAAAATAAAAGGATTATGTACAAGCTAAAAATATATACAGGCGGACGAGCTTTCGCTGCGCAGCAGCATCCTCGGGTCCAGCAAGGAGTAAACCGCGATGGTGCGGTGGCATAATATAGGTTGAGAGATCGGCTACCACTGGGTGAGCTCCTCTCTCCTATTGAGAGACGGACACTGTTGTTGAATGTATTTGGCTTCGGCGATTCTTGCCTCTACAGGATTCTCAAATTTGTTCAAGAATTCTATGGTAAAGTCATGAATAGTCAAACTGTTTTCGTGTTCATGTCTCGCGTGGTCTGACAGCGCGCTATTGTTGTTATTGGTAACTAGGCAACGTTTATTATTGTATCTCTGATAAAAAGGACGGGCAGTTTGACCAATGTAAAATTTATGGCAAAGAATACAAGTAAATTTATACACTGTGAACTTGTCATTGCAGCTTTGCTGATCTGGTAATTTGTCGCAGATATCACAATTCTGATGTTTATTGTCTCTATTTACAGGTTGATTAATACACTGCTTTAAGTACCTGCCATGTTTGTTAACTAATTTTATGGGAAGATCGTATTTTTTTTACTAAAGCCGTCAACTTTCTGTTGCATGTATCATTGAGGAAATTACATTTCCAAATAACGAAATTTTTTAAGTCTGGCTTATTTTGTAATTTTCTTTTGTTGTCATACTTCATTAGTTTTTTTTGTAACCATTTTGATAAAGTTGCTTGTTGAATTTTATAGTGGCTGCATTCATTTTTTACGAATACAGAAATGTCCAAAAAATTCAATTTGTTTTCGCTATTAGGAACATCTAAAGTAAACTGAATGCTCCCATTGATGGAATTAAAAACATTTCTGATCATCTTAAATATTTCCATGTCATGATCAAACGGACCCATGATTACATCGTCAATATAACGCTTGAAAATGAGTGGTTCAATTTTATGGTCCTGCTTCAATTTGTAAAGAACTTCCGTCTCAATATCGTTCATAAAAACAATCGCGAAAAGGGGAGCATAATGTGCATCCATGGGACAGCCCTGCGTTTGAATATAAAATTTACCATTGTACTCAATTTCGTAATTGTACATGTACGTTGCAGTAACATACGTTGCAGTTACGACCTACAAATGACAAGTTCACAATCTATGTTCAAATTGCGTGGACGTTCTGTTTCTCAGTTAATCATAAGTTCCTTTAATTCAGTTATTCACAGGCTTATTTGTTGCAATGGAAATTTATTAGGTAACTGATGAATATCTCATAGGAGAACGCCTACAAAAATTCGAACGATGACCTTGCCATATACATATATTCGTTTAATACATTACGATCTCGCGTGAAAATGCCCATATCTAACATTGCAATATTCCTACATTGTCCTTTCCTGTTCAGAAATCATGTTTGAATATAATAAGAGAGAAAAGTATCCCTATGCGTTGATACGAGCACGGACTACGGATATGTGGATAAGACAATGAATCTGATTGAGATTAAATCAAAATGTCCTGATATAAATGTCCAATTTTAAGGTCTTTTGTTTTATTGTCCGTGTTCAAGCCAAAGCGAAAAGTTTTTATCATCGTTGTGTTGTCACTAAACCAATTATAGATAGATGAAGATTGCGACTACACAATTCAAAAGTCTTTGTCATTCAGTAACTCATCCGAAACGTTTAGCCTTGGTTCACAGTCCAAGAGACGATAGTGTAGGCCCCACTGCGGTATTTTCACTTTCACATAGAAGTTTTATAACCTATTTCGAATACGAATACTTACTATCGCTTCAATGGTTGATTATTGCTTGACATCATTGATTATTGATCGCTCATTCTTGAGAATGAAAAAATGACTTAAATTAGAAGAAAAATTATTATTAATAGACTTATTTATAAAAAGGATTAACTTTTCTTATTGTATATTATTATTTATATCTATAAACTTTATTAAACTTCATCTTTATTTACTGAGTTAAAAGCTAAAAAGTGTTTAACTCACTCAATAAGGATACTAAGTTTGCGACCGATATCCCTGAAAATAACTACTTGAACTATTATATAAGATTTCACTATGGGTTAAGCAAAATTAATTTTTGCCATTATCAAAATGAAATCGTGTCAAGTTGTACCCGTCCTTTACTAAAGATAGTTGGGTCTCCAGTTATGTAAAGAGAAACTTCACTCTCAACACCTTTGACAGCATCGATAAAAGAAGTACAGCTCTAACTCTCTTGGCATCGAAGCTGGAAACAAAACCAAATCTCGTCTCAAGTGTAATGGTCGCTCTGATAGAGATTTCGTTATTAACAAACGCTCACGTAAATCAAAAACTATTTTAATGAAAATAAAGTTGTTCTAAATATTGATTTTATTAGTGATAGTTTTCTCGCAAAATTAATTATCGTATTCGTAAATATAAACTTGACGTTAAATTCGCAAATTAAAGTACGATAAAATTATGTTACTTATTTCGAAACAAGAATAATAATAATACACGCTAACTAATTGTTTTCTTTGTGATAACTTCTTAATCATAATAATCGCAATATTAGTTGTTGTTTATCCGCTTATTTGTCATTTTAGTTCTAATAGTTACATAGATGATCTTCACGCCCTTTTCGTTTGAGATTTGATTAACATCGCAAAGTAGCCACCCCAGTGGGTGGTTCAATGTACCCCATGCGTGGGGCACATTGAACCACTGTGGTAGAAATTTTAAAATTAAAATTGTGAGGAGATTAAATGTCACAAAAACGTCCAACAACTCAGAGATTACTAAGGACACCCTCAACCTTTCATCCGAGTTCGATTTTGGTTCATTTGATTTAGTATATTCAAACTGTTGAGAAAAGATCAAAAACATGTTCAATGTGCCCCACCCCCCCCCCTATCAAGAATGGAGATGCAGCAAGTCCCCTGACTGATCACTGTTTGAAATGTACCGCGAAATGTATTGAAGACTGACGTCAGTATATTGCTAACTTTGGATTGCCCTGTCAAAGCCAGTATCAACTAATCACAACTATAATTCGAAAATTGATTTGTACATGTACTTCGTTATGACTGCATGGCATGGTGTTATTAAATATAAATACACATGTCAACAGATTCTCATCGAAGTTCGCACCCACAAATTGAATGCTGTAACAAATACGCGAGTGACTCACAACCAAAAGCAGTTTAACTTGAATTAATAATGGCAGCTATTCGATGTAAGCAATCAGCAGATTTTTAATGTCAATCACACATTTTCAATAAACGTTGACGTATCTCGATGAACAATGCGTCAAATAAAAGCCTAGGATTTGACTGTTCATCTCATGTGGGTTTCATCTCTTCATCAACACGATTTCATGTTTAAAAATTGTGATTTATGAAGTGGGTTTTACTTCTCTAGAGGCACGTTAGGTAATGAGTAGACGTGTAATATACTGTCATCAATTCATCATGAAAAATGCAAATTATCATATCATTGTAATAACATCAGGATAAGCTTAACAATGTAAAATGTGGAACGACTTTATTTCTGAACAAATATTGCCAGTGATAGACCTATGCGTACAATAATAGAATTACTAAATCCTGTACAAATTATAACTAACAACCGATGGAGAGAAAGAAATAGTTATAGATCAGCTTACCTATTAACAAATTCCGTTTCTTAGATTGCGTCATTCGCTTCCAAGAGATAATAAAATCGATTGCCATGTATCCCGATTCCATCGATGTACAAGTCAAATGACAAATCATGAAATATACGAATGAAACTTTGAAAATGTGGAGACAATTTATTGCTAAATGATTCTGAAGAAAAATGAGAAAACACTGAGCACTCGGAAGTCGTAATATATGTGTAATTTGTTGGGAGATTTATTGAAGGAAGCCAATCTAAGAGATCCTCGAAATCGGTGATGTCATCTTTGGGAATTCGAATTATCAAGTTTCCATTCTTGTGTTCTCTCCTTCCATGCGAGCCGCTGTCGTTGATTCTTCTTTTGTTAAGTGAAGGATGAAGTGTATTTGATGAAGATGCCGAGGTATAGTATGATGGAAAGTTATTGAAAACACTGGGAACTGCCTAAGATTTGAGTTGCAATAGTTTCAATTCTTTTCTTGGACGCTTAGATGATCTTGAATTGTTGACTTGTGTTGATCAAATCATTTTCGAGAAAATACAGAACAAATTCGCGAAGACAAGGTTGGAACGAAAACGCTTCTTTGGCCAAAATTATCGACATCCTATCGTTCAATTGCTCTTATCCATTTGTCGCGAAGTTTGGTCATGAGAAAATGCAAAAAACGATATATGCACATTCGTTGAGTTATCTGATGTGCTTTATGTGCACTTGCTGTTTATTATCGTAGACTGGTTGCACTCCGTGTGCCGGCACACGCATAAATGACACGCTTTGAGACAAGCTAACCAACTTGATGCTATAGCAACGTATCGATCAATCAGATGACGCTACCCTCACAGATTTGCATGCAGATTCGGCAGATCACTGTGAGGAGAGAATCGAAGGACAAAGGCAGTATTATGACTGCGTGTGCACACACTGTTGTGCTGTCCTGCATGAAACTTCCCGTCAACAGCAGCGCATTAAAATGCGCTTTGCGCTATCGAACAATGAAATCTCAGTCTTCACTCTGTAGTTTAGAGTGTGGGATCTTCGTGAAAATTTAGGAGTTGCATATCCCGGTGCTCTAGACATCCGACAATGGTTAGAAATAGAAGGTTGGAAGAAGCTCTATTCCTCCTTCAAAAGGAATTACCCTAATTCACGGTCGTTCGGAGAAAGCGAAAATAGACAGATAAACGGCTACTGAAAACAACGCAACAATGTGTTCTGAGCAGGGTTTTCAACTTTCGAAAGAATTTTTTCCTTTAATTTGCTTTCTCGTTGCGTTAGAGTACAAGCAACATTTTCTGCGCTGCAGCGAAGAATGTGCAACAGATTAATGCACCGATTAAAATCGGGCTGTGTTAATGTAGGATTGTATACACTTCTAATACATTAACATATGTTTTTCTTTTTGTCAGGATGTTCTGTGAATTTCCATGTAATTCTATCTTCATTTTGAATCACTCAAAAAGAAAATACAAGTAACGCAGACAGAATTGTTGACCCATATCTGCCGCTATATGTATCTTAACTTACCACATGCTGTCGGAAATCTGGTCCTGATATCTGGTATGAGGAATTCTGTAATCCTTTTTGCAAGAGGTTGCCTTTTTGTCTTTCATCTGTGCCACTTGCAAAGAAGCAGAATGTGCTGACTATGCTCCTCGAGCGCAGCAGGAGTCCTGTTGTAAATCACAGCAGTGTTTAAGTTTTATAGATCATACGAATTGGAGTGGACGAGATTTGATAATATTGGTCCGGCTATAGCTACTGTCGGCATATACAAATGTAGGGAGAATATGCCGATACTTCCCGATTTTCTAATCATCATGTCGGCGCAGCCGTCACCTAGCAGATGGGTACCGATAACTCCTGTGTCGGCATTCACTCGGTGCGCCGATACGGTTGACAGCCGACACTGCCCGACTAATTGACGAGGCATCGCCGACGATTTTTTTTCACCGGGAACATCATGAATGCAATCATGTCGTTATATTCTTAAACGATAGATAACAACATGTCTAGGCCTATATATATGTAGAAACTTTCAACAACGATGACAATTAAAACTTCAAAACATCACTAAAGCCAACTTGATAACGTTATTAAACATTTGAAAACCTATTTTTTCATAACGCTATTTTAATTATCATTGGCGTTATTATTTGATAACGTTATTTGTAAATTCTAAAATCCGTTAGGATAATTTGGCGTTAGGTATACTAATCTAACATCATTCCGTCATGTACTAACGTTATTCTTCTAGCATCTAACGGATACTACCGTTGTGCAGCCGTTATTATACCGTTACTTTTGTGAGTGTGTAGGTGTGATCGAGGCTAGGAAGGCTTGTCTTCTCTACTAAATCACTGAGCGAAAGGACAATCCTCTATTCATTGTCACAGTTCATTCCCTCAACTATTATAAGCTTTGTATGCAGCAGTGTCTCTGTACTTTTGTTTGACGGAGAAAGTTGACATCAAGGCAGTGACAGCTATGCACGAGAATAAATAATTTGCTTGTATTATATTATTTCGGGTCTAGCTATAGGCCGGAGTCCGGAGTCCTATCATTTGATAGGACTCCAACTACGACTCCAGCAAAACTGATGATAGGACTCCGGGACTCCGACTGCGACCCCGCATCCCTGCTCAGCACAAAAAGTGAAATAGAAAAATGTAGCTCCGGGGTCCACTGGACCCGCCTCAGGTCTCTGAGGGTTAAGGGTATTGTATGAATGATGCATTCCTGCGGAGTGGGAGCTCCCACAGAGATTTCCTGCGCATGGGAATAAAAGATCGTGTCACACGGCAACTCTGTCTAGCCATATGATCTCATGCACGAGCACCCGCGCATTACAATTATCTCAAACTTTGAAAGAGTGAATGGAAGCATTGTATTTCATCGAGAAGTCACATTGCAAAATTATCATGTGATTCCTGGTCATTCAAGAATCGCGCAGTTGATTCCGTCACACGATTAATCTAGCGGAATCGATTAACTGCTCCCACCACTGGATTATATGTTGAAACCATTGCAACTGAATACTAATGGTCACATGAAGGCCTGAATCGTGCTCATGAGATGGCCAGAGAAGCTTAACTCCACGCAGGGGGCACGTTATCTCTTTGCAACTCCTTTATCCATGATTCTTGCACCGTATCTTGTAGACCATTGTCTGCTCAAACGGAAGCAAAGCGAGTGTTTTCCTGTCTGACAAAAATCAAGTCAAGGTAAGTCAAATGATCTGTCTGACACCAAGCAAAGTGTCATGAGTGTCACGCACATCATGCGTTCATCAAGTTTTCGAGACAGGGTCTGAAAAGAAACTTTGACAAAGAGAATGTCTGTGCTGATAAGCAGAATGGTGCAGTATGGTGCAAAATGTATTGAAGGTACAAAAGGGTCCGTATATATAATGTTACGTTCCGCATCCATCTGTCAAGGAGTTAGTGGATAAGGGCACAGAAACCAGCATAGACATGAAAATGGAAGAAATCGAGAAAACAGAAGATTCGATCCTGAAAGAGAAAGAAGAGCACAAGAAAACATATTTAGAGTAATAAATTGTAATTTTCCTTAAGCAGCATCCTGATGGTAATTAAATGATATGAATAAGGAGATCGATAAGCCGAGCTGCTATTTAATTTTCTTTAATACTTTCAATATTTCGTGGTTAAAACCACATCATCAGGAATACAAAGAATACAAAATGATTTATACTAGGCAGAAGATGTAAAATTCAAATGTTAGTAGAAAAAATCAGATGGCGGTAATCATTACATTCATCTTTGTTGTTGATAGAAGGATGTAAGATATCGATGATCATTGCCTCACGGAATCTACTAGCTGTAAGGTTAACAATATCATGATCTTTATCTAAGATGTCCACAGATATTTTGCCATTGTCACACTGATGTAAATGCTTATAGATTGACGAATCTGAGTGGTTGAGTTCGATTATTCTTGTGTGTAATTTTCGTGCAGTGCTACCAATGTAGTATTGTTGACATTTGGTGCATGTTACTTCATAAACTACAAGTTGTTTAAAGCAAATGGCTTTGTTGGGGTTTTTACACGATTTCCATTTACATGTTTGTTCTGGTTGTTTGAAAAAAAACATTGAACAAAATCAAACAACCAGAACAAACATGTAAATGGAAATCGTGTAAAAACCCCAACAAAGCCATTTGCTTTAAACAACTTGTAGTTTATGAAGTAACATGCACCAAATGTCAACAATACTACATTGGTAGCACTGCACGAAAATTACACACAAGAATAATCGAACTCAACCACTCAGATTCGTCAATCTATAAGCATTTACATCAGTGTGGCAATAGCAAAATATCTGTGGACATCTTAGATAAAGATCATGATATTGTTAACCTTACAGCTAGTAGATTCCGTGAGGCAATGATCATCGATATCTTACATCCTTCTATCAACAACAAAGATGAATGTAATGATTACCGCCATCTGATTTTTTCTACTAACATTTGAATTTTACATCTTCTGCCTAGTATAAATCATTTTGTATTCTTTGTATTCCTGATGATGTGGTTTTAACCACGAAATATTGAAAGTATTAAAGAAAATTAAATAGCAGCTCGGCTTATCGATCTCCTTATTCATATTTAGAGTGTCAAAAGTAGAGGATGAAAATGGACGCAGTTATTACACACCAACACGACTCGTACACACAAATGCCAGACAACACACACCCATAAGACCTTATATTTAACGAATCATTAGAAGGAGAGGACGAAATACGAAATAATGATGAATTAGAAATCAGCTACATAAATATAAACGGCTTGAATAAAAATAAAATAAACGATACTGATATGATCAAGGACATGGATAATGCAGACATAATTTGCTTCTCAGAAACACATTTGAAAGAGGAAGATGACTTTCCAGCTATAAATAATTATTCAGCTCAACATACAACGGGAAAGAAGTCACTGAAATCAGGAAGAAACGTCAAAGGCATATCAGTATATTTAAAAGACAATTTGGATAACTTAGATTTTGAAAATATCGTAAATGAAAACGGAACAATGATGATCACAAAAATAAATAGTGAAAAGCACTGGTGCTTATCAGATATATATTTAATGATATGCTATAGAATCAACAGAGAATCAAAATACAAAGAGGAAGAATTTTACCATAATATCAAAAGTCATATTCTCGAAAATAAAATAGAAAACATATTAATAATTGGAGATTTAAATGGTAGGATTGGTAGTGAAAACGACAACAAAAAGTACGGTTTTCCGGAGAGAAAATCGGACGATAAAACAATCAACAACTATGGTCATGATATACTTTCTTTTTGTAATGAAACTAATTTGATTATTGCAAATGGAAGAATTGAGAATGATGATTGCTTAGGAAAATGTACATTTCATTGTATTCAAAAAAATGTTGTAAAGAAATCCATGATTGACTACTTGATCATATCAGAATTTATTCTTAATATTTGAAACTATTTTGAAATTGGTAATCTCGTTTTGTATACTGATCATTCACAAAAAATTGAATTAAGATTATCATCCACTAACAAAATAAAAATATTGAATCCAATGCCTTAGTTTAAGAGAATATTTCCTTATAAATGGACTAAAGAAAATTGTTCAAAATTTAATCAAAAGATGTTCGATATGAAATGCCTAGAATGATCAAATGAATTAATGGTCAATCCTATGAATGCGAAAGAGATGTATAGAGAACTGCTAACAAGAAAGAATAGTGCTAATAATCCTGGAAACAAAATTCATAGATCAACATACTCCGAAAATATAACTCGATTAAGAAAAACTTATAGAAAAGAAATCACATTATGCAAAACAAATAAAACTGATGAAAACTTACAAAGTTTAATGTGCTTAAGGAAAACCTTACAAAAAGAAATATGAAAATAAAAGCGGAAGTGAAAAATGATAATTTAGAAAAATTAATATTTGCTAAAGAAAACAATGATCATAAAGCATATTGGCATTTGATAAACGATAACAAAAAAAAATACCATTAAAAGTAATTTAAACTCTGCTAATTTTTTACACGAATTAAAAAATGCAGATATACCAGTACAACGGGTGACATGCAAGGAAACCTTCGACCCAAGAATCACAATTTTAGATGAAATTTTAGGCAGCGAAATAACAATAAATGAAATTAGAAAGAATTTAAATGCTACTATTATTAGTCGGTTGCAATTGTTATTCAGCCGATTTTTGAATGATAAAGATGAAATCCCATTTTCTGAAGGCTGGAAAATTCCGATATACAAAAAAGGCAATATAAACATTACATCCAGCTATCGACCTATAAATTTGAGTTCAAATATAGAAAAACTGTGAATGAAAGATTAAATCAATGGCTAAAAGAAAATATTATCATTCATCCAAGTCAGACAGGATTTCTAAAGGGAAGCTCAACGATGGACAATGTCTATATAATTAGATAAGTGTTACAAATCTACAAAAGCGGTAAACAATCTTTATACGTAGGTTTTACAGATCTATCAAAGGAGCTCAATTCAATTCCCAAAACAATGCTTATTGAGAATTTGAGTGCGTTGCTTCCTATAAGTTATTTGCTTCACCTTCTGAATATATTGATCACAGAAAAAAGATACAAAATACTATACGATGGTGTTGAATCTGAAACATTTGATTTATAAAATGGCTTACCTCAAGGAGACAGCTTGTCACCAATCATATTTTCTATATTCATGAATTCCTTAGCACAAGAAATTTTCTCTAAAACTGAAGCCATAAATGTCGCGAAAATTGGTGATTTCTATATACCATGTTTAACATATGCAGATGACATTCTCCTAATGAGCAATAACAAAATTGGTCTAATCAAACAACTAGAAATAGTTGACAATTTCTGCTAGATCAATGGTCTCCAAATTAATTACGATAAAACGAAATCATGAAAATGATTCTATAAATATCAGTTTGAACGATCATACAAAACAAATTGAAATTGTTAAAGAATATAAATACTTAGGATTCTGGATTTCAAATAATACTAAAAGGCATTTACTTTCACTTTCAAGAAAAAAGAGGAAATCAATCTGCTTATCTAGCTGCTAAAAAATTAAAGGAATTTGGAGATGTTAATGGAACAATTGTAAGAAACAACTTTGAAATGTTAGTTTATCAAAAATGCAATATGGTGGAGAATTTTGCTTCTACATTTGATTGCTCCCTGAAACATTATCTGACTCTTAGTAATTTACCACAGAAAGATATCGCACCATTGTTGAAAATGATGTGTGGAAATCATAATGTAGCAGTGTAAGAACAGGAAGCTATAGAAATAGGATGGAATATGAATTAAGAACATGTTGTTTGTGCAATGATAGAACAATAGAAACTGTATTTCATTTTATTTATGAGTGTTCAGTGTACGGAGATATCAGATCACGTTCCACACTATTTCTTATTAATGTTTCGAAGTTAGATTTCTATGGCATGCTGCAAAAACTAAATATAGGAAGCGTTGTAAAATTAAGTAAATATATCAAAGCTGCAAATGACGTCAGAACAAATGCTATTTGCAATCACACAAATCCAGTTGGAACAGTTATTGATTAAGTGAATGCTTTAAAAAATGATTCCCCCTTAACTCAGTTTATAAATAAATAAGGCCACTAAATTCATTTTGATAAAATTAAAAACTAATTCTTGCACAATCCATTTCGTCCACTCTTATTCAAATACAAACATGGACTAACTATAAAATACAGAATCTGAAATTATATACTTCTACAGTAATAAATCTATGAATAAAATTGAGAGCATGCAAACCTGTAATCTAGTAGACTTAATAGATATGAACTAATAAGCTGGAGTAACTTGAGTAAATAACCTAGATATTAGAAGAAGCAAACCAGAGACTAAAGCTACCAAGGTAAGTAAATGGTGGAAATAAAATCCTTTTGAGAACACAAGTCGAGATTCTCGCGCAAAGTGACGAGAGACTCTATAATTCCTACTGTGTGTTTGTTGTTGATATGGTACTTAATACTAAAATTATTCAAAGCAGTTTGTCTCTCGTTGTTACAGACTTGGAAATGTCTTGTGATGCTGCTAACTGGAATTGCAGTGGACCTTGGTGGACACTTTAAAGGGTTGGCTAACCACTTTGGAAATGGAAGATGTTCTGTAACTCTCTCATTCAGACATCTAACCGTCTTCCCAACGTTCTTGCTCCCACAGGTACAATGAAATTGATAAATTACATTTGATGTGGAGAAGAGGGGCAATTTATCCGTCAGAGAGCGTATCGGAATCCTTCGTGTAGAGAAAATCACTTACAAACGAGTACTTAGTTCATATCTATTAAGTCTACTACATGTAGATTACAGGTTTGAATGCTCTCAATTTTATTCATAGATTTATTACTGTAGAAGTATATAATTTCAGATTCTGTATTTTATAGTTAGTCCATGTTTGCATTTGAATAAGAGTGGACGAAATGGATTGTGCAAGAATTAGTTTTCAATTTTATCAAAATGAATTTAGTGGCCTTATTTATTTATAAACTAAGTGAATGCTACTTATCTACATGCCACAAAACGAGTCATCGCATTAGGCCTCAGCCACACTGAAAGTAAAGCAAGCGCGGGCGTCCCGAGCGTCTCCAGCAAACGTGTCCCCAAGCCATTAATCGCTCTCGTTTGCTTTGCTCGCAGTGTGGCAGTCTACAACTGCTGTGATGATGACTTTACATTTGCTGCAAAACGCTTTGCTCGGACACGGTTGGAAAAGCTCGCAGTGAGGCTGAGGCTTTAGAAATCTCAGTCTTATTTACGAAATCTAGCTCATTCGATGTCCAGAACAGTTATATCAACTTTATGTAGTATTTAATAATTTACACTCCTTTACTGGCGAGATCATTTTCATTACTCTTTACTGATTTGATTCATGCTGTATACGTTATTCGATTACATGAATGCATTGTGTAATAAATATTCTGTTCCGGACCTCGTAATACTTAGGATTAAATAAATTAACATAAATCATGCTGGGATTCCGTAAAATGATAAAAGTTACTATTAGATTCATGCCGTTTATTACTCGATATAATAATTGTATCACGCTCAATTTAATTCATGATGATACAGTAACCATTGAATTACATATACACCATTGACTGTCCTCTCTTTCCAGTGTTTTCAATATTTAATGACCACTTATCATTATTCTTTCATTTGTAAATATCATTTTGTATCACCGTATCATCGTACCTCATAACCTCGTTTTTCACTATTCATTGTTTCATTCATCTTTTCATTGTACATTGTATCACCCCTTAACGTGTTTTCTTTGGAAAAATTTGCTTTCAGATATTCTGATATCCTATTTACTGGGTCGCCGTAGAGATTGATATTTGATTCCCCAACCCAACCTATCCCATACCCACAGAATCCCCACACTCGCACAGGATAAGCCCCTGATTAATACCGTATTTCTTCTAATAATCGCCCAGGGCGATTATCGAATTCGACGCTATGTACATGGGCGATTAATGGAGGTTGCGCGATTACTCTGTCGAGCTGCATATCAATAACACCAAAAATGCCAATTCATGTGAAATCAAATATTTACGTGCAAACAGGCTAAGATATTCCTATACAGGCCTACCTATGTAGGCTTATATGTATATTAGATAGAAAGAAACCGTGTGTAAACACTAGACATTTAATCATAAAAAGCCCCTCACTCAGAAAGAAAAAACGAGACATTCCAAAAATGAATTCTTGTTTCACTTAATTAGATTCATCCGAATCACAATAGGAAATAGAATCATCACTGAGGTAAGTGCTAGAAGCATCGAGATCACAAGTAGCATCAAGATCACATGAGGTGTACTCACTTCGTTTTTTTTGAAGACTATCCTTCTTCGTTGCCTAGAACATGGAAGCAATGTAAGACTTCGTCTTCGGATCCATCTGGCTCCAATGTGATTCCGCATTGTTTCATTGATCTTGCAATCTGCTCTTCGGGGATTGAATCCCAACTTTGAGAAATCCAGACAGCAACGGTAGAGAAAGAGGGCTTCGGGATATTGTCACCATTGACGGATATGAAATTCTCATATTCCTTTCGTACGTTAGCTTTGAAGGATTTGTTCCATGATACGTCGGGAGCCTGTATCAACCCGGTACAACCAGATGGTACAATTATGGCGTCCATTCGCATCTGCTTCAATACTTTCTTGGTAGCACTTGATTTGTGGCAGGAGAAGGAATCCCAGATGATACAGCGTCGAGCGAATGCAAATGAACCAATGACACTTTTCAAATATTTCTCAGTCATTCCGTCATTCATCCAAGACTTACTGGAATAACCAAAGTGAAGATCTGTCATCGCCTCTAACTCCTTTATGGGTCGCTTCCTGGGAATGATGACGAACGGTGTCACTTTCTTGCCACATACTCTGGCCGTCAATATTACTGTCAGTCTCATCTTCTCCTTCCCACTTGACAAGATAGGAACCGATTTCTCACCTTTCAAATTGACAGTAGTTTCAGAAACTGGCTCCATCCAAAGACATAGTTCATCCATGACGTAGATATTGTCATCAATGTACTGTCCACGTTTTCTTACATCCCCGAGATAACATATGTAAGATACCAATTTCTGAATGCATTCCTTGGGGGTTTGTTGAGCAACAGTTGTCCTTTTACGTTGTGAGAATCCGTTTCTCTTCAGGAATTTATCAAGCCATCCATTGCTAGCTTTGAATTCTGGATGATTGGTCATTTCCTTGGCCCACAGCTGCACACGCCTACGGGAAACATGCATCCTCCTTTCACGATGTTGGAGAATTCGATTTCGAAGTCGTTCTTCAAGCTCTTCGGATCTCTTCTTAGCTCCACCACCAGCAACGCGTTTGCGATCTGTGTTCCCACTCTGTAGTTGTTCTTTGATGTTTTCTTCATTGTCCCTCCATTCACGGATGCGCTTCCTATCAACATTAAACACTTTAGCGGTGTCAGATATCGTATGGTGTTTCAAATAATCAATAGCAGCTGCCTTGTACTTTAGTGAGTAAACCTTGTACTTGCCCATCTCGACGTGATAACTCTGCCATGAAATATTCTGCGTTGCAAAGTCTTAGGCATCTATTCGCTATCTTATCAAATCAATAAGGAGGGGAACAATGATATCGACCAATCACTGCTGCGGTGTCTGCTCGATCAGTGACATACTATAAGTGACGTCCATGGCTGGATACAGAACAATCTCAGTAAAGTTGTGCGAGTTCGATATATGAAGAGACTAGGCTACCTGGCTCATACATAAGATGTAGCTTCCATAGCTATCGCATAGGCGCAACTACAGATTGTTTCATAAAAAATGGATCACCCTTAAACATCGCCTTAACTTCAACTTTGTCTAACTCCGCCAAACTTGAACGAATTTCTCTGAAATTTGGAAGATATGTCAGTTGTACTTACTAATATCATTGTTGGAAATTTCAAGCATGAATATTGAGTTGTTTTCCTGTTATAGATGAAAAAGTAGTAGATAATTTGATCTTCATTTAGCAATGTTACACAAAATCATACCTCACTCTTATAAAATTACATTTGTTTCCTTTGTTATGTAATATGTTGTTCTACAAGCCAAAAGCTATCAAGCAAAACAAAAATAAAGAAAATCGGTCAATCAGAGCCAATATAGCACCATTATTCATCAACAATAATGTAACTGCTACATGTGATTAACTGGACTTCATGCTCCATAGTTTCCTGACTTCGTTGCGGTGGTGTTGGCAGCACTCCTGATTGCTTTCAGCTAGAAATCTATCTCTCACCGGTTGAAAACAATACAAAGCACAAATGAACAATAACGAGATCGCATTCACAAAAGGCAAAGTGTCAGCTGGCATTTGGACCAATGGCCGCTTTGAACTTCACATACAGCAAGGAACCATGAATTCTGAACGCTATGTGAATGTTTTACGAATGAACATTGGCCAAATGACAGATCAACTTGGTGATCCATCGACTTGGTTATTTATGGATGATAATGCTACGTGTCACAGGAGTAGTAGAGTCAACTTATGCAAGTCTCAATTAGGGCTTAGGACATTATCTTGGCCAGCTCGTTCTCCTGATCTGAATCCCATAGAAAATGTATGGAGTATTCTAAAACGTAACGTTCGTCGTTCGCTGCTACCTACAGATGGCGTATCACAACTTACGTCACTGTTAAAGAGAGTGGAGAAAGTTAGATCAGTCAAAAATCAACGATATCATCGAATCAATGCCTAGACGAATTGGTAATGTCATCGACAATAAGGGTAGGGCCACAAAATATTGGCTTCTTTAGAACCGTTACTGTATCATAGCTTATCAGATTATATAAGGACATTTAGATATATTAGGGACATGAAATAACCTGAAAAATTCTTTCTGTATCATACTTATGTTTTATTTAGTCAAATTTTAGGATGATCCACTTTTTATGAAACGGACTGTAATATCAGTTGGCTGACTGAAATGAGTGGTTATTAGAAACTGGGCGATTATTAGAGGTTGGGCGATTATTAGAGGCTGGGCGATTATCGAATACGACGCTATTTACAGGGGCGCTTATTGGAGGTTGGGCGATTATTTGAGGGTTGGCGATTATTAGAAGAAATACGGTATATTGTTCTTGTTCGTATAGAATAATTGATGTCCAATATCTCCATCACAGTGGAACTTCTGCACAGCATTCTGAAGTCTGTATTTGACTCCAGAAATGCGGAATGAGAGTCTTTGAAGAAAGTCACCGACTGCGTGTTGTAACTTTTATGACTTTTCTTTGCTATCTTCGGTATAGGCCTATTGCTCTTTAAAATTGTAGTAGCCTATTTTCTATCATTATTGAGCCTTGATTCTGACTTGCCACCTTGAAATTATTGTACCGAAAATTTAACGAAATGCTCGTTCAAGTGAGGAATAGAGCCCGCTACGCACACGTATATTTGACTTACAAATTTGCATTTGCCTGAATCATTTGGCTGCATTAGCAGAAAGGTGTTCTTTATCTATCTCTACTGATTCGTAAGTTTTTGTTGTCTGCTGCCAGCATACATGTACAGTTTACATAGGTTCTTCTCATTGCGCTCTTAATTCTTTAATGATTCATGAGACATGACACCCTTTTTCCATAAAACTATCATAACATACTCCACCGTAAACGTAATTCTATCTCGAAATGTTTCTTTTTAATAGTATGACGACATTGTCTTTATTTCTTTGCTTTTATAACAAATCGGTTATTGATCAGCTTGTGTTTTTCAAACTTCCTCTTTTACTTACTTTCGATTTTTGGTTCACTTAGTCTAGTTATTGACCATGCCGATCCTACTTCATTTTGCTACAGGATTATTTTAAGGGTACAATTTTTGCATTACCTTAATGGAAACACGTTTGTATAAAAATTCAACAACTACATGTAGACTAAAGGTAACATGGCCTTATTAAAATGTTGAGATGAAATGATAATAAGAGTATGTACTTAGTTCTGCACAACACTCGAGCATTGTATGGTACGCTATTTTTATGCGTCGCTATTTTGAAATTTCGATGTTTCTTCTATTCGCCTTTTACCGTTCGCTGTTTTGAGATTCGCTGTTATAACACAAAGCAACCAGTCTACATCAAGTAAAATCATACCTAAGCTTACATTACATCATGTATACATGTTATGCGAAGCATTCTCAGGAAATACACACACATTCATTTCTAAAGAATTATGCTTAAATTCCTCGCTGTAGACAATCGTGATTAGGTACAGTAAGTTTCACAAAAGCAAGCATGAATATTTATCAATGTATCTATTGAAATTTTAATTGTTAGTTTAAGTCCTGAAGGGCCTTAATGTCCCCACAATATTTTCAGTCAGCTGCTTTTCTTGAAGACTCGATTTTTTACTGCAAATAATTTTAAGTGTAAGTAGTATTTGATGATGAATGGCGTTGAGAACGCATGCCACTCTCCCTCTGCTTCCCAGACGGCGGAATCAAAACAAAAAATCACTTTCAAAAAATCGAAGTAATATTTGTGAAGTTGCCAAATATTTCGCCTTGATCAGGCTTTCACGATGAAATAACAATAAATGCAACAAAAAATGTAAAATAAAGTTGATCGCGGTTGACTTGACAAGTAACATAAGGAAAAAATGAGACAGATCGCGAATGAGTCTTTCATAAGAACATACGATAATGTTGGGATCGCGGCAGTCTACTTAGGAAAAGATGAGTCAGTATATGATCCGGATTGTCTCTGATTTTGTAGAACAAAATCTTCGAAATGGATAGTCTCCTGGATGATATTTTTAGTATTCGGCTGTTTTGATAGATTGTATATACGAGTTTCACGTGTTCCTCCTGTGAGAATATAATCCTGGGCTGTCATGTACGTTGGTATTTGGGATTCCTAATGTGGGGATTTTTCATTCGTTTGGTTGATTATAGTAGTGCTATTTTCAAATAATAGGAAGTCCATCAACATACAAAGACAGGGTTGAACATAAATAAAAGAATATTCACATGTTGCTACACTGCCAGTATTTCAAAGTGGTCACAAAAAAGTCACCTGTCAAAAAGTCTTATGTAGACCTTCACTATATGTTTGCAGTCTACAAATGTGTGTTATATCCATCGTTTATTGCTCAGTAGATCATGCCATGTTCATATGTGTGAATATTTCCGTTTAATATTCGTTAATTGAATTAATGTATCAATCATCGATAATTCTATCTCCATCAATGCCGATAAAGAAGCAAAATATCAAGCGAGTTTGGCCTTTATGCATCTCAAGTCTAGAATTGTTTCGCAGTAGAAATTGACTATGTATATACACCTGGTCAAGGAGAAGGCTTTGAATCAATCTAAGCTACTATTATAGATATAGACTTCGATGAAAATCATCCTGATTTTCTCGACCACTCATGTCACCGAATTATTGCACAAGAACTTGGAAGATGTTGACCCATTTGTGTATGGTGATGAAGTGCAGCACAATAAACCATTTATTGAGGCACACTTAAGTGTTCAGTTAAGGATGCCTTTCAGATGAAAAAATGAAAGTTCTGACAAGTCGTGGACAAGTGAAAAATCTGAGCTTTTATTATAACTATGACTGCAATGCGAGTAGATGGCTTACAGTTGAATGATTTTGTGTGAGAAATCTTTATCATACTGTTCATGTATCCGACGAAAATCATTCAACATTTTCATGTGTCTTGCTTTGTGGGCTGGACCCAGCAGGTCTTCTATATCATAATTAGTTTAAAGTCTAGGCTAATAATGATTAATCGCATTTATCACGCAAGCTTAATTATATCACAAATAATTTTATCTCACCTATTTATACTGTTAGGCTAATATTTGTAAGTCTCCATCCGGCTCTGCAGTAAAGGAGACTTGCAGAATTCTTCCACTTCAGACGTCCTTGACACACTTGAAACTATCATTATAAGTCATTTAAAATCATTGAGCGTGTGTTGTTAATGTGAAAATGATCAGCATTGATATTTCATGTATTTTAAGTGGTGAGATGAGTAGGCTGCGTGATACTTTGTAATTCAACATCAAAGTTGATTGTGTGATATGATGTCAGTTCTGATTGCTTCTAGTGAATGTCAAGAATCTTCAGAATCTCCATAGAAGCCCTATGGGAGATGTGGGATGGCCTCAATAATACCCATACCCACCCCATACCCATGGGTATCCCCACAGAATCCGCATACCAACGGCAGCCCTGCATATTTAGGAATCGTCCGTTTTGAAAGTCCAAAGGGGTCCGCATCGTCACGTAGGTCAAAATGATCTAAAAATTATGGACAGGTTAAATAGTCTTACCATTAACTACTTATCTTCAGATACCTACTCACACCGCATCATTCCTTTCTTCACCATCCACATATTTACCAGAAGGATTTATCTTGCAATTCCTCAGTTGATTTGTCAATTTATATAAAGTGCCTTGCAAAATGCTTGCAACTAAATTTGACACTGAAAATAATAACTTTTAGAGTATGTTGTTGGAAGAGCCAAGTAAAATGATGTTTGAATTTCTTGCTTACCTAAGATATGATTCACTTGTCTGACGATCTCTGAGTATAGATCGAAAAGAAATTACCTAAAGAAAAATAATAACTGAACATCAACTTACTTGGTTCTTCCCACAACCTTTTTAACAACTTTTTATTCTACAATGTCAAACCAAAACATCACCCTGTTAAATAACTTTTTATCTTTTCTAAAGATTTTCCAATTCTTATAGCCATGAATATCTTTATAATGATATTTATGCTGATTGCATAAAACTGCAGAAATATCAGAAATTCGAGACAAACCACAAATCAAAATTGATCATAACTATTGCAAAGGCCGAGTTGACACTCTTCATCAGCTGGTTAGAACTAATTGCTCTAAGAGAAAAACTAATCAGTGCCATTTGCAAAGTTCTGTAAAATTTTGGATTATTGCTGCTATAATGCGTTCTTTGCATTTCTTTGCAAGCATCTGAATTTTCAGGATGGGATATCACATAAAAGGCGACTATTCATTTTTCAGATGACCAAATAACTGGTTGGTGATGAAACCCCAATTAGTAGTTGACACACCTTCTAGTCTTCGGAAGTCTTAATACGCAAGATGCAGGTTTTGTCCAAGACAAAGATACAGAAAAATGAAAGACTGATGTTTTTCCTGCGGCCGAGCAATCTGCAAAGATCATATGGTCACAAGTTGTGCTAACTGCTGTAATTTTCCAATGCCATTATGAAATGAAATATTAAAAAACATTCAGGTATGATATAGCCCGGTAGGATTTCACGAAACTGATTTTTGAACTATTCTTAACAAGTTAATAGATTGAGTTGAAAATCAAAAGTCACATGGAAGCTTAGGGATACAGAAACAATAAAAGCCGGGAAAATTGAACATTCAAATCTAAAGTAGAGACCGATGAAATTGAATAAGAATGACTACTTGGATTAATACAGGTTTTTGCGTTTAATAGAGGCAGTTGTGCATTTCAGAGTGGCATAATGCGTAACTTAACGGTTTTAATCACAAATGAATGAAATCGGTTCATTTGTTAACGACAAACTGTTAAACACTCCGTCAATTTCAAATTTAACGACTTATTCACTAAACAGTAGCATTTGTCAGTTATAACGGCGGTTCATCTAAATACTACGTCATTTTGCAAAACTCAATATATCCAAGACAGTTTTTATTCAAATTATGCATGTCATAATGTCACATCATTATGCATGGTCATCACTTATGTCCTGCATCTGAATGCATGCGGTGAAGATGCGTCTTGTTCGCCGATGGGCAGCACTGCAAGCAGCTGGAGTGATTTCCACCAAATTTTGCTCAGCAAGCTGAGTAAGAGTTGCCAGTTGCTCTTGATATGGCTGGCGAAGTAACTGTTCCCTCACCTCCTCCAATTGGCGTCGTAGACCCGCCTTCCAAATGCTGAAACAATTTTCTGCGTTTAGGAAAGGTGAATAGGGTGGTAGATAATGTAAATCAGCGTTGGCATGTTGATCGCTGACGTCCGTGGCACGGCGATGACAGGGTGCATTGTCAAGGAGAAGGACAGCCTCTTCATTGGGAAGGAAGTGGCCGTTGATAAGGTCCGCCAAAAAGTCGTTAAATGCATCCGCTGTCGTTCCTCCTTCACAGATAGTGTGATGTACTAAGCCTCTTTGGCTGGACACTCCCAGAATGAGGGTAAAATTTGGGCATTGTCTAGCTCCGACAATGCGCTGTGCGCGATGTCCTCTTGCAGATCGTCCTCGAGATCGACTCGTCCATAAGTTAAAACCTGATTCATCAATGTAGATAATGTGAGGATCCGCTGGTGTGAGCCATTCCGCGTGGGGTCGGCGAGCAAGTTTGACATCCATTCTGTTACGATCTGCAGGTGGTGACTCCAGCTTCTTCATTGTGAAGAGGCTACCTCTTAGCACGCGATGGACTGTGGACTCACTGAGACGAGGACTGTCTGGTAATTGGAGTCGAAGCTCTTCGCTGAGTTGTCGCAACGTGTAATTAGGGTGTTGTTCGACAGTTCCAACAAGGCAATCAATCATCTCTTGAGTTGCAAGCTGTCGTGGTCCACCCCCTCTTTTCCGTACCAAAACCTCACCATCTTCCAGATAGCGACGTATGATTGACCAGGCTGTCCCTCGCGGAATGTTAAGCGCCGCAGCTACCTCTATATAGTCAGAGTTTGGTTTCTCATAGGCATCCACAATTCTCTTTTTATCCAGCAACGGTATCATTCTTCTTCGTCTCATTTTTCCAACTGTGCGCGCTCACAGCGCCGGCTGTCCTTAAATACTGCATCATGTCGTAACGTTTTGACATTGCCGATCAACACTCACCTTATTGCCATTCAGTTTTGCAAGCGCCAGTAAAGCAATGAGCCTACGTCGTAATAAAGTACAAAAGGACGGAATGTTTTGTTTGTGCCGTTAATCATTGCATATTGACGATATTCTATGCAAAATAACGTAATCAATTGAGGAAACGCCGTTATTTCCTGCAAAAACCTGTATATGCCCAAAGGTAGTTTAAGAGTGAAACTATATTGAGCTGAGATAACTTTGTCTGTCACTTCAATTTTCAAAGGAGATATTCTGCAACCTGTAAATATACTCACATCACTACTTACAATCTCATTGGACCCGTTTTCTCTTTTGTACGGTACCAATCCAGACGCACCATCCAGAAAACGAACTGTCCGGACCAAAATTCGCCAAATGCAAGTTTTGGGCCAAAACCCAAAACCCAAGCCCAAGTTTTAATAAATGAATAGAATCAAGTAAACGAAGTGCATTCTCTATATTTTCTGCTGACATCAAAATTCTTCTGTAAGCCAAAACTTCCGTTGGGCCCATGAGAAGTGTGGTATTAGAGGGAAAAGATTTTTTATTGCAATAACTGTAATTAGTAGCCTTAGTACATCTATGACATTACTCGTATAAGCTTTCCGCTAATTCAACCCATGCTAATGTACTGGCTAATTGAAGATCTTTGATTTAATTATGATTGAATTACACATTGCTCACAACAGAATTATTGTCTTCATTTTATCATTCAGCAATATGAACAGACTTAATAATTATTATAGCTGCGCAGTGAGTGCATGGTTAAACATATTTAGAAATCGAAATTGGAATGAATTAATTTTTGGATAACTGTTGGCCATCGCAGACAGTTTAGGGGTGCGAAGATACGAAATGCATGAAATATATAAAAATTCAACAAAATGCACAATGCAAATTGCACAAATGCAACAAAATGAATGCAAGCTTATAGAAAATAGGATACAATATGTGCGAACTTCCAAAGCGCGGTACTATCAAGTCCAAAATGAAATAGGTAATAATCACTTCATTTTTGAAATATTCTGTGAATTGAGTGGTGTTCTGATAAAAAATCAGAACTTCATGATCTAATCATTCTCCTATGATTAAAAAAAATGTCAATTCTAAAATGTCAAGTTTTGTTACTTGATTTGTGTATATTCAGCATTAATAGATGACCCAAGTTTTGTATAGAAAACCCAAGTTTTGTATCACTTACCCAAGGTACAACCTTGCATTGAGATAGACTGAGATGAGCCTTCTAAAGAACAGTATAACACACTTTTTCACTCAGGATATTATGCTATAATCCAATCCCAATATTTCTCTGCATGCCACTTGGCTAGTATGCATCATCAAGCAGGATTGATAGTGCATACGCAGTTTTTCGCCCTCCCCCTGGCGAAGATTTTGAATATCTCTTAAACCAAGCAAGCGATGGCCATCCGATTTCTAATAGTTTACATTCTAGGTATGTATTATGCTACTTTTGACGAAGGGAAATAAATTTCGCACCATACTTCTGCGTGAGTATCTATCTCAAAGTTTGAATGTTTGGAATATTTTGACTGATTTCGATTTTACTGATATTCAATTCTGATGTATATTGCGGTATCAATTCTTGATGAAATAAGTTGAGATTATAGAACGGATTCATCCTATCAATATCAAAATGTTCACAAATGCAAAGTTCTTGAATTTGAAATTATCTGCTTGATATGTATGCATGTTTTTGAAATTTGAAATTCACATTTCAAATGTGATTTTCATTATTTTTGTACTTTTTAGTTCTGCAGCTAATCAGCAATTATTGAAATTTTCAGAATCATGTTGCTTTTGACCTCAGTGTCGATAAAAATTCATCCAATTGGACTGTTTCTTTACCTGCAGAAACTAAATACTAAAATGTGCGTGCGATTTTAGTGGTAATTGAGTTGAACTAAAAGTTTGAATTATCTGACCTTTGATCTCATCTAATAATTATGTATTCTCATAAAGATTAATAATCATCATTTTATTAACCATCCTGACCTGATCTTTCGATTAGCGTGTTGTCTATTAGTTTTAGTTGTCATTTTTTGTCATTTTCCATTTCAAATAGTGATCTAATGGAAATTTGTTAAAAATTGGCGTTTTTTTACCTTTGGCCTTGACCTCAGCCCAGGGATGACCTTAAAAATACAAATAATGCTGCTTTTCTTAATCCCTTTCAATGCCCTTGTGTGGTTGGGCAACATTGGTATGATAGTTTGGGAGATCAGTAGGGGGAGAAATTCGCCTCCTCAGTAGGGCAGGGTTCAAGAAATATTAGAATATACACATACAAATACAACGACAAAAAATATTTAAAATCGGTCACCTACACTTGGCTGCTCTTTTTTTCAAAATTACACGTCGTAACCCATCCAATTCTTGGCATGATTTTATAATATGACTGGTTTTGCATCGAAATTTTGTCCTTGTCGAATATAGAGCGATTGATTTTCAAGGCAATGAAATATGCCAGCTTGCATTGCGAAAATCGGAAACAAAGGGAAAGAATGAGCCATGCAAAGGTTGCAAACAACATTTTGCTGGATATTATTACATTGCCGTCTGTTGAGTGAATGGATTCTTTATCCAAATATTTAATTTCGTAGAGACATTCAAAGCAATCTTGATTGCTGATTGCAATTGCTAAATTAAAGCAATGCTGTTTTTCATTCCAAAAACCTACAGCGAATTCAATAATCTTGACATGTGCGACATTGCTCAAATGCTGTTATTGCGTGCTTTCTAATTGTACAGCATCTGTTGCATTTATTACTCAATGATTCTTATTGTTTTTTTAGACAGTTACGTGAATGAGAAACAAAGATTTCTGATCAATTCCTTCAATGGAGAACTAATTAGAAATTTGTGATTAAAGGGTCTGCAATAGCTGCAGTGTAATAGCTAGTCTGTCAGAAGTTCCAACATGAGCACTACCTTATTACTGTCCCTGTGCTTTGTATTGCTTCATCAAATAGAAGCAGGTAAGCTTTACTTACTTTCTTGCTGCATAGAGGCGTGCATTGGGGACCGGAACCGAACCCGATCAGGTTTGCGATACGTAAAAAGATCATCTTCTTTTGAGCACACTCACTTTCATACTTTGTAGTTCATATTGTTTGTAGTTCATTACATTCAGCTTGTTACTCAGATTTTCTTATTTCGCAATTTGATACTAAGAGTTCGTTGGCCAGATTTTTATTTTTATTTTATAATGAGTACAAATAATATCACATTTGCACATTCATTATGCTAAAATTTACTGATCAAATGAATGAGTGAAAATCAATTGTTTTTTAATTCAGAGTTTCTGGGTGAGGTCGGATTCAAGCAATTTCAGGTTCGGATTCCGGTCGGGTTGGCAAACAACTTTCGGATGTGGTCAGGCTCAGAATTTTCTTGAATTTAGTTCAGGTTGAAGTTGAGCCTAGTTTTTGTGACCACTGTATACCTCTGCTGTACACCCCATTCTCAGAGAAACTAATATTGCTGTGTGTGAGAGAGAGTACTTTATTCACGGCAGATTCATGCATGTGATTACAGTGCAGCATGATAACATTCGAAAAGAAATGAAGTAAAAGTAAAAGTAAGAGGAAATCACGGGTAAATGAAAATCAAAAGTTTCACATAACTGTTCCACTTGACCTCCGTATGTAATTCCGAATAGCGTCTAAGGCAATTGCTGATTTGTGGTGACAGGCTCGAGCTTTCGGAGGAATTCTATTCCAAAAACTAGCTCCAAAATAATGGATAGAATTCTTGCCAAACTTAACTGTTCTAAACTTTGGTTGTTCGAAAACACTACTGTGAGATCGCTTTGGAGCCGGACGGAAAATATGCATAAGAGGAATTGGAGCAATACACGATAAATCCATGAATGTCTTCACTAGTTTGATTGTGTCTTGATCACTTTTGTACACATTCCTAGACTTCTCAATAGATCTCATTAAACGGTGTAAAGTCAAATACCAACTCTCTATTAAACTGCATACATTTAAAGATATTTGCAACGACTGAACAGTGGATGAATAGTCCATCATGCTATGACACAGGCATCTCTCATACAACATCTCAAACTTACGTGGTGCTGTTTGGGATGCGAATAGTAGAAGCGGTGAAGCATAGTCGAAATGTGGTTTTATTTAAGTCTGAATTAAGCGCCATCTGATCTTCCTATCAACAAATCTTTTCAATCGATTAATGCCATTTAACTTCCAAGCTACTTTACGGGTACTATTACGGGTATTAGCTTGATCCTCATACAGATAATTTTGTCGATATCCACGCCTGGTAACCGAAGTTTACCGGACTGTACAAGGCATTTGCCATTCACAGAAAAAAACAAGATCCTCTGAGTTTGTTCCCCATACGATACACTGACACTTGTTATTGTTCAATTTTAAATAGTTCTTGTCTAGCTACTGACAAGTCACATTTATAGTTTCAGTCAATAGACTCTGAACATCACATATGTCAGCTCCGTTGATCCATATTGTGATGTCATCGGCATAGACTGAAATTTTCACACCCAATGATTCTGTCAGAATGATGAGATCGTTTACGTAAATATTCCACAATAAAGGACCTAACTGAGATCCCTGAGGAATACCTTTTGTCATGCAATAACTTTGATCCAACTTTCGTCCACTGACTCTTATATAATTATTTCTATCACTCAGGTAAGATTTCATAGGGCATACTGCTGAGCTACACAATCCGTAAGCTTCAAACTTTTGCAATAGCAGTTCATGTCGTATACTGTCGAAAGCTGCACTAAGGTCTAGTGCAATAGCTGCTACTATTTTCTTTTGATCAATACCAACTTTCCACGATTCTTTCATAAACACATGAGATAAGCACATGTCATAAAGACATTATTCTGTCTTTTGTGATCCATCTATCACAGATATTCCCATCAATGAAATTGGGGTATATAAAATAGATGGTGGATTTGTCGCCCCTGAAAGTACAATAGAGTAATCGGGAGCTCTCTATGCTCTAAAGACATGCTACACCATCACTTTACTCTATACTACTTGCATGTTTATACGTATGTTACATGTATATATTATAATACTATGCTCTAATGATATCCGATAATCTATCTATACTCACATTTGATAAACATAAACACTTTGGTTTGATTCGTGGGTCTACCTCGATCTGAGATGCCAGCAGGCCGTGTCAACAGGCCAGTTGGTTTGATGTGAATTCATGTATTTGAGTGATCCACTTTCTAAACTCCACTTCTAAAACGTTCCATACACTCGTGTGAATATATTGCATAAGTGAATACGTACAGTAAGCCTGTACATAGACAAGCTATAAGTAGTCTACATGAGCATATTGTCGAGAGATCACTATCCAACTAAGTACATTCCAATGTTCAATTAATCGTTCGTATGTGTACTCAAAATCTCAACTACTTTATGTCGTTGGGCAGAGCTCTACAAAAATACATAAATCATATTTCAGCGTTAGGAGTATAGAATATCAGAATATCTGAACGCAAATTTTTCCAAAGAAAACACGTTAAGGGGTGATACAATATGCAGTGAAAAGATGAATGAAACAATGAAAAGTGAAAAATGAGGTTATGAGGTACGATGATACGGTGATACAAAATGATATTTACAAATGAAAGAATAATGATAAGTGGTCATTAAATATTGAAAACACTGGAAAGAGAGGACAGTCAATGGTGTATATGTAATTCAATGGTTACTGTATCATCATGAATTAAATTGAGTGTGATACAGTTATTATATCGAGTAATAAACGGCATGAATCTATTAGAAACTTTTATCATTTTACGGAATCCCAGCATGATTTATGTTAATTTATTTAATCCTAAGTATTACGAGGTCCGGAACAGAATATTTATTACACAATGCATTCATGTAATCGAATAACGTATACAGCATGAATCAAATCAGTAAAGAGTAATGCAAATGATCTCGCCAGTAAAGGAGTGTAAATTATTAAATACTACATAAAGTTGATATAACTGTTCTGGACCTCGAATAAGCTAGATTTCGTAATTCGCGTATTTCGCGTATTCGTAAATCGCTAGATTTCATGTAGTCGCTCCTAACGGCACCTCGACGTCTGGTCACGGCAACAACGTATTCGGACCACGTGATGATGAAATGTGCGACTTCACTTGTATGTTCCGTTGAATCTTCGCTATTGTAGGACATTTTGCGATTTCGATTGAAGAAATACATGTAGATAAATATACTTCTACATCCAGACATCTGGCCATCCTGAAAACTGTCTACGAGCATGTCACCGTCAAAATGGTAAGCTGCTAAACTTTTTTGCTTTAAGAAAGTTGCTTCGCTGTCAGCTCTGGATTGTCATCAAGTTTCTTTAAAGCCAGATCAACTTGCCCATGGTTATAAATCGTATATTTATAAAGTGCTCTCCCCGAGCTGGCTCAGAGCGCAATAAGTGAATTCATGACACGAAAAGTTAGACAAAAATTATCAACAAATTATGAAAGTTCATTAAGCAAATATGATTTGAGACAACACTTGAAGTGACGAAAAGTTATAGAGGATCGAATGTTGTATGGTAATTTATTCCACCAAAGTGATCCTTGTGTTGAGAATGTTCTGCCACTTGATCCTGCGTTCATATAACAAGGAACTTCCAACCGAAGGTCATCGGCTGAGGATCTTAACTCACGAGAAAAGAACGCTTGGTAAATAAGGTCGATATGTAATACGGTTGTTTTTGAACAATTCCTTTATAACACAGGCATAATACTTTATATTGAATTCTGCATTCCACAGAAAGCCATTTCAGTTTTCTTATTGTTGGGGTTATATGATCTCGACGAGGTACACGATAAATTAACCTTGCGGCCGAGTTTTGGACTTTTTGTAATTTCTTAACCAATTTACCAGGAGCACCAACAAGCACAGAATTAGCATATTCAAGGCGAGCTAACACAAAGGAACTAGTTAAACGTGATGAGGGATATTATTATTAAGATATTATAGGTTGAGGGATATTCTTATATCCTCCTCGCCGCTTCCCATCACTATCTCCGGAAAATATCCACCCGAAGACAGTGGAAGACAGTGGTATTCGGAATCACCCATGCTGTTTTATATTTCACTGGGAGGGATTCCGCCGGGTGCTTTCACTTGTTCTGTCTTTTTTGTGCTTTTTTACAGATAACCATACTTTTGCAGAATAAATGTGTTGGGCTATTTATTAATTTTCTCTTGCACAATATTTGGATCTCAACAGGCATTTGCAGACAGCTGAGAAGTGCTAGATAAATTTGATGTGTTCTGAAATATAATTCAGCGCATCTGAGATTAAAACTTGACGTCTGAATTGTAAACTGACCACTTCTGTAATTGAAACAGGGACTTCTGAAATGCAAATGATAATTTCTAAATTACTTCTAAATGTAGAAAAATAACGCATTCTCAAGCAAGTCATGACTAAGCAACAAGCTTTCAATTTTGAACACCAGTGGCGTTCGTGCATATATACAGTGCAGTCATTGATAACTCACCTCAGAGGTTGATGAACACTTTTTCGTGCGCATGCTAACTTTTGAATAATTTTTTTGACTAAATCTGTCTACAAAACTTGTGCGCAATGACATGAATTCTTCGGATCTCAGAAAATCTTGAAGTACGCTTGACTTATGACGAAGTAATTGACGCGTTATATTACCTGGACGTGCGAATTGACGCAAAAATATTACGCATTGATTAGCAGACCTCGTGACTGCTTCACCTCGCAACTATACGGTTGTTAATTTATGGTCTCCTATTCACATGGGTCTCAGCAGATTCATTAGAAATCATTACACCGCAAAGAGCATTCCATACAGCAGCAAAAAGAAGGTTGTACTTTTATAGATTTATTGACTAAAATACTGATGTAAAAGCAACAATGCACAGACTCAATATTTCGCTCTTTCACGCTTCCTTGGAAGAAAAAAATGCTAAAACTATCTACTTCAGCATAATGAGAACTTAGTTAAATGCCACAATGCAACTATTTCATTAAGTTAACCCATCTGTGGTGCATGTAAATGCCTATCCTATCCTTGTCAATAGGGGTTATACATGTAAAAACTGAGCCTCGTTTGAATACGGTAGAAGTTGCAAACATCCCTACTTCTAAATAGATTTAGCACATTTTCTGCTTGACAGTAGCTAAACTTATGTCTTTCATAAATTATTGTTAAGCTCTATACTTCATTCACTTGAGTTTTAAGTGACAGCATTTTTCTTTGATCACTATTTTTCTGCACTTATTGTTGTTGACCTAGAATTTAATGTAAACTTGTGTATTCACTATTAGGCAATTCAAATCTAACAAGTAATGAATTCCTTCAGCGTCCTCGTATCCAATAAATAATTCTATACTAATTCTAATTTCTTCATTTATCATTAGTATGACGCCTTGCATCCCAGCGCATGACCCACCTTGAATAACTTCTCACGCTATATTAGGCATAAACGAATGAACGCATAATAGGCATGATAGGCATGAACGGAAGCTCGAATCTGTATGTAATTCGAGTCTTTGCTGACGACTTGACATGCCATTTACACTGCGCTCAGTTTAATGATATATCTATCTGTGGTGAGCGTTTGACATTCTTATTTTATCATATAGACTAATACTTTTCACTTTCCTTCTATATTTATTAATAACAGTCAATTTTTATCGTCTTTTCTTCTTCGTTGCGTCGTTTGATACTTATTTAGAGTATTTCCGAATATGGAAATTTTCTATTTAAATTTCAATAATAATGATTCTTAAGTCTCACCTTCACAAAATCCTGACTCCTACCTTAAGTAGGACATTATTGTCAAAGTTGGTCTGTGGGCGAGCCGATTACCAATGCTAATTCGAGGCTAATTCGATGAGAAAATGGAATTTTAGCTGGTTAATGTCAATTTGTTCATTCTTATACAAGTGACAGTGCACACGATAAATTAAATAAGCAAGTAAGTGAGTAAGCGTATATTTTTACCAGTGAGAATCAGGACATTCGAAATACTAGCAATAATATCACAGAGCTAGAGAAAGAGAGAAGGTAACATTCAAAGACATGGACGTCAGACAATGATTAACAATGCACAAATTCAAACTAAAAAATGAAGGTGGCCCGCCAATATTTTGCTCAAAAAATTGTCTCTCGACGAAAACAAGTTGTTCACCACTAGTCTAAATTATCAAAATGTGAATTTGCATTTTTCAGTTCACTTTAATTGAAATAACATTGACTTCAATAGTATTTTCATTGATTGTATTGTATTGCTATCTTGGTACAAAAGCAACCCGAATTAAGTTTCACAAGAATAGTAGTGGCATTTTCTTTACATGTACTTACTGCTAATTACTGCTAATTTAAATGAACATGATCGTCCTCTAGAACTCTCAGAAACTACATGAAATAATCTAAGATTACTGCACAAAATAGCAAATCTGCGTAGAAGTTCAAAAAATACATGCGAAATTGCTGTACTGAAATATAAAAAATTCTAATCCACCTACAGCGCATTACCTGGTACTACTCCATGAAATAAATGAAATAAGGAACTAGACTTGCTTATTACTGACCCAATTAGTGACTAACGATTCATAAAATTTCATTTTCTTCTCCAACAGGGCCGGTATGTACCTCGTCCTAACTAGTCCGCAATTCGCAAAAATTTATGACATGTTTAATCTGTACACGAGGAAGGATAGTTATCAATTGCTCATTTCATTGCAGATGGAAAAGATGATCATCTGGATAAGGAAGCTCATTCACGTTGTTACCTATCTTTATATAGAAAATAAACTAACCTAGTAAATATCGAATTGGAAATCGCATTAACAATTAAGAAAAGGTAATAAATTCTAAAATAGAGACGACTAAAAATCATTAGTGAAATGTGATTGTAAAGGATATCAAAATTGCACAAAAGACAGGCAGCACGAAGAAAATAAAATTTAAGTTATAAATCAACAAAGCAAAAATTCTCTAGAAGGACACATAAAATAAACAGCATGTGTCAGAAAAAGAAATGTAATTTAAATATTAGCGAATAATGCAATACATGCTGAAAGTGAAATGTAGCTGGTCCTTATTTAGACTGCTATTGTGTTCTCTATAACAACTAGGAAGTCGTCAGCAGGAATTCAGGTAATAATCGTGGTTTTACCCCAATTCCTGAACACATAATCCACCTGGCCTACACACTAAAACTGTATGTAACGTCCACAATGCCAAAATTCGGGTTCATTAAAATGAGCTGTAGTCCAAATCGGTGAAATTAGAAATCTGACGACTGTTAAAAGAAAAATTTTTTACGTCACTACTCCCCATACTTGGGGCTTGGACGGTGCTGACATAGTCAGACTTATGGAGCGTTGTAGCATTTTTAGTCCGGATGCCCTTCCTGCCGACTTCCAATGACACCTTCGGGGCTCGACCTCTGTACCAAAAGATCGCTAGGCCAAGCACTTAACCGCTGTGCCACGGAGACCACACACTTGTTAAAAGAAAACTGAACTTAGAAAAGAGTCTTGCTGAATACAACCCAAACTTATAAGCAGCTCTCTATGTTTGTCCAAGTATCTCTCTGCATTATTAGTAATAGAATTTCTATTATGGTCTCTAGTTACTAATATAAGCTTCTTCCACAAAATCCTCAAGAGATGAACAAATCTTTAGAAGTCGTCCTTTAAATAATAGGCTATCCATCTTGCAAAGTATTTTATTTTCTGGGAATGTTAGAAGTGCAACAGCAAGGTTGAAATCGCTAAACTCATGATGCACATGACCTCGTAGTCATCCTCAATTTAACCTCCAATTCCCCAACCTCATTGTCATACTTCTGCTCGCTTCCTCGCTACCAGGATAAATGTGCTTGATAATCTGGTTTAAATGTTTATAATTAATTATACAAATGTCGTCTATGCATCTAGGCATTAGATAGCGATTTGACCAGTTCTATCTCCCTCTTTTTCACCATATTTTGCATGTAAAACCTAACAGTGTATTAAAAACATATCAACTAAGATATTGGAATGCAGTTCCCTACCATAGGAATGCCACCAGACTGTTAGAAATCTACCTCCAAACATTGTAAAAACATTTTTTAAAAGAAGCAAACTTAATTGCGGATTTTTATCTGTCCTTCGTAAAAATTGTATAGCCGATATATTTTGACCGAAACATGAGGCATTTATCAAACCGCATAGTCATTTTCTGTCACAATTAACATCCAGGCTTTGGACCATATTTAGTCCGGGAGCTACTAACACTGTCTTCCTAAATTCGCGCACAAAGGGCTAATGGCATGGATTTGTAGATCTTGAAACGCTGAATACGAAAATCAAATTCTTAAGTGCCACAGCCAGTCGTTTTTGGTTATAGGTAAGGTTGAAGGATTCCCATTGGAATCCAATGGTAAAATTCAAGAAATATCTATGGATTGTGAAACACTTGGCAATTTTCGTGCATTTTCTTTTGCAGAAAAGAAACTATTTATCAGGATGCCATGAAATTTGAAACATAATTGAATTCAGAACATCAACTTCGATGTAAAAGTTGAAGTAAAAGTCGATGTAAAAGTCACTTGATTCAGTATTTCATGTTTGAGAGCCTCTACAAAATGGGCAAATTTCATGTTTTGACTTAATTTTGGCGATTTTACTCATTTTGTATTCAGTATTTCAAGATCTACAAATCCATGCTATTAATCCATTTGTGCGCGAATTTAAGAAGAAAATGTCAGTAGCTCCCGTCCTAATTAGGAAATTGTGTTGTAAATTGGATTATGTATCTGTTGCCACTATTGCTAAAAATTGAATTACATTACCTTTTACGGTGATCTCTGATAGCAGAGTCCTTTTCCAAGATAGATGGCTATTTTTGCATCTGCAGTTAAACGAAACTTGTGAGGGACTTAAATGTGCATGTAATGTACATGTAATTTGCGCATCAAAAATAGCCAAGGGAGCTTTTTTAAAATTATTATCGTTACAATGGCGATTTTGTATCACAGATCATCACTATGGTTCTTGATAGCACCATATGCAACGTTAAATAGCATACCTGTCAAGTCACCTATATTTTGTAGGGTGTCAACCGGAATCAGTGACTTTCTCACGCACACTCGCAATTCAACAACTTTCACCCGCATCGTTAAGTAAGGCTGTCGAAATATTGAATTTAGCATATTGATTGTCGGTATGTGCAATGATAGAATGTCAGTCATATTCGTTGTGCCAGCAAACTATATAATTAGCGCTGTTATCAATCTTCAAGAGTTTTTAATCATCTGTAATCCGAGGTTGGTATATTTTCGGAAAAACACCACTTGTTCTGATCAAATAATTGAATTTTCGCGAGCTTTCGAACACGTCTGTCTTAATCATTCAAAGAGCTATCCCACTTGGAAATAGTTTATTTGGCTTCATCACCTAGTTTGTGAGGGACCTGTATGTTCGATGATTATAAGATCATTTGGATGGCGAAGTCATATTCCTTGTACAGGAAAACTATAAAATTTGCACGGTTATCAATCTTCAGGAGTTCTTCATCATCTGTTTTGGGAGAGACCTGTATTTTCGGTGATAATAAAATCATTTAGATAGCGAAGTCATAACACGACGTTCTATTTTAAATTAAAAGTTTTTGATGTAGTAAGTAACATCGGTAAGTAACGAAACTGGACTGTATAATTAGATTCCAAGATTTGAAGATACAAATAATATAGTAGAAAATTACAGGCCGGTTGAAGAATGAGAAGCAAGAGGGCAAAGTCAACCAAAATATTGATTTTAGTCGAAATTAATTAATTCTTACGTAGTGTAAAACTAGAACTTTGTTTGCCCGACATTATATTAAAAGCTATAACATAAATCAAATGATTGTTCCATCAATCCGATCGGTATATCCAAAAAATTTCTTGAAATAGCCTTGAGAATTACAACACAAAGAATCATTACGAAACAAGTGAATAGCCTTAATTATCAATTCTATAAAATCACACATTTTAGAGACATTGTACCTGAAAGAGACTCAGAATTCATTAAATGAAAGAGAACGGTCTTTCCTCTCTTGTTGAATTTGTGATCATGCCATTTTGCTAGATTTCTATACATGTGACGATGGGACTTCCAGGCACTTAAAAGTGTACTTTAGTGAACTGCTGAAGGCTATTTATGCTAATCTTATGGCTTGCATCCATTTTGTGATTTTAGCTTATTTCCACTGATTTTAGTGTGAATTGCATTGCTTCTTCGTATAAAAGGCTTGTATGACCTTCTCATCAGTTTCCAGATGTCTTACTTCATAAAGAAATCGTTCATTACACCTATCGATTTCACCGATACTCGGCTTGTCAAGGCGACGAAGTGAAAGGCTACAAAAATAACACGAAATTAAGTTCAAAATCAAATACTATTTAACTCAGCCTAAAATTTTTTATAGACTCAGATTCTTCGGCCTGTCTATCTACGAGCGGCATTTGGAGGCAATTGATAGAAAGATGAAACAGAAAATCCTTTGCCACACACAGAATTATAAATTAAGTCTGATGATAAGCAATCGAAATTGTGCTGGATTGTAAAGTTCTTATATTGGTCGCAGATCTGAATTCTTCAGATTTTCCCGTCATGATGGTATCGTAGAATTTGTAAAGCTTCACACGACATCGTTGGATAACAAAAATGGCTATGCGATTGTTTTTTGATAACTACGCTAGAATTGATCGAGGCTGGCGATATGGGATATGTTGCAAAATTAGTTGCGTGATGGCAAAATGATAAAAGTGACAGTCAGGTTCTTCATGCATTCATTGATTCATTCATACGGCATATTAGCACAAACCATAATTAATTAGGCTTCATAACTGCCTTTTTCAGAATTACAGCTTGAAGTTGCCATGAGTTCTTGCCCTTTTTTCAAGACTTTTTGCTATCATAATTGGCAACAAGAGGAAGATTGTGTCAAGCTTTCGGATGTGATCAATCTAGGCTACACCCTATAAACCTAGCACACCCGGCGGCTAGAAGCTCTAAGGGTCCAGAAATACTTCAGCTTTGATATTAATGTATGCTGTTACTGCACCGCACCAGAGTACATTTTGATAGGTGGCAAAAAGCATCTATTGGGTATTCTCGAGATATTGATGAATAATGACTGATATCGATTTTTGTGAAAAATGCTAAAAACTGAGGAATAAAACATTGCTTTTCTGTCAATGCGTTTGTTCCTCTGCAAAGTAGGAAAATACTTTACACTAAGTATTGACAGACTATGTTACTATGTGTCTTCCTTAACAAAATCAGATTCATTATGAAAGTGTTCTATTACCTATTTACGAGAAAATTATTAATTATGTATATTGAATTTTAAAAAATAGAATTATATTCATTCTTAAAGTGATTGCCTTTCTCTTAACTTTTAAAAAGTACATCACACTTCTATTGATACATTGATACATATTGATAACACGCGTACATTTGACAGAATAGTGCTTCAAACAACACAGATTTCTTTTTGTCCATTTCAGATAAATGAATTGTGTATTTTGATCACTCACTACAAACTCAGGCTAACTGAACTGTCTAGTCCTCCATTTTTTATGCAAATCATCCCGTGACCGAAAAGCATCCAACCATGCATGTCTGACCATTTTACTTATTTTGACAATTCTCTATTGACATTGATTTGTTTGGTGGTGACTTGCTTCTACTGACTTGCTGCTACTGTGCTGATTGATAAAACGTAGCATAAAGAGAGCAGATGCGCAAAGTTCGTCTCATATGTAGGCGTCTCAATTGTCTGTCCCACACACAATTATTGAAGTTACGTCATGACGTGAATTTCATTCATTTATTTAATTGCGACATGTCATTTAATTTTCATTCATGTGGTGTACCATTGTGCTTGCCGTGAGTCATAGCCAACGTGCTTTAGATCATGACGAAAATCGAAGTAAAGTCTGCATTGTATGCATGCCGAAAGCAGAATATCCTGTAACACAGCTGGTTGAAAGACGAATAATGTACAAGATTTTTTTATTGCCAATTATGATAGCAATAAGTCTTGTCTGCCGTATGGAATATGTAGCAAATGTCGCTGTGACTTGGCTGATATTGCAAGTGGAAAGAAAACGCAGAACATCAGAGGTCTTTGACTTTTCACAGATCGCCTCCGAATATTATCGTGTGACGCGAAGCAATAATATTAAAGCTTACTGCGAATGTGACATGCGTAGAGTAGCTCGGCAGAAGTTAACATCAATTCCGATAAGAAAGCTTGGGCGTCCATCGAGTGCATCTGCTTCAACTTCCAACGATGAATCTCATTCAAGTCCGACTTTACATCTTTGTGGTGACTGTTATTCACTGGTTCATAGAGGTGTAAGTCACAATTGTAATTTAATGAGCTTGAAACAAAACATGATATTGATGTGCGGTAAGCAAGACGCAGATACGAAGGAAATAGTGACAAATATTGTAATTAAAGAGAAGTCATTGCCCTCACATTCTAAGAAGATTGAGCTAAATACATCTGGTCCTCGTTCTTTGAAACACAGTAGGGTACCATTCACCACCACAAGTTTCATCGACAGATCTCAATAGACTACAAATGTCTGTCGGTATGTCAAATACATCAATGAAGACCAAAGTCATACCTTTCATGAGATTCAAATTCAAACCGAAGCTGAGAAGTTCTTACAGCTAAGGGATTGTGAGCTGATTGACTTCTTTAATTTAGCAGATGTACATTATAATGATATGCCAAAATACGATTCACACCATATTCCATCTGTATATAGAATTAAATTTTGCGTTCATTTCTGTGAAAATTCTGGTCATCTGCTTGCGGTTTCCAATTATACAGAATTGAGTAGCATGTCATAGCAAAGTGTGATCATGACAGTCTTCACTTAAATATGAATCTCTATAATGTACATTGCTTAGACACCGATGCTTAACCTTGAAAATTAATGAGAAAAGCAATTATAACAAAAGTATGAGATAAGGAAAAACGTGAAAGTCAGGAAGCTGCCTTGGCACCGGCTAGGCTAACACTTAGGGCGTTGCCCCTGGCAATAGCGATGCCGATCTGCTGTTTCAGCCAAAAAGCTTCTCGTGGCTCTCCTGTGGCCTCTGAAATACAACTGCCAATGTATTTGATGAAAAAATTAGTGGACTTACCGTATAAGCCGGACGTCTCCATGGCCACTGGTTCGAATTGGCATTGACCACTTAATTCTGCGTATTTGCGCCGCTTTGACGTTTCTGCGGAAGCAGCTGCGGAACCGGTCTCCAATGACGAGTTAATTACATTGGATGCAGCAAAAGTGTCCACGCAAGTGAAATCCCAAACATCGCAGTGGGAATGTAGTCATCCCATCAGGCCTCTTACCATCACTTCGACTCAGGCCGACAGCCTCGAGAACTGACGGAATCCCTGCAGAAAGAAGAGCTCGGCGAAGTATATCATTGACTGTGGAATGTCTTGGAGCCCTGTTAGAGTTGTAGCAGCAGGACAAGGGATGCAGACCCAAACAGTGTACCATATCCCCACAACGACACTGTGAAGAACGCTGACAATGGAGCCAATCCTTTGGGCAATAGCTATCCAAAATGCATTGTCTTCCAGATGAGTGCCCAATGATGAAATTGGGAAGGCTTTAAACCAAGCACCAGATTCCGGACATTTCCCGGCAAGCAAGCGAGCCCTGTCTACCTGGTTTGCATTTTCCAACAATTTATTGAAAATCTCAATTTGACAAATGCAGCCCCAGGATTTTTGATGTCCGAAAGACTCTGTGGTTGGAAGCGACGGGCCAGAATCTTGCCATATTTTCAGTAGCTCATCGATCAACTCAGAAGGAGACAAATTCGTGGAGTCGGACAGAATAGACTTGGTTAACTCCGAAGTTGATGACAAGGAAGCCACATATGCGGACAGATCAGTGTGTTGCAATGATGTGTGCAGTCTGATTTTGCGTATTTGCTCAGAAAGAAGGATCGGTATGCAAGACGCAGTAATTAAAATCGGAATAGATGGTGAGGGAGGTTTCTGAAAGTTTGTCTAACAATTATAAAAAAAAGAACATGCCCCAGTACCTCGCAAAACAGCGGACAGAATTCATCAGTTCTCTGGCGTCAAAAAATTGATTATCCTGTTTCTTGCCCCTGATGGTCCAGAGACTGATCGTTATGTGAAGACTGTGCTAGACCTTATTCGTGTGGTTATTTATTTTTTTTGTTTCATTAGCAACGTCGTTCAGCTGCCCACAAATTTCACTTATGCAGTTGGTGTAAAAATTGCGAACATTTTGGGTGTAATTCAAAGCCATATCCTTCATCCTTCATATCCTTGCTTTTGGCGTGAGGCTCCAAAGTCAGAATTTTGTAATGTTTCCAAAGCTCGAGTCCTTGTCATACGATCTCTTGGATCTGTCGAGGAGCACGCTAAGAATTTTAAGGCTTCATTACAGCTGGATGCAAAGAATACACAAGCAAGGAGCTTTAAACGTTGTGTGAACGAACCTCTTGTTGTCGGGAACGATTGTGATATATTCATTGACAAACTTCGGCCTCCAGAATTGCATTTACTTCTCAAAATAGTGAATAGATTGTTCAAAGCTTTGCAAGACTCACATGAAGCGACTGCCGATGAATGGCTAGCTCCAGTTGGTATATAAACACCAAAACTTCATTCAGGCGAATTAAATGGCAATATGTACATGTATAGGATATCACACTGATTTCAGTAGATAAACGCTGAGAATCTACGAGTATCATAAGCTATCTATTCTCCGAGCCGGAGCCGAGGAGAATAGATAGCTTATGATACGAGTAGATTTTCAAGCAGCGTTTATCTTCGGAAATCAGTGTCCTCATGGAAATCATATCCTAATTTATATGACCGATATCTTAAAGGGAATAGAAATTCATAAAACTCAAGCGTTTAACACTGCAAATGTTGACAACATGAAAGACATGTTTAGTGGAACTTTCTCAAACTGTGTATTCAATGTCAAGTTTGAGAAGTAAGAGACAATGTGACATGACTCATCATAGTATGTATGATACTTATTGTTGATAAATCATTAAAATTTGTTCAATTTACTAATTTATCATAGTTTTCAATATTTTACTATGGATCTATGTACCCAGTAGAATAAACGATAATCTACTAGTAGAATAAACGATTATATTCCATCGTTAAATATCTACAATTCTACTGATATCGGTCATATAATTGCCGTCGACTTCTTCAAAAAGCTAATGCACATCATGAAATCATTACTTCGAAAAATCTAATTGATCTTGATATCTTTGTCGGTGTCATTGCAGTGTTCAATGTGGCTGTTCAAGATTGTTTTGGGGATGCATTAAGTGTCTCTTTCATAGAATCAATACAGGATTTTACGTCAGCTTTTAACAAGCTGGGAATTTCTACAATCATTGCTGTGCATGTTTTGCAGACACATGTCCCACAATTTTGTTCGTTCAAAAAGCAAAGTTTAGGCCGGCAAAAAAAAGACGTGCAAGACCGGGGAAGGCATTGAACAGTGCTACAGTAAATTTGTTATTTATAAGATTACGTGTTTGATTTGTAAGAATTGTTATATAGGTGAAACATCTCGCACCATTAAGGCAAGACTCAATGAGCATACAACCTCAAGTTCATCAAAATTCTTTCAGCATGCTGAAGAACACAACACCAATATCCGAAATAGTCTATCTTGGAAGATCCTAAAGAGTGAACGCAAAAATGCCAAGAGAAAATCCTTAGAGGCCATTTTCATACATAATGAGAATAATTTGATTAATGGTTGCTGCGGCGAGACATTATTACCTTTTTTGAGATAAATTCATTTTTGTATTTCCTTTTATATGAGCTTTTAATACTTTTCTAATATCTTTTGTGAATTATGCTTTCTTGTATTCCACAAATTGATACACAGTGTTTACTATATATATAGTTGTTTGCTAATTTTTAAGCCGCTGGTCGGCCTTCAATTGTTTTACCATAGTTAGCTTTGTATCTTCATTTCATAGTTCATGCATGTTTTTCTTATCTTTGTCTGTAGTTGATGAGCTGTTCGAAATATCTAAGTAATAATTTTGAATATTGATTTACGGCTGTAAAACATCTGTGCATTCTATTGAATACCCTGTTGAAGGAATACGAAAGCTTGGTATATTAGAAATTTAGTTTTTTTTATTCCTGAGAAAGCCAGAGGCTATTTTTGACATAAAGTTTAGGCCGTTTTGGAGAACAGGCGTCCGAAATGGTCCATCGAGACTTTTGCAGTTATGGAATCAATGCGGAAAAGTGAGCATCAATCACAAAGCTTATGGAAATAACTTAATAGAAACTGTGATAAGATTCAATGGACGCCGTGTTTGATATTTGTGTTACCATGCAAGTAAAGAAACATTCCCTTGCAATTTTTGTATTAGTTGCAAAAAGAGCTGTCATTTTTGTTTTCTATAAATTTTTGAATTCACAATAATTGCAATATAAAACATTCATTGCAATTTCTATAAAAGTTTTTATTTTATACGAAAACTTCATGGAAGGGCATTTTATACTCAGCTGTACGGGCTGTTATAATTATGTCGATATAATTTTATTTTTTTAAAATTCAATATACATAATTAATAATTTTCTCGTAAATAGGTAATAGAACACTTTCATAATGAATCTGATTTTGTTATGGAAGACACATAGTAACATAGTCTGTCAATACTTAGTGTAAAGTATTTTCCTACTTTGCAGAGGAACAAACGCATTGACAGAAAAGCAATGTTTTATTCCTCAGTTTTTAGCATTTTTCACAAAAATCGATATCAGTCATTATTCATCAATATCTCGAGAATACCCAATAGATGCTTTTTGCCACCTATCAAAATGTACTCTGGTGCGGTGCAGTAACAGCATACATTAATATCAAAGCTGAAGTATTTCTGGACCCTTAGAGCTTCTAGCCGCCGGGTGTGCTAGTTGTTAAATTTGTGCCAAAATACTCCATCGACACTATGCAGTTTTACTGTGAATTGGAGAAATCTACCAAGGCAGAGAGCAAATGAAAACTGGAAAGATTTTTCCGACGTTGATGTGGTGGACGAAGAAGCTAGCTTACAGACCTTCATCGCGGGATATATTCTGCTTAAAACTGTAATTAACTGCAATATTTGTGGAATGACACACATCGGACACCGAATGGTCTGATATCTTCTTTATAGCACAGGGAGTAAACTAAAAATTGCTCATTGGGAAACCGACCGCTAAAATGGTGGACTTTATAGAGTGATTTGAAATCCTTTTTCAACGAGAAATAACTTTGCTTCAATAATTCTACGTCATTTCCATCGGAAATCTGAGCAATTTTATGCTCTTGATTTCTACTCGTCACATCATTATGCTACATGTATACATGAAAATTTTTGTAATTTACCTTTTCGCATCCGACTTCGCAAATTGTTTCATGTCTATAAGATTTATGATAAAGAACGATATTCGATTGAAGCGGTCAGGCGATAAGAAAAATAAAAATCTTAATTTGTGATTTTTGCAGTGTATATTTCAAACTATAAATGAGATGTTTTGCAACGAGCAAATTCTAAATGGCAGTAAATGAAGTCTTCTTAATTCGATGATTCTTTAGTTTGGGAACTGATGTGAACTTAATACTTGAACATATCAATGGTATATCATCAGATGCAATTTTGGCATCTTGTGCAAGCACATTAATTTGAGAGTTAGTATGACAGATGCGCGTATATAGTCGATAAATTGAGCAAACGGCCGCCACTCAAACGGATTGCAATGTAGTATTCTCTGGCTGCATATCTCTGGCACTCAGTAACACCTAGCTGCCGCGCGTCGTTCGTGTTCGCGTTTCACCTTCTAGGGAAGAGTGAACTATCTCGTAAATTATTGTTATTACTTCATTCGCATTCTAGCTACTTTATTGAATCGAAAATGTTGCCCTTTCTAATCACTTTGAATTTATATCATCCAGGAAGAGACAGTAATATAGTGATTAATATAATACTACATGTATTTAGTTGCAGAGGCTACAATCATATCATGAGAAATTTTGCTTTATAGACTACAGAACAAGAATAGACCTATAGGCATTATAAGCCTATATCAGAAAGCTTTTCATTGTAGTTTGAATCTCATTTTTGAAAGGTTCGTAGACTCAGAAATTGACCTTTATTATAGGCCAAGATGTGCACATACACAGGATTAAATAATGTGACAGAGAATAAGGTGAGAATCAGTCAGTTGGTGGCCAACTCTCCACATGATATTCCTTCCATAATATAAAAATGTTTTAGCTATCTTTTTAGAACTTTTAGTTTGTATAGATTTAGACAAGACCAATGACACACATCAGGCCAGTATAGCTGATCAAATTAGCAAGGGCTAACTTTAGGCGAAACACAATTAATAATTAATTAAATCACAAATCGCACTATTCAGTAAGTAAAACCAATGTGAAAAATCAGAAAAAATCATAAATGTAAATGCTGATAATATTCAAATGATAGGTAATGAAAAAAGGACCTGTGTAAATATAAGTAGAGTAAGAAAAAAAAATTGATAACTTACACGAGAAATCCTGCCAGTCTGCAACACTGTGTGTTGGGCAATGCAGTAATTGCGGCATTTGCTTATATTGACAAAACTTAAACTGCAGGTCTGGTCGCACAGATGCTTGCATATGTCAATTGCGTCAGAATGAAATCCAATGCTTTGATTGAGGGGGAAATGAAGTAGAAGATAGCGATAATTGAAAAGAATTTGATCCCTCAAAAGGACCCATGTAGCGTTCCCTACAGGTTAAAGGAAAGAACAATACAACGGATAGCCTAATTTAAAATATTGAGTTCGTTTTCACATGACTTCGGAGTTGCTCACAGTCAGTGGGAAATATCTAAAATTATGGCCAGACAAGTCATCAGTGGCGGCGCGAGGACGTTTCGTGCCTGGGGCGGATCATTTATCAGTGCCCCTCTCCCCAATGAACCCCATTCCCAGTCAATTCTAATAAAATTATGAAGATTTAGCTGCACCGATTCTTTCCTTCTTAGGGGAACGTGTACCTACTATATTTAAGCTTATAAATTAATTCATAAACATTCATATTTTGAGATTTAGATCATTAAAATGTAAAATGAACAATCTCTTAATCACTCGCTGTGACATTAGCCTAATTATGAAACTGGTAAAGTACATGTACTAATATCAAAAGCAAAATCAGAATATTACCAGAGAATATATTCGAGAGAAAACGGTATAAACATTACGTAGACCAACGCACAGTAAGATAAGGCTAAATCTGAACTCTGCGCGCCTTGCATTTAGCAAAAACATCAATGCATTCATCAATATCACAATTATCCAAACGAAGACGTTCAATAGAAATAAGAGACAAATTATTTAGTCTTGCTTGAGTCATGGTCGATCGTAAGTGGGATTTTATAATTTTCAATTTAGAAAAGGATCGTTCACATGTTGCGTTGCTAACGCAGACTGTTAAACCAATTCGCAAAAGGACAAACAGATTAGGCACCGATTCCTGAAACTGATGTTTTACTATGAAAGAGAGGAGGTTGTGTGACGTATCGTTGCTCTGATCGTTAAAATCGTCTTCTGAACAAGAATGAAGCAGATCCGAACGAACCAGTTCCGGCTTAATGCCATCAAGATCCACTTCCTTCTCATAAATGCGCAGTTGATCCAAATCGAAATCAGTGACTTTCAGGACTTGTGACCTTCTTAAAAAAGAAAAACGCTTTGCCAGTGTACAATGTCTTTCAAATCTTGTGTCGAATTCGGATTTCATTCTATCAAAACATTGGAAAAGTTCTCTTCTCATTTCATCTTTGAATGACATTTCTTCATCGGCAGTGTCGTCAAACTGTTGCTTGCGTCTTCTCTTCTACGTTGGAATATATATATCATTATCCTCTGCAACACTCTGCGTTCGAAATTGCATTGGTGATGAGGAAATCGCGTTTGTCGCTGAGATATTCACTTAAGCTTGACAACTTCGCTACTGCTTCATCAAGAGTGAGAGTGCTGCGTTGGAGGTAAAGCTGGACTACATTGATTTCCGTCAAAAATTGGAGACCACAAATTCATATAACAGACGAAAAGAAAAGTTGACATAGAATTAAACAATATACCGGCGTCACCATCGGTTGAAGATAGATCCTCCAGACAGTCACAAATATTTGATTCGAAAATCATATCAACATTTTTCAAGATTTAGATTTCCCCGAGCGAGCCTCTGACCGTGCCCCTTGAATCTCGGTGGCCGAGGCGGACCGCCCCCCACCGCCCCCCTAGCGCCGCCACTGCAAGGCATCTAAAATTATGGTGCAGGCAAGGCTGGTCATGGGCGTCAATTCAGACCAGCACTCCTTAACCCTCAGAGACCTGAGCTTTTCACACCCTCTGAGACCTGAGGGGGGGTCCAGTGGACCCCTTTTACAAATTCCTAGTTCACGTGCTTAAATCTGTTTCAAGTCATTGGGAAAGTTGATTTTTAGTAAAACAATGATGTCTGCGTGTAGCAAGTCGATGTAATAAATCCTTTTAGTGTCTTTCAGCCTTCTCAGTAAACACATGCGAAAATGTTGTGTTTTTGTAATTCAGTGACATCTAGCACAGCATCAGTTGTACTAAGAGTCGGTTTTACGATGTCTGCTGTCGCCATGTAACCTCAGATAGTTGATTTTAATGAAACTGAGTTATCACATGCAGTATAACCCTTCATTTGCTATTTTATTCAAATTTATCCATGCTAATCGGAAATAGGCCTAAGCTGAGCCATAATTGCCGCATTTTAAGACTCTCAAAACAGCTGTGCAGATCTCAAACTCATCAATCACTGCTGTTAAAACTTTGCGAACACATTATTTTTAGTGTTGAACTAAAAACATTATGATTGCTTTCATTTTGAACATTAATTTATGCTGATTTTTTATGTAGGCCAACCAGTCATGCACGATCATGTGCGAAAACAAAATATTCACATTTTGCGACCCTGTAGCATAACACACATGTACGAGCGTGATGCAAACATTGAATAAATGAATTTCACTCATTATGCATCATCGTGGACATGCACAAAATCATTTTTCATTTGATAGTAAAAATTTTGCTATGGGAATTTCTACATCCTCTGAGACCTGAGGGGGGGTCCAGTGGACCCCCTTGGCCTATCTGCCATACTTCTACTGATTCAATTGAAATGAAATAACACATGTAGATTCATTTTCAAAAATGATGATTTTACATGGGCATGAGCGGTTGATATATCCTCATCACAAAAAGTGAAACAGAGAAATGTGGCTCCGGGGTCCACTGCACCCCCCCTCAGGTCTCTGAGGGTTAACAGCTACTGCAGGGTGACAATGGACGCCACACGAGATTACTCTCACACCATCATTCACTGAGATACTGACAGTCGCCATCTCCTGATGTTAGATGCATGTGCTGGACAATATTTCTATTCTCCCGCAGAATCTAATGACTGTGAGGAAATATGCCTTGACTGTTCATTAAATTGAAAATTGTTTTGAAAGAAAGTCAAGTTATTTATTGCAAATTCGTACAAAAGGTTGGTCAATATATTTCGACTATTTATACCATAGCCATTATCAAGAAAAGAATGAGATAAGCAAAATTCATGGCAAATACAAAAGATTTAGAATCACAGAATCATAGAATCATAGAGAATCATAGAATTAACACTGTATTGACTTATAAAGATGAATGATGTCTATTATGCGTAGGATGGAAAGATATGTGGCAGCAGAAATCCTGCTAACCCATCTCTCCTTCCAACCAAAAATTCATCATGAAAAATATAAAAAATTACATGTACAAAAATTCTTTCAGCACTTCGCATTCACCACGACTATTTATCGAGGCTTAAGCTTCCGTATAAAGATGGATTCTTTGAGTCTTAAATTTGGTTATTCGTCTGCTGTTGTTAATATCTTTATGTTAAATTTGTTATTTTTAGATGCTATTTTGTGAACGAGAAGCATTTAAATGCTCTCTGATGCGGATATGAAGGGAGCGAATTGTACTGCCGATATAGATTAGATGACATTTATCACATTTCACTTCATATACAGTATTTTTTCTGAAGCATAATTTCGGATCCTTAATTGCGCAATTTTTGAGTTTACATGTATTATTTTCTCTTTGTTTCCGTAGTATATTTCCCAGTGTCTTTGTTTTTGGGTGAGACTTACAATGATTCCTTCGCGTCTGAATATTTGTTTGATTTTATTGTCCAATTCATCATTTATGTAATACATTTTCAAATACATTACTTCATTATTTGTCATCGTGTTATGCCGACGTTTCTTCTTGCTTTTTGAATGTCGGATAATTGTATCAGGATAGCCATTAGCCTTGAGTGTTTCGTTGAATCTGTTTTCATGTTTACGAAAGTCAATATCAAAAGTGAATCTTTGCTTGATTCTTTCTCTTTCATTCTGGATATAATCGATTTGGGATGATAGTGGTATGCTAGAGTCATAATGTACAAATACGAGCGTAAGTCGTTTTTGCTCCTTTTTTGAAAAATTCGAATTTATGTTCATTTCCATGATTCATTGTGATAGTGAAGTCCAGTAAGCTGAGTGTTTTCTCGTCATTTGGGAATTCAATTTCGAATATTATTGCGGGATGTTGGTTGTTCATAATATTTAATACTTCACTTGCTTCCTCTCGATTTTACATCGAGATGGGTTAGCAGCACATTTCTGTAGCCACATATCTTTCCATTCTACGCATAATAGATATCATTCATGTTTATAAGTCAATACAGTGTTAATTCTATGATTCTCTACATCAAATTTTAAATATTTTGTATTTACCATGAATTTTGCTTATCTCATTCTTTTCTTGATAATGGTTATGGTATAAATAGTCGAAGTATATTGACCAACCTTTTGTACGAATTTACAATAAATAACTTGACTTTCTTTCAAAACAATTTCCAATCTAATGACTGTGTTATATGCCTCATCAGCGAAATTGACAACAGCTGGTTGTTACACTGTATGTGCCCATTGTCACCAGTGGTACCAAGAAGTGTGTTATCACAGCTTATAGACTCTTTCGACAAGCGTGTTATGAAATATGTCCTTCGGATACTATTATATTTTTATATTTATGTAATTTTAAATCTGATCAAAACATCCCGGATAATACGTCATTAGCGCTTTGGATATATCGACGTTATTATGTCGGACGAACATTATAAGCCAAATGAATGTAGTAATCTTGAGACATTGAAAACTGCTCATGTCGTCAACCGTGTCCTACCAGAGAACCATAAACTTTCCGTAGTTTTTAAAACCTTCAAAACTCGCAGTGTCTTTCCCAACAAAGATCCGGTGCCTACGAGTCTCATCACTAATTTAGTCTACAAATTCAAATGTGGGCAATGCGACAGTTGCTACCCTGGTGAGACTCGTAGGCACCTGATTACTCGTGTTGATGAGCATATCAAAGGCAGACCGCAAGAATCTGAAATTACAAAGCACCTTCATCAAGCGACAGCCAATGATTTTTCTATTGTCTGCCGTGCTATACACACTCGCATAGCTGAATCTTTATTGATTAAAATGCATGAAACTGATAATTTATTGAACGAATGCGATTCTTCTGTTCCGTTGCATATCTTTTAATTGTACGACAGAGAGGTAATTGTAAATACGCAATTACTTCTCCATTCCATTCTATTGTAAATTTCATTTTAGCGGTTCTTAACTGTGTTTACTTGATCATTTTAATTTGTATATAAACCTCATTTTGCTGATTTGACTTGATGCCTTGATGATGTATCTATAAACAATACGAAATCGATCGACGATGAATCAAGTGTTTTGCAATCTGTTAATTTTTGGTCGTACAGCGTACAATGAATGTAGTAATCATTAAGATATGAGTATCCTACCTTTTCCATATTGCATAAAATAATGATTCTCACATTATCTGAAATTGAAATTTCAAAATTTGCATATTAGTCTGCATCCACTATATAATACAGTTGAAAATAGAAACATACTTCGATTTTTTACAAATAGTCCTGCAGTCTCAATAAATACACTGACATTTTATACCGCGCAACCATCCGCAAATTATCTTTATGCTTACGTCGAATACTTGCTAAATAGAGTAAATAAGATTATTGCCAATAAAGCTAGAAGTTCGTCAATTTAAACGATATTTCGCAGTTATATTGTCGGACGGACATGATTCTGGAAGCGCAAATGTTACCACCACTAATAGCATTCAGGAAAAAGTAGCATGATTTTGATGGAGAAAGGAATCGTTTATATGTTAGAACCGGATTGAAATTCTAATTTGAAACTTAATTTTTTTCATGACAATGTGTCCGTCCGACATGATTATCTTCGATGTGTTTGGACACCTGCATTAGAAGAACATCATGCCTTTAGGACATCAAATGAGTCCGATGTGACATGATATCATCAAGTTTCAGGGGCAATTTTTTTTCCTGAAATGCAATACTTCAGATAGAAATTGTAATCACGTGTGATATTTTAAAACTGCAATTTCTATCTTGTCCGTCCGACATGAAAACAAAATCAGTTTTTTCATCAGGAAATGAAATATTTCTCCTATTTGTCTATTCAAATCTTAAACTCTCTCGACACTATACACATGAAATACGAAAAATTATTGTCACTTTTACATCTATCCGTTTTTTTTGGACTCTTTGTAACAGACCCTAAAGTTGGTCTAAATGTACATCGCTTTAAAGTTATCCAAAAGATTCAAAGTGTTCTTTAAAGGTTTAATTATTCTGGAAAAAATGTCTGGATTACTCTTGTTATATGTTTGTATAAAAGGGATCATTTTATTATCACTCTCAGCTATTATTTCTCTTTTCAGTCCATTTCAGTTTTTGTTATTGCATCATCAATAAATGTGAAGGACATTTCAGTTGTAATAGTCGTGGCCATAGTTCCTTGTACCGTAATCCTTGTACCGTTGGTCGTCATCTGATATAATCATCCTGATACGTCTCGCTAAGGTTGCATGGGATGTTTTTCAAAGTGTGGTAGGAGTGGGCTGAATCAAATGGTATGTAATTCATAGTGTCTGTTGGTTTCCGATATAAATCGGCGTGACTACATTCCCAACATTGGGAACAGTGTAGACGAAAACGTCTAGGAAATTCAATTTTATATTGATTGCACAAAAAGCAGACTTTGACTAATATCGCGTTGTTGTTGCATGACGGAGCTAACTCGTAAGTATCTGTGTCATTTAAATGATCGCTAAGCTTACAAGAACGACAGAAATTGTAGTCTAAGATGACCATTGTGCCGTCTTTATCTGCCTCAGTAAAGTATAGATATATTTTGTCGCTAAATTGGTTCAATGAATTTGATTCTTCAATTGACAAGTTACTTTTTGGTCTATTATTCGAAACTTTTGAATTAAACATATTTTCAGATTGTATATCCAATGAATTGATTAAATTATCTAATTCAATGTCTATACCTCTAGGTGGAATAAAAGTCGTGACATGTTCGTCTTTGAAGTAGTCTTGCAATCGCAGTTTTTTAATTCACAAAAAATCGCGAAAAAATTTTTTTATGTTCACTTCTGATTTTCACTTATTTCATTATTTCATACATTTTCCATGTATTCTCCTTTCCATGTATATTTTCGCTGCATCACATCACTACAAGCTTTGTTTATATTTTTCTCTTTTCAGGTGTACTTGAATACAAAGTGCTCAATGGAATAAAAAACTTTAGACAGGCAGCTCTAGCATGTAAGTCAAACGGATATTCTCTTGCTAGTATTCGAAATTCGAATGAGCAAGCTTTAGCAATCAAGGCTTTGAAAGAATCGAAAAATAGAAACGAATGTAGCATCACAGTATATGGCAGATGTTCTGCTTATCTCGATTTCCAGTTTGGGACCCCAGGAGACATAAAAACTCTGAGAGGATATCACGGCAGCACTTACAGCTACAGGTAAGATAACATGATTGTCAATCATTGCACATTTTAAACATCACCTAAAGTAGCGCTGACTCATCTGCAGTCATCCACAACACCTGCCCATGCTATGTGCAAAGGAGTAGCAATAAATTTTTTGCAATATACTTCTGACAGATATAAAGATGTTTTATGTGCTCAACCTTGGCACATTCGCATATACTGTTTGCGTCAGCTGTTTTATTATTCAACTTTTAACTCTATGGACCTATGATTTGAAAAGTTTGGCTCTTACGTGAGTACAAACTCGCGGCCAAAAAAACGAGGACACCAGAGGAAGTCATCTTTATTAGCGAATTAAACGATTAATGAGATGTGTGACCACCACACTTCTGCATGCACTGTTGTAGCCGGTACGGTACAGTGTTCAGCAGGTCCTGGATGATCGTGTTTCACTCATCCACAAGTCGCTGTGCAAATGTTCTCAAATCTGTTGGAGGATTTGGTTGATCTCCGTGATCTTCGCTGTTCCTCTTCATCTTCACCACCAACTTTCGATCTTGTGCTTGTCGAATAAGTAGTCTAAAGTTAGATCAAAACTTAGTAGTTGATAGTCGATAAATATGATCGGTGTTGCGACGCATATCGGCATGATGATATGAGCAAAACTCAGTCTACTGTCAATTGACACATTAATGTGTTTTAATGATCGCCTCACGAGTTTATCTGCCTGAATGAGTGAAAGACTGATATGCCGCAGTTGTCCGAGTTGGACAAAGGTAGATGCACTAGCTTATCTGGAGGCGAACAGGTTTTCTGCAGTCAGAACAGGAGAACAGTCGCTGTAATCATCAACGGAAATCTCAACTCAGCAGGATATCTGTCTCAGATAATCATTACCGTCATCATTCCCATTGTCCACGAACATGATCTCATTCTTCAGCAGGATAACCTCGACCCCACGTTGCACGCATCGTTGCGCAGACGTTGGAGCAATCATCCGTTGCAGCGGTTTGCAGGTAGTTCAGATCTGCCTCCAATTCCGCACCTGTGGAATGTGATGGGAATTATAGACTCTATCGCATAGACATACCAAATCCTCCAACAGATTTGAGAACATTTGCACAGCGACTTGTGAATCAGTAAAACACGATACCTCAAACTGTCATCCAGGACCTGCTGAACACTGTACCGAACCGGCTACAACAGTGCATGCAGAAGTGTGATGGTCACACATCTCACTAATCGTTTAATTCGCTAATAAAGATGACTTCTTCTGGTGCCCTCGTTTTTTTGGCGCGAGTATACGCTTTGAAATAAATCACAAATTGATAGATAACTATGCGTGTTCAAATTTGAATTTGCTTAGTCCACAGACTAGTCTTCTACTATGCATTTGATTTGTACATGTACGTCGTATAGATATTGACATGAATAATAGGCATGTCATAAATGAAGTATTTCAAACAATTGTGTACTATTGAATATTGGTAACTGTAGTGCATGTATAGGGTGATTCAAAAGTCGCTGCAAAAAGCAAATGTTAATATCAAGTACGAACGAGCTTGAGTCACTCAGGGTATCGGATTTTGCAACATGTTTTATTATGTAAGTCTGTACTGCAGGGAAGACAGCCCTTCATAATTCTCCGATAACAAAAAATAAGTAAAATAGTACATGTGAATTTTAAGTAGCATGTACTACGCCAGCATACATGCGAGTAATCGTCAAATTACATGCACTACCCATGCTAATTCGTCAAATTATGTAAAGCAGTAAACTCTACAGCTAAATATCACCATTAAAAAGCAATTCTCTACCGGACTGTAAAGAGATTTATTTTGTAAGCCTGGGATTGTAACTTTTATTTTTTTTTAATTCAGAGGCTATGAGAAGTTCCTGGGATTGCAATCCCTACCGGCTACCGTCAAAACCGGCCGGTCTGGAATCCAATGCGAGAAGACAGTCCTTGTAGTTGTCTGTTCGTGCCAATTTTTCAACTAAACTCCGGCAGACGTTCAGCTCCTTTATCAGACACTGATGTTTCATCTTTGAAGATGCATTGCTTGCAAATGATCAAGTCGAAGCTATAAATTAGACATCTGGGTAGGTCATACTGGAATAGACTCGGTTCTGAGGTCAATGTTAATCCAAGAAGTTCGGGTGGATTTCTATTGACGAAAAAGGGTTTCCAACTGGCGGAAGTCAACAATACACCGATCCCGAAGAAATTGGCCTTCTTTTTCTTCGACTTTTTCTGACCCATTGTATGAGAAAGAGGGCAGCAGGAAAAAATGATTTTCTAGACTGCATATTCCAGACAGTCGGTCATAATTTGTCACCGTGTCCTGCTTCCAGAAAGAAGTTGGCCCAAATCTAACCATTCTAACTTAAAACACATTTTTGACTTTGTAAAAGTGCAATTTGACTGAAACAGATTTTCCGTTTTCCCTTTAAGTTTTTGCTGTTAAAGTTTTTACTACTTTTTTTCGTTTTATTCATAGCTTTTATTCAAAACTTTTGTTGAGGACTGGATGTTGGTTATTCTTTGGAGACGTGTGCCCAATTGGAAGCACAAATATCCACACCAAATTGAAAATCGAGTGTGCCACTCTCGAAAACAACATCTACACATAATGTGAGAGTGTGACAACTTGTGCCACAACCTATTTTTGAAAATAATGCCACATTTTGCAAGAAATCGTCGACTGAAAATTGAAGGTGTTACGGATGTGAAGTTAGCCGCACCAAATTACCAAAATGATCTTGCATATTCATTAAATGTCAATCGGATGGATGAATGAAATGACACATTTGAAGTATGCATCATCCATTATTTCATCAAATTTCACTACAGCTGAGAGATTCGATCGAATCAGTTCAAAGTGGGACGGATATAAAGCCAGCCGTATAAGCAACGCAAAAATTAGAAGTATTCATCAATCTGATTAAAAATTGATGCCCCACCAACCGCACTCCTTGTGAGAATCGAGTGTGCCACTCACATCACCCGACCGAATGCAATTTAAAAGTGTGACAACTTGTGCCACCCCTCGGATAGTTTGTCTGAGTCAAAATCATGCGCATGTGCATCTACAACAAGCTTCACAAGCAATCTCAGCTCTTTTTGATAATTTAGTTGAGACAGTATGCTGCTGCGTATTTTCAAGGTGCATTTTCAAGATATGTAATTTGCATTCATAAATTTTAAAATGACATTAGTCGCTACTTTTTCTATGATTTCAAGGTCGAGTAGTAAGAATATCAGTCTTTTTATGCCGGACATTACATTCATGATATCAATTTAACACAGGGTTCTGCTTACTTTAATTCAATGCTCCAAGCCGTTGTCAAGGTAGCCATCATGTGACACTAAATTATAATTTTTGAAATTATGAAATGCATAATCATGTTTATCAGTCACATTCACCTAGCGTATTTGAAATGTTTTCTTGAAATCAATTGTAAATCTCGCACAATATTTCCATGGAAACTGACATTAAAACGTTGCTGTCACGCTGTGAGTGTTGAGACTTTAAGAATCCTGGTTCATGTTGTCATGCATAATCAGCATTTAAATCATGATAGAGTAATAGTGCACTACTTTTAACTACCAATGCAATGTAAGACGTTCCGCAAAATGATAGATAGTCTTCTTTTTGAAATTGTCAGCACAATGACAATTGTCATAGATCTAATTCAACTTTATGGGAAAAGAAGCTGAAGCCTATAATGATTAAATACTTACCATGATAAACACTATGTCAATTACGACTGGTTGGCTATCATTACGTTCGTCTTTAACACTGCTGCCACCATGATATTTTACGGGCGTTGTTCATCATGACTGGCAATGTTTTGTCATCGTCAAAATATGACAAAAGATGATACTTAATTAGGTTATTTGAAATATTGAGGTAATGCGCACACTTATGGGTCATCGGTATACACACAATTCTACAATAACATGACACTCATGAAGGCATGACTCGAAACTCAAAAATTAATTTCAAAAATATCACTTCATTACCAAATGGAATTTCACAGTAGTCATTTTCTCACTACTTACAAAGCAGTAGTGACATCAGTGTAATCTTTATTGACAAAACTCCTTAAATCAACATACTTTAGACATAATAGATGCTTTCTTTTAACATTGTGCTGGTATGGCTTTCGTATGTAAAGCATACCACATATCATTACTTCAAAAATTCGAGCTTTACTTCACAAGTAGCTTTCTATGCAATGACAAATCTTTTTACAAGTAAGTTTGAATCCTACATACATGTGGCTGCGCCTTATTCTCTTTTATTAAACGCACACTCTCTAATGAACACCCCTCCCTTAATGAAGCCCATGAAAGCAGCAACAATGCTAAAAATATCATAGAAGCCCCATCTCTAATAAATGCTCTCTAATAAATGCTCATCCAAACTCCTCTTATAAATCATCAAATATTAACATGGACTTATAATGGAGAGAATGCGATGCTGGATTATGGGTATATGCAATAGCGTTATCTTTCTCTTTCCTTGACTGGCGCAAAAATGACACTTTGATGTGATCGCTATAAATACAAAACTACTATTTAGTCATCCTTACTTTTGGCAAAAGTAAACGGGTTTGTTATGAAACATCAGTAGAACTTCATGTGAAAGATCAAATCATAATAATTCAACTGTCAAAGGTTATTATGATTCTAAAGTTAGCTGGCAAAAAAGTGCAAAACAATTTTAAGCCATTACTCACGCATTTTGGGAGTCATACAAATATCCATGCAAGCGTAGGTCTGCAACCTGCAGGATGAACTGAAAGCAGAATACACTCAGTACAACAACAAGCAAATAACAATTTAGTCAACAATAAAACTCGCAAGATTAAAATAGCGACCAGGGCCGCCTAAAAGCAAGATTGGTATGATCAGTGTTGCTGTTCTTACTTTCTCTTTCTCTCATATTCCGAGCGGAAAGTGCAATGTAACTTTCAATTTCCGGGAGAAAAGCAGCAACAATTTTTGGAAGTTGACTCTCAGCTTCCATATTATTAAATTTCAGTCTTTATCCTTTAATTGCTGTTTAACAATCCAGACCGAAAATACAACAGTGATGCATCGAGGCTTGTGGCTTCTGCCGACTTGATTAGGTTTGAGAGACTGATAAATATTTAAACTATGGCTTATAGAAGAATATATTTGCCTCTCTTATTCCGAGGGGAAAACGTATTTCTTTCTGATACGAGCTACGTTTTCCGGTCAGCAGTTTAGATTTGGGAGAGAGAGAAAATCAAACCACTGCACGGCAAGGCTGATGGCAGCTTTCTATTTCTGTTAGGCCTATATCTTAATGCCTGCATGTATTGCAAGAGAAGCGGTCATCACACTCACAAGAAATACTATCGATGCTGAAATACACATTTCATTTTTGTCTTTCATTTCATTTTAACTTTTCCTTATTTTACTTTTGACTAAAATGAGTAGTAACTTTGTACAGATCGATTTCATAGAGTCTTCGGACACTTATCTTTTTGACCTTTGTTGATTATTGATCATGCATGGAATTTCTAGCGTTTATTTTGTCTGTACATGATTTGTCAATTCAGAACGTGACCATGCTTGCCGGTGGCAAGCGAAATGCATCGTACGCATGAGATGACGTTTTTACTCAACCGAAGACCTTTGGTTACCCTGGCTCCGCAAACTTGAATTAATGATGACACAGGGTTTATTCAGACACTGAAATACACGTATATGCCTATAAGTTGTATATGATATTCTTTTGCAAAGATTTTATTGAAATGGGGATTGAAATATATTACTTGGATCATTTTTGACATATTATCCCTTTTTCAGAAATTTTAAAAAGGGAGAACCGAACAACGTTGGAGGAAATCAAAGATGTGTTGGATTTAACGGTTACACCGGAGACCAATGGGATGATCTCCCTTGTAATGTCCTATTGAACCCCCTTTGCGAGTCTAGAGGTGAGTGTTATCATTATAATTTAGATGCTTGGCACGGCGATTTTTAGATACAAGGACGCTTCGTGCATTCTAACAGCAATTGGGGAAGATTGTTAAAACAGGGCGATCTGCACAAAATTCAAGAAAATCGGCGCTTTTCTACTATTTATGTATGATAATTCTAATTTGACATCAAATTTACATCTTATATTCAAAAACTGACTTACTAAAATAAGGTGGATTTATCCGAAGAATTCAATCCATTTCAAAAGTTACACATGGGCCTAAATTTACAGCTTTTAATACAACCGGGTTATGCACAACAAATGATGGAAGAGTAGCATGCTAAGGCCTGCTTTACATTGGCTGCAGCTGCAGTTGCAGCAGACGAGTGATGCTGACGTCACGTGATTGAAACGCAAAATAACATGGCTATGGAACAGAACTACATGGGCAGCAGCTAATGCTAAACAGCACGACAGTAAGTCAGCTACCACACTGTTCAACCAAAATGAGACATGGAACGAAAAAACAGAGAAAATTAACTAATCAGATAACCCTATCATAGTAGACAGCAAAGAAATTTACTTCGGTCCAATCGCTGAACTGCACCAGAACTGCCACTGCAGCAATGACCTCATATTCTGTGTTGGAAGAAATTACGATAAACGCTACAATGAGGTCATTTTCGTCATCTGCTGTATCGCACATGAACTGCCAGTGTAAAGCAGCCTTAAGTTGGCACATTTCTATACCTTTTGTATACTGACAAGTCGGCACTTTTCTTGAGTAGGATTGTTGAAATGATCTGCTGGCAAAATGCTGATATTTGATATTTTTCATTTGCTCTTTGACTGCCGCCTTAATTCGGTCTGAAATATATAGGTCATGTGCAATTGTATCACTGTGAAATTAATCGCTGCTCTAAGTTTTCAAGGCAGTGAATTTTTGTCAAAGAAAAAGCTGCTGCAAGCTGGCATCTGCACTACATTTTCTGTGTGACTCCTGACGCATCATGTGCCTTCATGAAGTTTTGTTGGTAGCTAGGCCGAGTATCTGCAACGCTACCCGTTGTACATCAAAGACCGTTGGGTCAATTGAATCCGGTAATATTTATCTTCAACTGTTATACCACAGTACTTCGATTGATGTGAAGTAATCTGAAATGTGACTTTTGCACATATAATCATTTATTTACAAAGTGTTCATATTGTCTGGCAGTGTGCTATACATAATTGCTAAATGAACAAGGGCTTGTAGCGTGGCTAATAGATAGACGTGATAATCACTATTTTCTTGTCATTCTGATCTTACATCGTTTTTCAAGCCTGCGAAAGAACACACTGCAGCCGCTGTCAGTTGTTCGATCCTCCGCTCCACACACGAGCAACACATTTCATCACACATTTCATTTTCAGTAACGATGGCTTCTCGATCAAGACGTCAAACGGCTGCCGTAGTGGCTCAACAACTGATAGCAGATATTGAATAAGATAAATAACGCGATCGATACCTTTCTGTTCCCGAATCAGTCCCTTTGATATTGACTGAGCCTTACATCAACAGTGGTATTTACGTCGCAGTAGACAACTATTTTACCTCCAGTTCTTTAACTAAAAGTCGTCTTTAAATGAATATTACTATGTGTTGTGAACAATTCGTCTGAACAGACGAGAAATCCCCAGAGAAATTGCGAAATGTCTTTTATGAAAGTAGAAACTCATACATTTGTATTTTTCAAACCTGAAAATATAATGCTTCTTGTTAACAAGGCCAAAGCAACAAAAATAACAGTCCGTTTCATAAAAAGTGGATCATCCTAAAATTTGACTAAATAAAACATAAGTATGATACAGAAAGCATTTTTCATGTTATTTCATGTCACAAATATATTTAAATGTCCTTATATAATCTGATAAGCTATGATACAGTAACGGTTCTTAAGAAGCTAATATTTGATGGCCCTACCCTTATTGTCAATGACATTACCAATTCGTCTAGGCAATGATTCGATGATATCGTTGATTTGTGACTGATCTAACTTTCTCCACTCTCTTTTTAACAGTGACGTAAGTTGTGATACGCCATCTGTAGGTAGCAGTGAACGACGAACGTTGCGTTTTAGAATACTCCATACATTTTCTATGGGATTCAGATCAGGAGAACGAGCTGGCCAAGATAATGTCCTAAGCCCTAATTGAGACTTGCATCAGTTGACTCTACTACTCCTGTGACACGTAGCATTATCATCCATAAATAACCAAGTCGATGGATCACCAAGTTGATCTGTCATTTGGCCAATGTTCATTCGTAAAACATTCACATAGCGTTCAGAATTCATGGTTCCTTGCTGTATGTGAAGTAGTTCTAGCAAGGCTGACACTTTGCCTTTTGTGAATGCGATCTCGTTATTGTTCATTTGTGCTTTGTATTGTTTTCAACCGGTAAGAGATAGATTTCTAGCTGAAAGCAATCAGGAGTGCTGCCAACACTACCGCAACGAAGTCAGGAAGCTATGGAACATGAAGTCTAGTTAATCACATGTAGCAGTTACATTATTGTTGATGAATAATGGTGCTATACTGGCTCTGATTGACCGATTTTCTTTGTTTTTGTTTTGCTTGATAGCTTTTGGCTTGTAGAGCAACATATTACATAACAAAGGAAACAAATGTAATTTTATAAGAGTGAGGTATGATTTTGTGTAACATTGCTAAATGAAGATCAAATTATCTACTACTTTTTTTATCTATAACAGGAAAACAACTCAATATTCATGCTTGAAATTTCCAACAATGATATTAGTAAGCACAACTGACATATCTTCCAAATTTCAGAGAAATTCGTTCAAGTTTGGCGGAGTTAGACAAAGTTGAAGTTAAGGCGATGTTTAAGGGTGATCCATTTTTTATGAAACAATCTGTATTATCCACTAAGCACAAAAACGCGGACACTGACAGAAACGATCCAAAATGCAAGTCATCAATGATCACGAACAGCACAAAGAAAATGGCGTCTATGATGAATGATGACCTGACTAGATTTTAATTAGGTCATCATTAAGATGCTATTGGTACCCAATACTACCTGTTTCATAGCCCATCCCTCCTTTTATATTCAGTCTTTTATATTCAATCTATGTCACAATGACATAGACTTTTGTACGCAGACGTCGGTGTGAATTTTGAATTTTGTATTGAACATGTTAATTTCTTTCCTTTTATACCTGAAGATAGTTAACGGATGTTAACAGAAATTAATTGTAATAAATAACGAAAATAAAATCAAGATCTTTCAATATTGAAGTGCATGGTGTTGAAGGATTTTTGACGGACATGATGCGGAATCAACTCAAATAATAAATTAGTTTCCGTTACAATGACTGAAAAGTACCACACATCGTAGTCATTGAATCACAAAATAAGTCAGCTGCTGGTTCAGGGTTCAATGACTCAGGGCTGTCATCATCGGGTAAAGCAATTTGCGTTCTCCCAGCAAAGGAAGCATCCGACGAAAATAGACATCTACTCGAGGTATGATCGGCTAGCATTTAATTTCTCTACAACTTTGTTTGCCGTTCTTTAAATTTTACAACCAATGATTGTTTTCCCAAATTCAAGTTAGAAACAACACCCTTTTCAAGTGGAAAGAAGGTTGCTTCCTATTATACAAATGAGGCAATGGAGCATATAGTAGATTTTTGCTTTGTTTTTTCAGCAAAATGAAGACAAGGTACCCGAAATGTATTGACGGAGTAAATAAGGCTCTTCCAACTCAACCACTCCATAATTTTCGCATTTTCTCGTCTAATGGAAATTTATAGATGCATGCATTATTAATGCTATCATCACTATTGTTCTTGCAATTAAGAGCGCAACAGCGCCATGGTAGTCGACGGGCACTGAGTAGGCCTAAGTGAATTTCATTTCCGCGCGCAGTATCAAGGCACATTTCAACGCATTGCTATAACATCCTTCTCTGCAGCACCGAGTAGCGTATCATTCTACTTTCATCACGTCTGTCCGTGGTGACGTCACCATCAGTACTGTTTTCGCCAATGTTTAAAATCATTGGTTTTCGCCTGCTGTGCGCAAGCGACGCTATTTGACATGGCGACAGGTGTCCGTTTAATTCAGGTGGAGACGGAGCTAAGATTGAGACAAAGTCAAAAATTTGAACGAACTACACCTTTAAGTATGCAGAGGCTTTCATCTCACACGCATGTAGCTGAAATTAAATACAAGGATGTCCTTCATTAGGCTCGTTTTATTACATCGCCCACATTCCTCTGCCCCTCATTCATGATGTATACAGGTTATGCCGAACACGTTATCCCTTCCTTATTTTGATATATTCGAAGACATAGTATGGTTTCAAAACGACAATTTGAGAATTATTACCTGTTATCGTGTATATTACGGTACATCTGTATCATAATTTGTATGTGTCAGAATGTGAAATAATTATTTCCTTATTTTAAAAGCTACCATGACGGACAGCATGAAGATTCCGCTTGTTGTTTCTGCACCACCAAAGCATAGGTGGATGCGTGGGCTGATAAGAATAGGTTTAACTTCCATCTGCTCCTTAGACTTCTAGTGACGTCACAGGAATTCTTTAATTGGCTTCTTGCGTGTATTTGCAGCTCGATGCGAACGAGGGAGCATGTACAATGTTCCATAGACATTGTGAAATTTCTAAACAGGTTATCAAATTGGAGCGCTAGGATTTATATTACTGTTCGTCAATGTCCATGCCTACATTCATTAAAATGTCGTGAGTTTATAAAAATATGGAATTCTTGATTAAACTTTCATAAATCCATTAAAAAAGTGATCATGTCGTTACAATTATGTCATGCGTCTACATAAACGCATATGCGCTACATTTTGTCATTCTCAATCATCATTTTTTTCAGGAGTAATATTTCACATAATTAGCGGATATTTCAATTTTTGGAATGGACAAAAGTTTTGCAGATCAAAAGGCTGGGAGGTGGCTAGCATCCGAAGTGCACAAGAAAATAAGCTGGCCTTATCCAAATTCAAAGAAAAAGAAAGGAATAATGCGTGCAAGAAAACTGATAATCGTTGCGACGGTTACCTCGATCTTTACTTCAGGAAGTTGGGAGATGTCAACACTCTTGAAGGATATTTTGGTCGCACCTACCCTTATAAGTACGTTCAACTTATATAGTATTATTTCAATCCATCATGAGCGAATAATTAGTTAATACACCCACAAACATGTCTATTGATTGTATCGAGACATATTTAATTTTAATATCTAATTTTAAGAATAAGCTGAGCCATAATGTGCGCAAAAGTTTTAAAAACAGGGTGTCATAACATCCGAAAAACTTTGATGATGTCGTGTGATTACTGAGCCGAGTACTCAACATTAATTATACTGTCGTTTTTTTCGTTGAGACTTGGGGTTTTGCTTCATGTAACACTTTTCAGTCTTCTAAGAATTTTTATCAGCTAAAATTAGAACTACGAATCTTGTCATATTATTCCAGTTCATGAAATCTTACCATAGCTTCGTCTCATTTTGCATCTGTTCAATGATTCATTATGACAGCAAAATGATTCAACAATCGATTTGATTTTGTTCGACCTACAATTTGGACGTAGACAGGTAATCCAAGTTGCTCAAAAACTTTGATTCTGTCCTTTAATTATGTTTCAACTTAGATATGCGAAGATCCACCGCCAAAAGTTTAATTGTGTTTTTTAACGATGGATTCAGAAACGAGATTGACTCTTGTGAGATTGTCTTATGCAAATAACGTTCGAACCTCCAACTTCCACGGGTACTCTACGTGCATATAAGAGATAATGATCCCTTTCAACAATGATCCACCTTCAACAATTAGTTGAATGACACAGAAGTTCGGGAATTGAGACAACACAGACTTTCCATGACATGCAGTCTACTGGTAGACCGTCCATAGCAAATGGCCGTTCCTCTGCTATCGAGAAGTCGATCAACAACTTTAAAACTGAAAATTCACTCGGTCATGCTAGTTCTTGACAAGTCGCTCACAAACCGCTATCCCTCAACGCAATGTTCTGCGAGTCCTTCATCAAATTGGGATGTATCCACATCATTTTCTATCAACGAAATTCCCCCGAAGACCGAGTCATTGGTCATGGTTGTGATTTTCCTTGGCCAACGTGATCTCCCGATTTGTCCCGTTCCTTTACTATTTGTCGGGAACTTTGAAGGCTCGCGTGCATCATCAGTTTGTTTCGAGAAACATCTATGAGTTGAAGGAGAACATGTGAGAAGAAGTGCAAAATCTTGAACGAGATAAGATCCACCGTTCCATTGATCATTTGTTCTTCAAAGTGCGTTGTCGAAGCTGATGAAGGATTGTTTGAATACACTGTAAATTGCATATTATTAGTAAACTGTGCTCGTGATAAGCCTAATTTCAAACTGGCTAGATATATTAAGCATTTCTCTCATAGCATCAATCGCAGGTTAGAAATGACGAGCTTCTGAGCACTGAATCTTGTTCCTTGATATTTATAGGCATCATTTGGCTCATTTATCGCTAAATCCTCAGAAAACGGGCGAGCACTCGAAACGTCGGGACTCGGGAATGTATATATCGTTTTTACTAACAAACCTGCTAAAATAAAGAAGTGGACATTCACGTACTGGTTTACGTTTTTTCATTACAGAATGAGTAGGAATCAAGTACTATGCTATTGAATCCAAATAGTTAAAAATCAGTACGATTTTAGTAGTGTGCCTCCGAACCCAAAGAGCTCTAAAATGAGCACTGATATTTTCACACTCAAATAGTGCTAGAATTTGGGACTCATTTTTTTGTCGTAGTTAGTACACTGTAAATCGCTGGATACAAACATATACCAAAATCACATACAATTTGAAACTAACATCTGATACGAGATTCTCGTATGTTTAAAGAGATCTGGTATGTTTTTCATACGAAATCTCACTTACTTTCGTATGTGATTGGTATGTAGCGATTGATACGAACTATTCTATCTGTGATTGGCTGTTTTACACTGAAGTACGAGTTGTTGGTATGTTTATATACGAGACCTGATGCAATTTCATCCTTATTCGTATGCCTCTGGTATGTATTTGGTATGTGCAGCTTTACGCCACATAGCAAAATAAAATGTGTGCATTACATACTACTTACAAATAACTTTTTTCAGTAATACCAGTCACAAGTATTTTTTGTTTGATAGAGTGATATTTAACTAGATTAGATTCATTGTGAATTATATGCTCCACAAGATTGTCGTCGTTGCTACTTGTCTAGCAACATTTACAGGACGTTTAGCTAGCTCTACATTATGTGTCAAGTTGATAAACATCAATTCATTCAAACGATATCTTTCGTGAAATCATGTTGACATATAGATCTCAAACATAACTATTTTTGCGTTCATGAATTATAATGTGTTTTTACTTCGGATTGATAATATGCTTTATTTCAAAATTACATAATGCACAGTTGTTGATGGTTTGAATACTTATTGATTATTCATGAAATGCCTTAGACTTACGTTTATTAAAATCGAATTCAGTATTGAAAGTATGACGCTTGAATGTCATTTTCTCACTACTTACAGAACAGTAGTAACATTAGTGTGATCTTTATTGACAAAAGGCCTTAAATCAACATATATTAGACATCACTGATGCCTTCTTTTAACATTGTGCTGGTATGGATATAATATGTAAAGCATGCCACATTTGAAATAACATACGAAAAGCATACAAATATATACCAAGAGAATACAGAAATATACCTAAAAAATATTTTGGCATGCATCCTTCGTATGTGATTGGTATAGAGGGATTTACAGTGAGGTTCAGTATTCTCTCTAGCACTCATTTGGACTTTATGAATAACGGTGTATACATGGCATTTTTATGCAGAGTATTTTTCTCCAGAAATTTCCATTCCGGTGAGCCAAATAATGCAGATGGAAACCAGAGATGTGTTACATTGAACGCTTTTCTCAATGGAATGTGGAATGATGCGCCTTGCGGTTTGGGACTAAATGCTTTCTGCGAAGAGAGAGATATTCCAGGTAAGTATTTTTATTATTTACAATTTAGATACAGTAGAAATGCTCTTTGCGGCGGAAGTAGCTTAATTAACTTATCTCAATTACTTTCTTCTATCGTTACGACTTTTTTGAAGCTATATGTATGAATAGACAAAATCTGATTCTTTTCAATTTACATAAAACTCGCAATAACTTCGGGAGCGATACTTTTTTTGCCAGGAGTGTGCGGTAGACTTACAGGCTATGTATTCACAGCATTTATCTTAGGTTCTACTTTGAAACATGCAGTAGGTCCATCCTTTTATAGACCATCTATTGACCACTGACTGATGCAAGATATACTTAAAGTCAATGTATGCGAGATAGGAGTTCTATTTCTTTCTTGAAGAATGTCAAGTGATTTCAATGTACATAAAATAAAATAAAATAATTTAAGTAATTCAAACAGCCGAATCGCAGAGCAAGTCGACATCGTGTCATCACAGTAATTTGTTGACCTTTGACTCTGACAAGGAGAGATTCTTTTTAACGTCGTATATTCAGTCATTTACCTGCTGTCTCTCCCTTCAAGAAGCCATCAACCGTCACTAGACTTTCTTTTGTTATCGTCTGCAACTTGGTTGTGATAGTAAAAGGAAATCACTATTATTAAATTCACCTTCAGTTGACAAAAAATGGTCTAAATAGGTAAGCTTGCATTATCAGGGTAAATTCTACCTTCAAATGTTATCAAATTGTCACCACTGGTATTTAGAGCACATCTATATCTACTGTAATCTTTTTGAAAAAATTTCGGGTACTAACCGATGACCCTACGTATTTAGTGACCCATTCATCACATCCTGCCGAAAATTGATTGGAGAGAATACAAAATACTAATTACTCATCTTTCATTTCATAAAAATCCGACACTCTAACAACAATGAACTGGAACGGATGTGGACATTGAAAATAATAGTTCGCTGTGGAGATTCGTTGCCATGACAGCGGTACCTAAGCGACGAATGATTAGTCATCACTAAGATGGAGAGATGAGACTTTCGTCTTTAAACGTCTGAGGAGGGGGTTAGCTTTTTCTGTGTGTGTAGCGATAAATTGTTCGATAATATTTATTTCACGCTGGAGGCGATGTCTGTCGAGCAGTAAACGAACTTATCGAAGCCAAGCAACGGCTTCATAAATCACACTGATCCGTAAATAAGAGAATGACTTCGTCTTTCTACTGCATAACTTCGATCACAAATTGGTCCGCTGATTTCACAGCATGTAGCGATTTATGGTCCCGGGAAAAGTATTCGCGAAAGAGTGACCTGGAATTTTGAAAGTCATCGCCAATTTTTGAGTGGCATCGCCACCATTTCATTTTAATAATTCACATGAGCTAGGAAATTCAATCTCGTTTATTCGAGAGTGGACTTTTTTCATTATACACACACTAGACATTTAATTGCGTGAAGAAAGCAGTCCCCTTGCATAATTTATAGATGAAAAACGCCACAAAGATGTTGTTTGATGACATTTATTCGCGAGGCCTTTCGTCCGGTTCTCATCTGGCGAACACACCGCATGTGCTGATCAATCATTTTAACTGAACATGAACATGATATTGCATTGATCAATCAATTTAACTGAACATGTCAACTAATGCATAAATGTACATGAGCTTGACATAGACATCTCTAATGAAAGCGCGCTACACCATACAATAGAATCGAAGACAGACAGAGGAAAGGAAAGACACTAAAAATTACCACGGTAAAGACAAAGTTAGGACGGAATCTTTCTTTGTACATAAATCAGGGTTAAAATACTTAATAACAAGGGCCTCCAATATGCGCAGCCTCATAAAATACTGGGAGCGGTATAATACTGTGAAACGGTCACGAGCACCCGAAACATCTAATCAGCACACTTGGAGATGGTGAGTATTAGCACTCGCGGGAATGCGTGTAGAACGCGGCGGGCACTTGGCATCAGAAAAGATCCAGCGCGGCACATGCTCACCAACTCTCTCTCTCTCTCGCAGACATCTCCTGGTTCTCTCCACGTACTCACATCCGCAAGCACATTTGTATTTGTAAATAACATTAGAGGTGGAGAGTCCGGGAGTTTGTTTTGAGAGATCAGAGATACGACGCGTTGAAAGCAAATCACGCAGGTCCAGACATGAACATACTGACAGAGTCGAACGAAAAGAACGGCGAAAATGTGCGGCTGTCTTGTCACCAATGAAGGGCAAGGTCAAGTAGACATATTTCTTGGCTGACCCAAACACAACAGGATCAGGAAGTCGAGGCAACTGACCGTACCTTTTCACAAAAGAAGGAGGGTAGCCATTACTCTTCAAAACAGCATTCATCATTTTGATCTCTTGATCTAAATTATCAACAATACAGATGCGAAAAGCCCTGCTGACAAGATATCGAACAAGATTGATTTTGTACACTACAGGAACAAAACTGTAAAAATGAGTGTACAATCCACTCTCAGATGGTTTCCTGTAAACAGAAGTGGAAACTGAACCATCACTAAGACGGTTGACACGAACATCTAAAAACGCCATGGAGTTGTTTTCTTCCATCTCTAACGTGAAAGTCAAATTCTGTGTGCATCATTAAATATATCCAAAACATTATGGATGTCCACCAACCGCTCATCAAAAAGAACGAACATATCGTTGACATATCGCGTATACTTATACTTCATTCTGTCTAAGCATCATTCTGGTGTGTTCGCCAGATGAGAACCGGACGAAAGGCCTCGTGAATAAATGTCATCAAACAACATCTTTGTGGCGTTTTTCATCTATAAATTTAATTGCTTGCTGGAACATTGGATTAACTTCGAACGTCAAATGTACTAATAAGTTATTTCCATATCCGCATATTAAATGCCGAAAGTAATGAAAGATCTGTTCTTGAGGATGCATAATGTTAAATGACTGCACCTTTGAACTGCCTTTTAAATGACTGATGCCGGCGGCTATCAGGTATCCATGCATAGCTGTGTTGAACAGAGATGTTGAAAAATTACTCCAATTCAATAAATTAAAATAGAGAGAGAATTTGATATATAGAAAGTTCACATGTCATGTCTTTTGAAAGTTGTAGAATGATGGCCTCGAGAGTAGCGACTTATCGTCATATTTGCGGGTATTCATAGAAGTTTCTGTCAATGTTGACAAAGAGTTTTTGAGTGGACGATGCACAAAATATTATGTAACTTGGAGTGGACTAAGGAATACTGACCCCTTCCAATCCACTTTCACAGTGAACAAATAAAATGTGAATTTGTAATGATTAATCACCATATTTTGTGTGGCGAAATATTTCAAAAGCAGAAATTCTTTCGGACCATGTAGTCGGTCCCATGATATCGCGAATTAATTTTGGATACAACTGTGCACTTTTTTGGTCCTAAATCCTAAGATTTTCTTCGTCTTGTTAAAGGCTCTTTATGGAACTGTCTTACTGAAGTTCTATGATTATTATAAACTAAAAGACTTTTTTCGTTCCAGCTAGGCCTAATAGCTTCAATTAATCAGTGAAAGAAAAAGCACGTATACTTTCAAATTGAAAATTCTGTATGTAATTTGCATGTCACATGCAACAGTGTAATGTAGATAACAAATAAATGAATTTCACTCATTGTGAACCATTGTGAACATACTCAAAATTATCTTTCATTTGGAAGTAAAATATTTTGATTGGTATTTCTGCATCCTCAGAGATTTAAGAGGGAGGTCCAGTGAACCCCCCCCCTCCCCAAAGCCTTTTTACCATACTTCTACTGATTCCATTGAAATGAGACATTACATGCAGAATCATTGTCAGAAATGATGATTTTACATAGGCATGAGCGATTGATATATTATCAGCAGAAAAAGTGAAATAGAAACTCAGGTCTCTGAGGGCTAGATGTCATGGTAATCTTGGCATCAACTGTTGTGTCTCTATTGCCATTTGGGATCATTTCATTGGAAGTGAATGTACTTTATGTAAGTTGTGCTGTACTTTCGGCACATAAAATTAAAATAAAGTTTTAATTTTGCTATTAATATTCATTGGTCCTAACTCCTAATCCCATCCGAGCGTAACTCACTCGTGCAAGCATAACCATTAGCAATATGGTAGAACTTCTTAAGTTAGTAGAAGACCCAATCGGGTAAATAAGTAGCCTAGAGTGAAGAGAATTTTTACTTCTGTCTGTCAAGCAATTATCAGTCGTTGAGATCTAGTCTTGTTTTAAACCAGTGCCATTATTGAAATCATCGACTTGAATAGTCCAAGTCTAATGGCCCAGTTTCCAAAGTGTTTGAAAACCGAGAAAGCTGACGTCTATAGTGACCGAGATACGCATCACGTCAGAGAAGTTTTAGGCAATATAAAAGAAGCGGAATGACTGTGTGGATTTTGTTTGTTTAGGGGCAGATGCGGGCGCGGGTTGCAACCCAACATTCCTGAAACTTTTTTACACTTTCTTATCGGAACATGAGCATGACGAAATGGAAGCAGAATTGAAGCAGACAGATTGAAATTTGATGCGAGTAGACCGACATAAAAGATGCTCGTTAATGTGACGCATTTAGTTTATGTGTCGCACAGTTGCATCTTGGGGTTCTTTATTGACATTAACGTCTATCAAAGCCACCGATGCCGTTGACAGCTCATTCAACAAATTGGACATTTTAAAAAACGCCACAAAATGATGGCACTTTAAAAAACAATAAAAGCAATAAAATTAATAAACACAAAATCATCATGTCTTTTGCTTTAAACATGTATGAAACATTGTTTTTTAACCCCAGTTCTGCAGTGCACCTATATGTGCTCAATTGCATTAATGAATGTCAAATGTAGTCCAGACATGTGTTGCAATTGTAATTTCAATCACAAATAGGACTACGTAATGTCAATTAGGCTTACAATTGCACTGCTGTATAGCAATAGGTAATTGCATTTGTAATTTATTACACTTTCTGGGCAATGGCCATAAATCTGATATAGGCCTACTTGTGTGTCTTTTTAGATACTTTCGTTTATTGAGTTTATGTCATGCTACTCTTTCTCATCTATCGGTGAATGTGATTGCGACATCGCAAAATGACATCGATACGATACACGACCAGCAGCTGATACAAAACATATTCATTTTAAGGTAGCTGAATATGTTTGGTATCCATCCTTCGTGCGTTTTTGCTAGTGAGCGATGTGCGAATGATATCGTTTATTGTTAAATTTTTTAACATACATTTATTTTTAGGAGTAGATTCACTTTTTCTCTAATTCATTGCAATCCAATGCTTTTACACAATGAAGTTTACAATGTATTTTAAGAAATACAACCTTTATGGTATAAAAGCAGGTTCCTGTAAGTTGCAAATTATGGCGTAGTTTTTATAAAGCACAGCAGCTGTTTATACGCTGATTTCAGTCAATATGATAGAAATTGAATGCAATAAAGCTTCTGCTACCAATATGATGTTTCATGCTACCCAGCCGTAATACATAGTGACAGAACATTCGCACTTGGAAAAAGCGCGAATGAATTAGTGTGTATCCAATTATAACCACAGAAGTACGCGTACGTAGCAAAATATGTCGATGAATTTGAAGTAAAGGAAATCCTGGTTCTAAAAATAGAAATGTATGGATTCCTGGGTAGAAGCCGCAGATAACGGACACTATTTATTGACATGTTAACGCTATTTGCGATTAGAATTCGTAAATCTTTCTAGTAACTGTTGTTCATGACAACAATGCGACACGGAGCATCATCAAACCGTCATTTGCATAAAGGACACTGATAATGCAAAGATTTCAAACACTGCGTTAAATGCGAAATTCGACTTTTGGTATCTCTCGATAGTCACTAGAACTGCTTGACTGGGCAGCGATCTAGGTCAAATTTGCTACATAATAATTCATTCACTACTACAATATTCGGTGATTGCTACACATCATAATACGATGATGATATGGAGAGCATTAGTTAAGTCAAACAATGGTTCTAAAAAAGAATAATAATAATCTAAAGAACAATCCAATTAGTGAGACACATAAAAGTTGTAGATGTTTCAGATGGAGCAGCAAATTATTTTATGACACTGTAAACCGTCAGCTACAAAGTGAAATAAACTTCGCTGCGAAACCAACTCATCAAAAAAACGAACAGTTCTTCCCAAATGAAGTTGGTTTAACATTCTTCGCTACCAGACCGTGTTTATCTGGTAGTGCCGCCTGAAAGTCTGGCAGGTAATTTCCAAATCATCTGTTAGCAATGGTCTTACATTGCACTGAAGCATTTCATATTTGGTCTATATTGAATGCTACTTATGAACTGAACAGTAGTGCATTTACTACATATCTTTGAGCGGCAATCATATGATATAATTTTTGATAATGAAGGGAATAACGTTTTTGAAGTCTTGAGGAATAGAAGTTTATTCTTATCACTTCCTATTGCACAACTGCGTTGATGCTCATAAACATTTACTGAATTGAATAAATTCATTTGGATTGAAAGCAGGGATACGGAGTCCTATCATTTAGATAGGACTCCGAATCCGGATGGCAAGTATATAAAGCCTAGTTTTTTGAAAAATAAACCGGTAACCTACATCATAGATCATAATAGGCTTACCTGGATCTATTTTAGTGATCATTGCTGTATCAATTATCAATCATTTTTGATGAAACTTCATGAAATGTCGCTTTAAGTTGAATGCATGCGACTAGGCTCCTCCCATCTTGGTGATGTGTGGTTCACACGGTTTTTCTCTAGTCTCTACCAAGCAGGATAATCCCCATCCTTCTTCAAAAATATGAGTACACTTTCGATTTTAATATGCGCTTTAGAGGAGCCATCACACACGATTAACGTGAGGGTAAGATGTATTTTTCTGAAACAGACTAGTATTTCATTTTTGCATTTGATGTGACTTTTGGTGTGTGGGTGTGATCAAGGCTAGGAAGGCTTGTCTTCTCTACTAAATCACCGAGTGAAAGGACAATCCTTTTTTCACTATCACGGTTCATTCCCTCAACTATTACAAGCTTTGCATGCAGCAGTGTCTCTGTACTTTTGTTTGAGGGAGAAAGTTGACATCAAGACAGTGACAGCTATGCACGAGGATAAATAATTTGCTTGTATTATGTTTCGGGTCTAGTTATAGGCTGGAGTCCGGACTCCTATCACTTGATAGGACTCCGACTACAGCAAAAATGATAGGACTCCGGGACTCCGACTCCGACTACGCATCCATGATTGAAAGATAACTTCACAGCAACCACATTCATTTATATATCTCAAGCATAGTAGAATTTGCCATTTTATCAATTAAAAATGTATCATCATTTCGAATTTATCATAAGCTCAATTTTAAAATTACATAATGCATATCGATCATACTTATGTAATATAATCATATTGGTCTACATTATTGCATGGTTGACTCCTAAATGTGTAAAAAAAATCTACTTAAAACGCAGTAATGAGTACCATGCAACTAGGCGATATATATTGACAAAATACCTCAAATCAGCATATTTCAAATTGCGAAATTCGCGTAGGAGTAGTAAATCAATTTTAATAAAAATTATACCATGAGAAAACTGATAAATCATTGATTAAATTGGCATACATGTTTATGTCACTTTCCTAAATGGTGCTTGTTTTGGCCGGTAGTGCTTACGAAATAATTCAACGTGATCTCTGATGCAGAGTTTCAACTAGAATTGATAGAAATTTTTGACAAATATTTTATGGTGCTTTGAATGGACAAAATAATAAACAGTGTGCTTCAAATTATTGTTAACACCTCCGTTATTTATCAATATTTTTATATCTGTTGATTTCAATTAAATAAAAGTTACAATTTCAGTTTGACGTCGCAGTTCCTTTATACTTGTGAAAGAACATCAAATTTCAGCACGTAGCTATGATTTTTCGATGAAGTTACACACGAAATTATAAATTTCCCCTAATAAGCTTGCCATGCATGGGAGTTAATATGTCAAATAGGGTGACATATTTGAGTAACCGTAGACAAATATGCTTACAATTCTGTAGGTGACACTAAGTGACTATAAGACTATAAGTCTTATAGTCTATTTAGACTGAAATTATAACTGCCCTATTAATCAATGCGATGCGATATTTGTTAATGTTTTGGAAAACAGCAGAATAAATATGAACACATAAAAAGTCGCAAACAAGGTATGAACAGTCTTGTTAATCTTTTTACAAGATTCTACTGCAAATCTGTCATCATTGAAGTACTGCAAGTACTACATCTGGTATATGTGCTATGAAGTAGTATATTGCATGAAATAACGGAATCTGAATATTTTCTTGCATTGTGAGGGAGCCCGTGGAAAACGATGAACATTCAAAGTATGCTCTTTATCGAGTATACTTGCGAGCATACTTGATATATACCTTATCGAGTGCACGGTCCCGATGATGGTCGCGTGCAGTGATCGAAAGTAGGTCTAGGTCTTGGATGTCCATTGTTTTTCACGGGTTCCCTCACAATGGATGAAGTATATTATTAATATTTATATTTCCCAGCTTTGGTTCTTTCAATCATATTTTATCGGAGATGTAGAAGAGTAGGTGTTTGTCGCTTCTTCTATATCAGTCCTGAAATAAGCATAATTATGCATCAATTAAATCAAAGTATTAGACTTATAACGTTTGCAAAACATTAGCAAATCTAATAGAGAGATGTCCTCAGACGAACAATTTTATGCACAAAATTGTGTGACAGCCTTAGACATTGCGTTTTGCCTTACAAGGGTTCGTCAGTGCTGTTCGGAATGGCCCAGACTAGCTAAAAATATCTAGAATTAGCACTCTATAAGCTTCATGATTATCAGTCGCATGGCATAGCCAAACACAGAGCAGCCCGTTGTGCAGTCCTTCAGCTTGCTCAGCGATTCCAAACATAGCTTACTTTGGCCATTCCGAGCCGCACTGACGAACCCTGGTCGAGAGAACAGCGCAGCGTCTACCGCTGCCAAGGAAGTTTTGTGCTTAAATAGTTCAAATCTGAGGACATATTTCCTTTCTATGCTTATGCGAATTAGCAAATCTGCAAGTGCAATTTTTACCGGGTTATGTTCATATTGGGCATGTTCACTGTATCTGTATGTAACGGCTGTTGGATTGTCATGAATTAGATGCGTTACTAGATAATAAAGTCTAAATTTGAAATGTACTATAAATCATTCCGATCCAATCTTTGGAAATCAACATGTAAATCATGACAAAGCAATGAAAATTGCCAAAGTTTATGTATTTTGACACAATTTCAAAAGTAAATAGTCATTTTCTTCTCGAATAGAGAGGAATCCACCACTGCGCCTGAACGCAATGGCATGCACTGCCAATCACATGGTATCAACAAAGCAAAACTTGAAATAAGACTACATCTAAATTGAAATTGATCATGGAGAATTCAGATGACAATCGGATAAACAACTATCGATAGCATTGATTTCAACTCTCCTACTGGTAAAAATTTGGTACCTTTCATGATACAATATCATGAAAATTATTTGATCTACCTTTAATTATGCTATATTGACATAGTTAAGCGACTAGAAGAAAGAGAGGCATTTTGTAGGCACCATACAGGTCTGATAACTTTAGCAAAAACGCTACCAAATGAAGAGAAATAAAACACTTGGCAACAAGCATTTCATCGGTTTGGTAGCGTACGATTTGCAGTGCGGAGCACGCTTGATACTAGCTTGACAGCAAGGTTGGATCTTGGGTCTTGGGTTTAATCTTGGGTCTTGGGTGATCTTGGGTGACACCCAAGATTAAAAAATATATAGTGTAAAAAATACAAGTGTAATACATACTTGTAGGCCTATGTATATTTTCCCGGAAAATCAAAAAGTCGTAGTCCTTGAAATCAGTATGTTAGCACCTGCAATCAAATCAACGAATCTAACATTTTGAGTACTTTACAATATTTGGCCTAAATGTGTATTGTCTACACTTGATTATTGTAGTCGTTTTGAGTCAAAATTATATCTACAGATGGTAATCAAACATATGCCTATGCTTTACACCATCTAATAATAATTAGACTAATTATCATTTTTGTATAGGTCACCGTTATTATATTTATAAAACCGTTAATATTATTTAGGCCTACACTGTACTTCATTTATGCTGCATATGTAAAAACTAAGAAATGATAAATGCTTAATACAATGTCAAGCTTTTTATCATTTGCTTTTATTAGCATAAGCCTTTAAAGCCTTGTAAAATAGGTCAAGTTCTGACAGAAAACTATAATAATACATTAATGAAGTATTTGGCTATCAACATTAAATCAAAGCTGAATATCGGCCGAATATTGCAAGCCAATGACGAATATCAAGCCAAGACGATGGATAAATATGCTAATAGAAAAGTATGCTTCGTATCAACAAAATAAATTTCAAAGTCTGTCTTCAAGAATTGCCAGTTGTACATCTTTTACTAAAATCTGGTCAATCTTGGGTCAAATCTTGGGTGACACCAAGATCAATCTTGGTCTTGGGTCTTGGGGTGTACCCCAAGATTAGACCCAACCTTGTTGACAGTACCAAGCCACTGTCAAACACAGAAAGCTGCCATTATGTTGATGTTGTTGTCATGGAGACGCGTGTCTACAGTGTAACATTGTTTTCGATGTGCATGTCCGTTCTAGATCTCTCACCTTCCACAATAATAGATATCTATTAGCAGTATGTGATGAATGCATTGGTTTTCATTAAATAAATTCATTTTTGCATCATGTAACTTCATCATTATTTTTAGGCGGTGTTGAATATATTCTGTTAAATAGACACATGAATTTTGAGGAAGGCGCTGATTTGTGTGTGCGTCGGGGCCTCAAATTGGCTACCATTCGCAATGCCAGAGAGAGCAAATTGGCTTTCAAAGAAATACGTCTGAGACAAGCGCAAAGAAAATGTACCGCTGACTCATACAAAAATTGTGCTGCTTTCCTTGACCTAAAAATCAAAAAACCCTTAAAGAAAGAAGTATATGGATGGTATGCAGATACTTATGCGTTCACGTAAGTAGCAGTTGTATTTGAAATTTGAAATGTCATCAATTCTCACAATCCTAGGTACGGACTAAAACATTTTCAACGTCTAAACTCGGTTGGAGGTGTGACGATGTTACTCTGAAACTTTGACATTTTACCTCCGACAATCATAGCTCTCCAGAATTTCTATCAGCTCTGAGTTATCGCACCTACAGTGTATATCTCCTTAAAACAAGTGTTTTCAGAAAAGAGGCAATCGCCAAAAAATGAAAATCATGGAGTCACTGATAAAAGTAAACAAAGTTACTGAGCAATTTAACGACAAAAAACGCTTCTGCTGTTAAAATGCTTAATACATGTAGATATCGGAAAAATGTCTTGTTCTATATAGCTGATGTGTAAATTATATACCTCTAAAGCCGCGTTTGCTTACACTATATTGCTGCCACCTGCAATCAGATTGCAGAGGCCGTTTACACTTGACAATAAAAAGTTGCTGACACGATAAAAAATTGCTACTGACACTTCATCGATCTGTGATGAGTCAGAGAATTGCGGGAGACTTGCAGGAGCGTTTACACTTGGCACTATTAGCCGACACTTATTTCTTCACGATGTCATCGAAAAACGGATAGATGCAGCAGATACAGCATACATTTTAACGAAAAAACGAATGCACAAGCCGCGAATGTGGGTTCGTGAGTGGATTATGGGGAGAGAAAGCTTGGATTTTGCAATACGATTATGCTCGAATTACGAGATCAGGATGAGTGCCAGCTGGCAACTGTTTTTGAGAATGTCGCTCCCGACTTCTCATGAATTGTTTTCACTTCACTTCATTTCTTTACATGTAAATGCAGTATATTTAGTATTGCATGCATCCAGACAATGTAAGAACATAACACCATATTTTCATTTCTAGGTATACATGCACATGTACGTATGTAAAAGCTATTGCCGAAAGCGTATAAGTGGACCTTATAGATATGAAGAATGCAAGTGGAATCGATAGTCCATTCTTGTTTTGTCATATATTTTCCATTCATTTTCCGCTGGTGGCATTATATTGTCACTGTCAGTCATTGTTGAAACAGTGATCATCGCTTTACTAAATATTTTGATGAATGTTGTATAAATTTGTCGATGTCGATGTCAACATAGCAACCAATCAATCGATGATTCAGTTTATTCGAGATAGATGAGTCCCATCTGCTGATGCTTTTACATCTATTGCGCAGTTGCCAAGCAGCCGCGCACCAATGCACGACAGAAAAGTCGATGATTATATTCCCAATAAAAACAGATGTAAGCCATATCTTGTGCACAGCTTTTGGGGTGAGGAATTTCAGATCAGACAATGCTAGATGATCCTACAAGCAGGCGGAGTTTCTTTTGCAATGATAGCCAGGAAAATTAATTTTTGTCATAGTAAAATGAACCTGAAATTGAAAGGGGTCCACTGCCTGCCATGTCTGAGAGGCAGCAATAAAGCTCAGGTCTCCGAGGGTTGAGAATATATGACGGGGTCGGACGTATAAGGGGACAAGCCACATTTTTTAAAAACAGATATTTCACCCCATTTTATGATAGATCTGGATGTTTCTTTTGACTCAGTTAGACGATGATTGGAGGTGTTCTTATATGGTTTCCAAATAGTGCATAAAGGGATAAGCCACGAAGTTCAGCATAAATGATGGGATAAGTCACTATCTCTGCTTTATGGTACAAGGTCCAAAGCGGGAAATGGACAATTATGTCGTTGCACAATGATCGGGTGCACCCTGGTGAAAGAAAAAAAGTGCAAAAGTATTAACATGTCTTCCTTTTAATAGGCCACACACTCATTTCTATGATCGAGACTTTGGCCACATAGAAGAATCAAGCTGCAGAAGAGAACATGCTTTTTGATTACTCTTCGGAATGAGCCGCAAGGATCTATTTCGTCAGTAGGTTTCGAGAACAGGTGACGACACAACATTTCATCGAGATTTCCGACTTCAAATGAAGCTAGCAACGAAAACATGGGGTTTTCAAACCTCAAGCTTTCCGATATGACGATGATAATCCCGGAAAGGTGTTGTTGCTTAAGGTCTCCAGAGATGTTGATTCAAAATACATAATGTGGACTAAAATAGGACAGTTTTTACAAAGATAGAAAAAAGTAGATCAATCTTATCTAAATTTCAAAGCTAATTTTAATCTCTATCTTAGAATTCAAAAATTTAATTTTAAAGCCGAATGCCGTCAATTTTCTGAACGATAGTGATCGTATACTAAAAATTCAATCTGTTACGCACACTATCCAATTCAATCTGTTACTATTGTTAATAATGCGATAATAGGCCTATTCGATATGTAATGCAACACTCGATACAGCAAGGTCCAGAGTAGCATACTTATGCAAATTTTAGAGAATATTGGAGTGCGATCTATGACTTCCCTCAAACTACAGACGTAAGCGATACAATGGCAGGATTCGTGAACACTTATCAGCAAGATAGATTAATCAGATACATAGCTGCACAGAAAAAAAATCATACAAGATTTTCTGACACCACGCCTTCCTTATTTTATTCATAAAGTCATTCAACTTTAGAACCAGATTTCCGATTGATTTCATCCTTGAGATACGTTAAGAAGAACATTTCTCCTCGATAAACCCTAGACCAAATCTCAACAGGTAAAATCTTCTGGACAGCGCAAGCCACGAAAAAATTAGTTTATCTATAAAAATTGACAAATTTCATTGTTTTTAGCAATTATGGAAATTTGATGCGCTAACTACACTTTTTTCACATGAATATTGGAGAACTATAATGTGTAATTTCGAAAGACAAATTGTAAAACTGAAAACTTTCATAGAACTTGCTTAGAAAATCATTGTACATTTACATGTGAAAGAAGTGTAGATATTTTCCCGTTAAAATTTGGTCGAGATAATGCTTCCCTTGCCCCGAAGCGTCTGCACATTGAGTCAATCGGGTGTCTCGTTAAAAATTTACTATAGTTAAATGCAAAAATTCTACATGTGATGATAATTTCGAGTAAATTAATGTTCTCTAACTTTTGAGGGGACTCTCTGAAAAGTCTGAATACTCTCAGAAGGGTTGATGCCCGGTCCCGACCATAAATTTTGAAGACCGGCCAGCCTGTTAATTCAACTAGGCCTATGTCGACCTTGACGACGCTCATTCTTCCTGTAGATTTAATTGTTTAGTCAATCAAGAGAATTGTAGCGCTCTAATAGCATTAATCTGTTAATAGATCTGATTGTGTGTTGTGTGACATAAATGATGGGAGCTGTTTCTTAATGTCTTATAGATGAAGAACAGCACTCAGATATTATCCATCGACCGATTCATTTCGCTGTCTTCATATCAAGAGACACGCTGCGCAGGAGTAAAAAGTCACGCAGTGGAATCAACATGAACTAAGCTTATTTAAGTTAATGACCAGTTAGAGATGCGAAGACGGCCAAGTGAACATGATGCAAGTACATAAGAAGAAAAGGTTGCAAAGTCATAATGCTGAATAATGTGAAAAAGTAGCATCAGTGCAGTACAATGCAGAATCACGTGAGAAGAAAAAGTTGTCACGGTAGAAGTGTAACCTCTGGTTAGTCTTTATTTTTGTTTTGCGTGTTTCTCTTCACTTATGGGTTACTTAATCACTTATTGTGGTCCACTCTGGTTTCCACTCGATCCTAGCGATCCTCAGTCGAGCCCGAATACAGAACAACTTTGATAGATACGTAAATATAATTGTCTTTATCAACTGTAATACTACACATGAGGAGGAAGGGAATACGTGCAAATAGAGAGGAAGAGAGAGATGCAACTGGAGAGAGAGAAATAGCGTCAACCTCACAGGTAGTTCGGTGGGAAGAGCAACGAACGGAGAAGTAGTGCTTCGAGCCTCTGCGGTACGTCTAGCTACTCGGGGCCTCTCGGCGCGATCTTTCTAGGTCGGTCTAGGGCCTTCGGACCTTACGCCTGCCTTCAACTATCGTTATACTCACTATCGTGAACGTCCGACAGAGTCGTAGATATCCGGACCGGCGTTTGTATCTGCGCAAATCTGCGGCTGTACGTATGCAGATCGTCGACTATTCTTGTTATAAGGTTGGTGTTTTGAGCCTCGTTTATATACTGTTCTTTTAATCCGTTGCCGCCTGCCCCCCATGCGCTTCGAACTCCTTTCCTGACTATTACTTATTTATTGGGGCACTTACGGCGGTCTCCTTTGATAGCTCTGGGAACGATCGCTTTTCAATTTCAGTATTACGTAACACAGTCCCTTGCTGCTTTGTTTTTCACGAAACCGATCTCGTCAATTACGGCGGTCTCTTTTGATAGCTCTGGGAACGATCGCTTTTCAATTTCAGTATTACGTAGCACTCTTCTACGTGCTCTGGTCTCCCACGGATCTGATCATGCCCCGGCGCCTGGAATGGTAATTTATGCTTTCCGAACGGCGCCACTTTTACTGTTCTGACCTTCTCTGTCTTTCCTTATTTGTTTGCACTTTATATCGTTCGTTTGGCCTCTTTCGTAACTATCTCGTTTGTTTCTCTTCACGCTCGAGTTCCTAAATGTGACCCGGCCTGCTGTACACTAAGGGTCCTAAGGCTGGGGATTGAGTCCTCCAGGTTACAGAAGTAAGGAAATAACAGTTTCCTTTTGCACACATAGATCAGAATTGACCATGCGAATAAAGAGGTCTTCGGTAACACTGAGATGCAGTTTGCCCCTCAACGAAGGACATGAAAACGCTGTTTGGCCAGACTGAGAGGTTTACAGTGATGCTGCTCGTTACCTTTCCTCGCTAAACGGCGAGCAGCCACTTGGCCAAGCTTGGGGACCTGCTCCGATATCTTCCGAGACAATCGGCGTATTGTTCGCCTAATACCGCTGCTTCCACAGGTGCAACCAAATTGGTATAGCACATTTTTAAAATGTTTAATTTTATTTAAATTATTTATTAACATACATGTACATTTAGTTTTACGCCGTACTCCATCTTAATAAAAGTTCCCAGAATCCTACACAGTCTTTTGAAAAATCGGGTATTCTTTGGCTTATCTGTCTTAAGATTGTTCCATATATCGAATAATTTCTTGACATGGGAGAGTTTACGTAACACTTTTAGCGTAGGAGATGTAATGAATTATTGGATTTCAACGCAACCACAACAGTGGATCGTGTGGAGCATTGTTTGATACGTTTACGACTGCATGCGGAAAAAATGGATTGAAAAAGCGTTGTGCAGACAACGCAAAAAGTCTGGAACCTTTCATTGCATGAAAAATTGATGACACGCAGTGTTAGGAGAGCTGCTCGTTCTAGCTTCTTACGCCGCAAGCTCGTTCTAGCTCAACATAAACTCTAAAGACATGAATAAATGTGTCGATGTGAAGCATTCTCACTGGCGTTTTGAATCACTGACATAGCCCCCGGTGAAGAAGCAAATCTCACATCAGTGAATCATTCAGTATTCATCTTATTCATCTTTTTGTGTCATTGTTATGCTCTTTTAGGTCATTCTCTTGTTCCCCTGTTATCGATTTGTTTGTGCATGAATGACTTTAAAATTATTGTTATCATAAGTATCACTGCATATTTAAACACAAGACTAGAATAACTCACTACATTCATAAATAATCACTACGCTTATTTCTCCCCAGTCTTTTCCATAGCACAAAATATGTTGTCAAATAATCCAATATTAGTTTTATAATAGTTATTATATAATAGTTACATTGTATAATATTGTATTGTAATTGTGAACTCCTGCTTTTCCGGAGAACCAGTAGGCCTACACCTTCCTACTTTTCGACTATTTCATGCATTCTACATGTATATGGAAACTGACTGACATGCAGTGGTCTAAATTGACCAACAAATGATGTCTGACGACAAGTTGCAGGGACATCAACTAAACTGCTGGTTTTTAGCACTGCTGAGCTCCCTTATGGCCCAGCCGCTTAAAACTTGGCCAGTTCTAACCTCTGATTCATAAATAATATTTCGGTATTCGACTGGATATGTGGTTGGTGCTTTGCTTTCTCACGTCGGGACCTACTTCTAGCTAGCGCTCCTATTACAGGAGGATGTGAGTCATTGTGATTGTAAACTATTTTTACATGTAGTAAGCAAGAACATCTGTCCTACCACTCTTGCAAGATATATTTTAAGCTTCTTCTAGTATTTTTGACAATTCATTCTTCAGGCCATATACAATATCATATAGTTGTTTTGCTCTACAACACTTATAAATGCTTTAGTGTTATCTTATTTGTGCTGCATTAGTTTTTCAATTTAATGTGGATCTTAAAAAATATGTAAATGCAGGCTACCTAAAGCCACTGCACTGTTATTTAAAAAGTCCCAAATGAGAACTAGAAAGAATACCGAACCTGAGTACTAACTACACTGTAAACTGTAAACCGCAAATATCCGTTAAGATTAACAGCTAAAATTAGTTTCATGGGTTTTTACAGTCTGAACTGTAAATATCCGTGAAAACAGACACTTGTTTTATCTGTTGTGAACGGCTTTTAACTGTTGCGTCATCACTCATCATGTTATGACGTCATCGCTTTAACAGATATTTACGGATATCTTCTGTGAAGTTTTTCTGTTAAGTTTAACGATTGTTTTAGCTGTTTTTAAGGGGTACAGTTTACAACTAAGAACGGAGTCCCTGAATCTGGCACTCCTAGAGTTCGAAAATATTGCTACTTATTTTAGAACTCTTTGTGTTTGAAACCACAGTGCTTCATTCGTACTAATTAAGTACTCATTTTAGTGAGTTGAATAAGACGTGCACATCTACTATGTGGAAAAATGCCATACCGCACGGCAAATGTAGCCCGCTATATCACATACTCACACCCATCGAAGAATTGCTTTGGCAATTAGACACAAATGCATTTGGATCAATAAAATATGCACAAGACTCAAAGCGCAGTCGGAGATAATGGAAAACGTTGACAGAATTCAAAGCACAGTAGCGGAAGATGCAAACGTTGGGAGGACTCAATGTACTTTCGGTGAGGATGCTTTTGATCCAAATTGATGTCTTAGATTCATTAGGAGGAAATCGATGAAATGTCACAGGTTAGTTGGCAGGATAATTTATTGTCTCGCTGCACCCAATGCAATATCCAGGAGCACAGCAAACCTTTAATTCTAATTGTAAGTACTCGCTGCCTGAGACAGAAGCGGCCCGAGTGACTTCGGTGGAGGAACTATGAACAACTGTGTTGACTAGCTGATTGACGCCGTCCTTCCTACAATCGCTATTCATTACAGTCGTCGACAATTAACATTCAGCTAGGAACAAAAGGATTTATTCAGATACCACACGACATCACTGCCAGCTGCATAATGAATAACTGAATTTGGCATCGTGTCGTGTCCTTTATTGCTTTTGATAAATCATCATATTAGTACTTAACAAGCATTTTAGTAAGCTACTTCTGTGAACTTAAGTTCGGTAATTCTAGTACTCTTCTGTTTAGTACTCAGACTCAATTCTTTAATCGGACTTAATGACTTGCAGTGTAGACTCGATATCCTATTGTTTTATCTTCAGTTTAAACTTTAGTACACTGTAAACCGTTGACTGACACTTGACAGACATTTATCCTACAAAATCTATTTTTTCGGTCATTGTTAGTTCCTGTAGGATGATTGCCACTGAGCATCTACAATAACTTACAAAAAGCGACAAAATGAATAGCAATGAATTATAGCTTATGTCAAAATAAATCAATCAGAGCAGTATATTTCGCAAAAAAGCAAATGTTCAATATTCTTCTACCTGCATTTAAATTTAATTCCAAGATTGCACAAAAATGAGCAAAAATACCTTATAGAATATCGGATTTCAATCTTCACAAACTATTAAGAAAATGATAATACAAATAATATAAATAAAATGATAACCGACAAAAACCTACAGAATTCCGTCGATGGAGAACCTACAAATTCGTCGGATATCGCAGGATACTGGAGGTGACAATCGTTGGCTGATTTTGTCAGTGATTTTGTATGATAATTGTCGGTCTACGGTTTACAGTGTAGAGATGCAAGTGCAAGGATAACAAAGTCTGACTTTCCTATTTAAAGGAACGAAAATTCCAATTCTTCTCTCCTTTTTCGATTTATTGACCAGCAGTGCAATGGGTGAAGAAACAGGCGCTTCGTACCGCGCTAACACTTATAATGGGCTGCAGTGGTGGTGAACGCGTGATCCGCGGGCTGTTTGGTGCCAAACAACCACATATTGGGGTTGGACTCAGATACATCCTTACGCAAACATAGTTAGATACCACAACAGACAAAAACTAATTATACAAAAAATTGTAAGATAACGTCACCAACAAAAGTTCGGATTAAATAAAGCAAACGAAGCTTTGTCAGAACTGAACGGCAGGTTTAAACATTGCGTGTTCTCTTACCGTGATGGATCCATAAGGAATAATAAAAAGAAGAAACACTCTGATAACAGCTACATCCCTTGTAAACTTAACTTTATAAGTGATACTTGCAATCGCAAGTTAAATGAACTCATAAAGCAATGTGACTTGCAGATCAAGCTTGCAAGCGAACTAGGCCCTACCTTAAAAACTGCATTTAGTTATAACCAAAATTGAATGACGAGCATGCGCAATGCTATATTTGGTCGTTGCTGCCACTAATGGCTTCCCACTTCGACCTTCAGGAAACCGCTCCCAAAGACAGCTGGAGAAGTACACAGTCTTTACCGGTCCTGATTGCATACATCAGATTACATACACAGCCTTTGACCGCTCCTGTTCTGACCGGTACATAGCATGAAAAATGTCTCGTATTCTTTGCACACTGGACAGACTCCGCCTGGAAGCGCTACATTGAACACAAGCGTGATCAATAAGGACAAATGCAATAATCAACACAAGCACAATATGGAAGTTCAAAGCTGTGATGACGTCACCAGTTTAAACTGCGCACAGTTGATATCGTCGACACTAGCATAACAGCGATAGCTTACTATAAATGACCATCAATAAAATAAAGCATACTGTGCTGTCTAGCAAAATGACATCACCTTAATGCATGTGCGTGTATAAGTCAGCTTTGAAGGATTTTGTTACCTAAATACCTAATACCTAATATTAGGTGAATGGCAAATAGACGGATGTAAATATCAAAAAAGAAAAAAGGAGTGCAATTCGAGCAGAACGTCTTTGAAAACTCATCACTTCATGTTTTCAGAGGCCATGCTACAGGCTAAATGGTTGCAGCGCTATCATCGGCCGATGGAAGGCGCAGGACACAGAAGCATGCATTTTTGCTTTGACTTTGAAAATCTCAATTTACTTAACTTGAATAACTATTTTACTTTCGATGCTACAGTGAAATAGCTTTGTCCTTTTTTACGAATTAATATATTAGTTTTCATTAAAGATGTATTGTCATTGAAGAATGAAATTGTTGCCTTTTGTTTTCATCTAGAAATTGGCAGCCAAGTAGGCCGAATGGCAGGAATAATCTTTGTGTCACTGTGAACCACTTCACACGTTCGGAAGGTTGGAATGATTATGATTGCAATGCTCGATTGAATGTTTTTTGCGAAAGAAGAAGGACTGACTGTAAGTATTTATGTGTCTTTAGAATGCACGAACCTTCATCCATTTTAGCCTGTTGACTCGGACTGTCACTGGCCAACACGAGCTGGTCCTCGAGCCGCCTTCTAATTATGGGGTCTAATTATGATGCGTTTGCGCGTACAACTTTATTGCTGACACTTTTCGATCCATGATGAGTCAGAAAAGAATGGACAGTAAATGGAAACAAAGATATAAGCCTATTTATTGTCTGGTCTATATGATGTATAATATAATTTCGTAATAATTTGCAACTTTAAAAACATATAACAAAACAAATGTTATAGATTTCATATTGCATTGGTGAAATATTATGATTATTATATTACTTTACAAATAATAAGAGCCACGAAATTCATTAAGATCTATTAGCACCAGCCCTTTCGTCCAATCTCAACGGGTGATAACTTTGGACAGAAACAAAATCTTACATAGATGCAAACTTAGATATAAAATTTGAATCATTCTTAACAAACACTTACGAAAATCGAAGGAAATCCTTATACATGAATATAATAGAAATCAAAGCATAGAAATACTGTAAGACATACACTATACAACCTAGTACTCATAGAAAGCAGAAAAATGAGTAAGGAAGAAATCTACCACGGAAGGAAAACACTGGCTATGAGCACAAAAGGATTTCTTCGTTTGATAATGAGAGCTTCCATAATTGAAAGGATGTCATACCGCGCGCACTTGTAAATCACAGAAAACCTTCTTCTGGCATCAATCGAGGAAGCATCACAAATTTGGAGATGTCGAGTGACACTACTGGATAGAATATTTGTCGATCTTGGGGGACACTTCTGAGGTTTATCAAGCCATTTTGAGACGTGTTCTGACACTCTTTCCAAGACTTTTGTCGTTCTCCCAATACCTGCATCCACAAGTACAGTCAAATTGATAAATCACGTTCGAATTTGAGAGGAATGGCAATTTGTCTTTAAGAGAGCGAATCGGAATCCAGCGAGATGTGAAGGCTATTCTAAGTTCTGCACTTGGAAACAACTTGAAATTCTGCCGAAAACTCCTCTTAAATGAACTGGAACTTTTATCACCAATGAATGGAATCCTCATGAATATCTGCTTTTTCTCAGGTCCAAAGAATTTCAGTTTTTCAGGAATGTGTGTAATGGAATGTTTTGCAACAAAGCTTGGTGGATATCCATTTGAGATGAAGGTTGACTTTATTGAATTCAATTCATCCTCTAGGATATCTGTGGAAAAATATTACATGCATTATGAGTTAAAGTTTTCACATGACCAATTCAATATTGGCATTGTGCTAAAAACAAGCGTGTCACTCCTTTTTTTTATTTGCCTTCGTAAAGTTATGTACAATAAAATTGAGTAGGTAAAAACCACGGCGCTTCGTGTCATAGACACATCAAAAGGTGGGACCCCGTGCAGTCGTCAATATAAGCGCATTATATAGCAATGAGACCGAGATGTGTTAATACCGTTAGAAGTTTGGTAGATCGTACTTGCGTTTCATAGCGGGTCTTAATCTGTCAATTTGACGAGCATCATTAATTCGGCAGTCAACGGCATTGTCACTTTTGTCCAAGATATCTATGGTCAGGTCGTTTATGAAACATAATGGTGTGCTAGTGAAACATCACGTGATGCAGCTAAGCAGTTCATCAATCAACAAATTACGTTTACCCGACTCTGTGTCACTTCCAGTTTGTAAGCACGTGCATCCAACATCAAGTGACCCCCAACTTTGTTACAAATCTCTTCAAAGTACCTCCTGATTTTCTGAACGAAGCAGCTACAAGGGAGATAAAGTCCTTACAAGCAGAACTTCTACACACCAACCGGCTACAACTCAACGAGAAGCTGAAGCACCTGAACTAAGTTAAGGGGCTACAACTACCTCCATCTCACATGAACGTGGAAGGATGGCGATTGCTGAAGACTCCTCCAAAATCCCCAAAAGGCACTCGAGCGCGAACAATGCCTAATCTTCGAAAGGCATGCAAGGAAATGGAAGGACATCACGGGTGAAGATTATCCTGATTCAGTGCTGAGTTACCTCGGTGAATGCAAACCGGTGATTCCGTTTGATCTATATGACTGTTTCTTGTTCTCTTGAGGCAGTGCCACAACCCTCCTGTGAGGTCGAACAAGCTCGTTTTTGATGCCATTCCGAGCAACGATGTCAACGAGACCGAGATACCTTTATCTGGTAATGTTGAGAATTTTCTGTCTATCGGGCCTAGATACAGGGTCGCACCGAAGATTAGTAACCAGCTTTTTACTGACGTTGAAAAACAACAGGATCGCCTAAAGTATACTGTGCGCTGGAATGAAAGAATTGATATCAATTCTAATGAAGAAAAATGCATATTCCTTACTGTAAAAACACTTTCTCTACCTCCTAAAATGATTCGTGAAAAAGAAATCAAACTTCAATACTTCACTGATAAGGCCTTAGAAATTATAGAGCAAGAAACGAAGCAACTGAAAAATAATGAAAACTGCATCAGAGAGAGCAACTTTATCACAGAAACTAGAAAATTCCTTAATGACAATAATCTTGTCACTAACTCCTCCAACAAAACGAACCGGATAGTCGTTTCCGACTCGTCGTCTACTAATGAGCGTACGGAAATAATCCTCAATGATGCTACCAATTATTCTGGAGTCATCAAATTCAATGTCAAAAAATAGAAAATCAAGCTAATGCTATTATGAGAAAGACATGCAGCGATGTGTTGTCCAAAGCCGACATAGAAAAGTTATTAAGTACAGGCACAAAGCCATCCTCGTTCTATACAAAATTAAAAGACCACAAAGAAATAGATAAGTACTATCCTTCCAGGCCTATTGCCTCTAGTATCGATAACCCAACGAATAAAGCAGATTGGCCTCTAACCAAAATTCTGAGCCAACTCATTCAGTTTAAACGTTTGTCGATACAAACGTAAAAACCTCGATGAATCTCTTAGAAGAATTGAAAACTATCGACTTTAACGAGAGAGAGAGAGAGAGAGAGAGAGAGACACTGCTAATTGCGTCTTTATATCTTTGGAAGTCACCAACCTCTATCCAAGCAATCCGATCCAGAATGGGATAGAAGTAATATCTGACTTTCTAAAATTGCACTGGCATGAAATTGATACGCACAAACTCCAATTCAGTGATATAATCAGCTGTCTTAAATTCGTCTGCTATAATTATTACATACAGCATAATGATGCAACGTATCGTCAAATTAAAAGGTTGCCCGATGGGAGCCCAGTTTTCCCCATCCTTTGTGATTATATTACATGTACCATGTAGAATTAAAAGCACCTAGTATTTTGAAAAATGACTAAATTATAGCACCTTCTTACTATGCCAGGTACATGGACGGCATAATTACCGGGCCGTTTAGAATCAACGACAAACAAATTGATAAAATAGTTTTTAATTCCGTTTCTGATGACATAAAATTCACTGTAGAGATACCAAAAAACAATTTTCTCAACTTCTTGATATTAGCCTTGAAATTAAAAATAGTCAATTGAACCATAAGTGGTTTGTCAAGACTCACTCGGGTATTAACTAGTCAATAGCTTGTTTTTTTACTTTGTTACCTTGACGCACTTTGCTACGTTGAATTGTTTTTGCAGCACGTCTTGAGTTGAAGGTGGATTATGTCCCCGCCTCTTGACCTCTAATGGCTGGACTCTGCCCTTCTTTCAAATGCCCGAGGTACATTTCAGTCAATAGTGACTCTATTTTTTTTGATAGATGCTAATCTTTCCCTATTATAAATATAACTTTTGAGGCTGTGCATCTTAAATGTATAACAGGACCGCGCTTGGTCGGGTTTGAGCGTCCAGGATGAAGCGGTCGAAACGCGATCGTCCTGACCAAGTTCCTGTTGATAACCTCATTAAAAATAGTCAAATAATTTGTACGCATATTTTGTAGAATTTTATTTCACGTTTTAGCTTAAGGAACTAACATTAATTCTCTTACACACCTGGTAGATTTTAGATAGCGTAATCCCGCTGTGTTAGCTAGATCTGGTATTTTGATTGGAAACAGACCTGTCCTCTTATCATCTGAATCGGCAGACTGTTAAATAGGATCTTTTCAATATATAAGTGATTAACATAATTTCGAACAGAACGACTTACTCGCCATTTCATTACACATGAGGAGAGGAGAAGCGTTGTTTGTCCTTCTAGTAAGTATTTTTAAAATTTTTAGACATTTTAGGATATAAAAATTTTCTTTTAAATCATATTTTGTACCTATTGAAAATTAACTAGTCATTAGCATGTTTTTTTAACTTTGTTACCTTGACACACTTTGCTACGTTGAAATATTCCTCAACCAAAAATAGTTGGATACCGAATCACTTTAAAACTAGCTACCTTAAAAATAGCATAAACAACGTCATCAATCGATGTTCAGGTAGACCAGAACAAAACGAATCTTTGAAAACCCTTCACCACCGCTTCAGGCAAAATGGTTTCTCTACCAGCGATATCCCTAAAAGTAAGCAGAAAAATAATAGCAAACATAGGAACACCAGTGAAAAGAACGTCGCATGTAAACTGAACTATTTCAGCGATCGCTGTAATCGCAAATTGAAAAAACTGGCCAAACAATGTGACTTACCTATTGAAATAGTTAATAAGCTAGGTCCTACTTCATCCCAAGTCATCAGCACTAAGAAACAAAACAGAAAACCCGAAGATTGTGCCATCTGCACAAAACTACCTAACAAGTATTGTTGCTCCGACCGGTTTTTTGGTCTATAAATTTACCTGCTTATTGTGTGGCGATTTCTACATCGGTCAAACTAACCGCCCGTTCACCAATAGTTATAAAGAGCACCAGCGCGATAATACCAATAAGAGCAAGAAAAATGCTCTGTATGAGCACTTCTGGAAATTTCACGCGGACGAACATGTTATGTCTATAAACGACCTGACCATAGATATCTTGGACAAAAGTGACAATGCCGTTGACTGCCGAATTAATGATGCTCGTCAAATTGACAGATTAAGACCCGCTATGAAACGCAAGTACGATCTACCAAACTTCTAACGGTATTAACACATCTCGGTCTCATTGCTATATAATGCGCTTATATTGACGATTGCACGGGGTCCCACCTTTTGATGTGTCTATGACACGAAGCGCCGTGGTTTTTACCTACTCAATTTTATTGTACATAACTTTACGAAGGCAAATAAAAAGAAGGAGTGACACGCTTGTTTTTAGCACAATGCCAAGAAAATTGAATTACCTCCGGTTCCTAGTCTTCAACATCATTAATTCAATATTGCATTGGCAAGAAACTGTGGAAATTAGTGTATAAGCCACGCCACGTAGATATCCGAAAGATGTTGAGTTGCGAAAAAACTTCCTGTTGTCCAACGAGTAACCAACACATCAAGGAATGCAAGAGATTCCTCAGATTCACGCTCCATAGTGAATTCTATGTTTTGGATGAATGCTTTTGAATTGTTCTAAAACGTCATTGATGTCATGTTCTTCACCAACCAACAAGAAACAATCATCAATGTATCTTCGATAGAATCTGCAGCTATCTTCAATTGTGTTTTGCAACTTCAGTTCAACAAAACCCATGAATATATTCACGAGAATGGGTCCCAAGTATATGCCCATTGCGACACCATCAATCTGTCTGTAATACTGGTCATCGAAGAGAAATTGCCTGTTAGTTGTGCACACTGTCAGAAGCTGTCACGCAATATATCCAGTGGGACTGAACAAGATAGTTATATAGTATAATATATTATTATCAAATATATTATTTTTTTCTTGGTGATCTATACCGCAATTAGTATATTTGCGGTCAAAATGACCGCACGGGCATTGATTGCCCCCTTTGCAGTACGCCATTTGTAAACCATTGAATTTGCATAAACGATCACTATATCAGTGTTAACTAAGTAATAAATTGAGTAAAGACAGAAAACATCAGGTCGATTTGATTATTTACCTGATCATGAGAGAAAAGCTTGCGATCATTTTGACCGTTGGGCATTCCAGTGTTAAGATCTACAAGCATCAACATTTACTTAGATTGGTGTCTGACTGAGCTGTTGAAATTATTGTCAACAAACAGTTTTGTTCGTTATAGTCTCACCATAGAGTAAGTACATGTAGGTAGACTGTCGACTGAAAAAATCATCTGTGTACGGTAAAAATTTTATATGAAAAGATTCAGTTTTTTGTGGAAATTACGTTCCCGTGGTCCAAATAATTATTTGAGCAGTTTTAAAGAAGTCAAAATTTTGCCAATTTATATACTACCGAGATGGCGCCCCTATATAAGTAGCATGAAACAAGTTGGATATCAAAAGGAATGAATGTTTGCTACTAAGCATCCTAACTAAGCGGAAATTAACCTGATTATCAAGGGAATTTCATGATCCGTATTATAATGAAAGTCTCCACGAAAAGTCGAGATCTGACTTTGCTTTCTCGGTTAAAATTTCAACTTTTTAATTCAATTTTCACCGGCATGATTTTATGATTCACTAAACTCGATGCTTCATTTCTTGAATCTGAATAGCGATGTGGACCCATTTACATCTTTCAAAGTCAATTGAAATCATTGTCTTTGATTCTGTTATTTTGCTCTAGCAGTGGCGTTGCTTATGAAATGATCACGCTTAAGAAGATTCTCTTGAGGTTCAGCATGAAAGCAATAGCAGGTCAGTTGTCAATTTAACAAGCATTACCTCTCCAAGGCTGTCATGACACGGACGATCTGGAAAATAATATAATTTCCTTCTGCGTTATGCTTTCATGATTAGTCAATTTCGCTTCTACTTTAATTTCTTCAAAGCTGCATAAATGTGCATATCCCACATTTGGAAACAATTCCGACAGTGTCCTCCTTGAGTTCATTTAATAAAATCGAAATTGTACACACATTTGGGTATTTAATAAATGCGGAGTTACCACTCTGTCTAACATACTTACTCTATGAGTCTCACTAACTTGAGCAAAGCGAAAAGTCGGATTTATGAGGATAAATCAATCATTTAAATTAAATGCTGAATAGGACATTTGTTGAATAGATACTGAACCGATTCATAGAAGATCACAATTAGTGCTAATCTGACGAGATGAAATGAAATCCGATAAGTTAAAACAATGAACGAAAAAATGCACGCAAAAGATATGAATGCCATTTACACTTGTCGACAGGCAATTGATGCAAGTCTCATTGAAGTTGAAATAAGAAATGTGTCTCAATTCACAATCTAACTGCGCAAACTAATGTTTTTTATGAACCTGAAAGATCGATTATCAATTATTGAAAATCAGTGACATGGCCGACCCTTTAAGATGTAATCAAAAAATCACCTCCAGATTGTTTGGAGACTTTTTATATTATCACTCTGTATAGGATGGCTTTCAATGGATTTTGAAGATATATCATGCAAAAAACGAGATCAAGAATCATTGATCTGTGGATATAATATCATTTTTTGCATTAGTCTGTCATGCCGTGTACAGGCATCGTTGACGGCTCAATTTCATTCAAATCGGCGATATCTCTTAATTGAATCTTACGGTAGGTACGAGCGTTATGCGCGAAAATGTTGGTTATACAGCATTTTCATCAGAAGTTATCTGAAAGTGGGTACTCTCTTTATAAAACCATAAGGAAAAGAAAAGGCCAGAAATCCGAGGTTGAAAAGTGGAGATTAATTAAAAATAAGATATTTCTGATAAGTCCAAACCATTATCTGCGAAGTACTGAACTGACTAACTGTCAGATTTCATGCTGCAAAGGCGCAATCAGTTATCTGTTGCACTGTCGATAGACCTAGTGAGGAAAATAGCATGGATATATAACAGTAACAGTGTTTATGAGCGATCTCCCAGTTATAGCTGAAAAGGTCCACGGAAATTAGGCAAAACATGAATGAATGCATTAAAAATCTAAAGGCAATATTTCATACAATACGGATAGCTCTGACGAATGATCGAAATGTCTATTGGTCATTTTTCTCTGATTGACCATTTATTTATCCGAAATTATTTACGGAATTAATATTTCATTAAGTGAATTCGAACGATTTTCTATAACACTCTGAAAAATACTCAAACCTTTATTCTCCATGGGTATGCTGCGATTTTTCAAGTAAAACATGCTTAATTGATAGCGAAACCCTACATTTTCAGTCTGACATGTTGTTTTAATTCTTACAGTGACCTACCAACTTTTCGCGGCAACGTCTACCTTTGACGGAAACGCACGTTTCTGTGAAGAAAAGGGCGGAAGATTGGCAGGTATACGATCTCCATCTGAAAATCGATACGCTTATCTGATGCTGCAAGAACATGCAGCCTTCATTGACTTAAAGCGCATTGATGATGCAAAATATAACTTCATGCCGATCTACACAGGGCCTAACTCTTTCAGGTAGGCTTGAGCTGATTTTTAACTCAAATATTGATAAATTGGATACGTGTCGAGAACAGAGCACTGAATTGAATCAGTTGATAATCAATATATTGTGCGATATTGTTGAAAAATGCCAGCATGAACTCAGCAAGCGTTGGTTCTGCAGAGTCAGGTACAGAGAGAGATGTTGAGTGATGTGAACTAGGCCTGCTGATGATTCCTAATATTAGATAATTAATTATTCTACTTATACTGTGTTTGCAAAAAGTAGCATTTACTAATTATTGCAGGCGCACTAACTCAGGCGATTTGCCAGTGATTTGTTCAAAGTAATACTTAATGGAGGCACGTCGAAATTTCACTAATTTGCTAATTAAAAATTAAAAAAAAACTAAGTAGATCTGCTGTCTGACATATTGAGTTGATTGTTGGCGAATCGTGTTACATTAGACTTGGATACCGACTCCTTGTCCACGGAGTTGATGAATAGGATTGCCGAAAACAGAAAATTTTTCATGATGAATCAAGAGTATGTGGAGTTATCTTCATGAAGGAATTTATTGGCTAAAAATTGTAATAAAAACGATGTACAGTCCCGACGTTTCGCGCATTCACGCTTCTTCAGGGGCAAAAAAAGCTAAAAACAATCGACTAAAAAGTCAGTACAGCGTCAGAAAAGCGCGATGTCGTCGCTTTGTGTCCTTATATACGGCAAATGGTGGTGTGAGAATCAGAAATCAATCAGTTAATGTTTACGGTCTTTCGTGGGTTCAATCATTTAATGAACCGAGCCTCGCTCAACCGCGAGTGTCCACTGGTTGCATTTGTCCATGATACCTAACGAGAAGTCATCGATAGAGGCAATACCATTACAACAAAGTCTGGTCAGCCAAGGCGCTGCTGATTTTGGCATTAAAAGACCGACTGTGTTCTTGAAGCGGAATTTAAAAGGGCGACTAGTTGTCCCGACGTACTTATTTTGGCAAAAATTGCAAGTCTAAAGTAAGTAAAACTGAAAACCAAGCTAAAAGAAAAATAAAATCATCATATAAAAATTTTACTAAAAATAAGATAGAACGTCTCTATAGTACAGGAACCGAGGCTGCCTCGTTCCACGTGACTATCAAAGATCATAAATATAAGGTGGAAGGATCGCATCCCCTGCGTCTTATAGTATCCTGTATGAATACGCTTACTGAAAAGATAGACACAAATTCTGGCTCGTGACAAAAATTTTGTCTGAAATGACTCAGTTCGTACCATCACATATTCAGAACGCCGAAGACGCAGATGTTCAGCTTCAAGGAATAAAATGTATGCCTAACAGCACATTCATATCTTTAGATGTAAAAAGGCCTTTATCCCAGCATCACTATTTCTGAAGGAATGAAACAAGCTATTCACTTTGTCTCTAAAAATTGGATTAAAATCAACAGTTACGGATTAGATAAGGATTCAGTTACAAAAATTGTTAAACTTCATATGTTATGATTATGAAATTGCCATTATTTATTTACATGTGTTAGAAGCTGTGGCCTTGAGGTCGTTGAAAAATAGATTTAATATTTGCTTAGATCTCTATGCCGCTACATAGACGACATTATTATAGGTCCTTTTGAAAAATATTCTGACTTCTCAGTAATCTAGGATGTCTTTAACAATGTCAACGAGAACAATGTTCACTAGAGATATCAGAAAACGGGTGTTTAAGCATCCTCGATTTAAGCATTCATATAAATGATGGAGAAATCTATTATAGCTGGTTCGAAAAGCCTTATCACTCCGCTACCGCTTTACATATAGATGACACGAAAGATATTTGTTTATGTATTTCGCCAACGGACAATTGCAATTAATTGATTGAATGGCATAACTACGTATTTCATTCACTCAGGTGTAAAAAAATCATTAATATCGCTTAGCTCAATCTATTTCCAATCAAGTTTTAATGAGCCCTGTAAAACAACTCAACGTTGGATATGGTATTTTGACTGAATGCCGGTGATTATAAAGTGTCATATTGAAGAATTGAAGCTCTCAACTGAAGTTCGGGTAGTCTTGTGCAGGTCCTTTTATTACCTGCCCAAGATTTCTAGCAGTGGCTACTTTTGTTTTAATTTCAATGCAATTAACAAGATATTCAAAATATTGTTGAGGAATTGATAGAAAGCATCATTCTAACTAGACTATCACACCTTATACTTTCTTTCCTTATTCCTGAGACTTACGTGTCATTTTAAGGAGCCTGTAATGAGTAATGGGAAAAAGACCGTTCCAGGACACCATAAAAATTCAAAAAAATAGTATCTTTAAAAACGACATAAATTCATGAATTTGAACCCTTTTTCAGGTTTTTAAGACCTAAATACATGAATTTAGTCCATTCAAAAAGTACCATTTTTTCAAAAAATGGCATTTTTAGAAACGACATAAATTCATGAATTTAGTCATTTTTTCAGGTTTTAAAGACCTAAATTCATAAATTTAGGCGTTTTTAAAAATATCCAATTTTTCAAATTTTTCAAAATCTCAAATTTGAGATTTACAATTTTCACCGCTAAAATCATGACCGTTGTAGGACACCGAAAATCATAAAAGTTAAGAATCTCAAATTTGAGAATTACAATTTTCACCGCTAAAATCATGACCGTTCAAGGACACCGAAAAAATCATAAAAGTTAAGAATCTCAAATTTGAGATTAAGATCATTTTTTTACTTTGAAAATCATGACCGTTCAAGGACACCGAAAATCATAAAAGTTGAGAATTTCAAATTTGAGAATTACAATTTTTTCTCTCTTAAATCATGTCCTATAATTGATGTGCGGGTCTCCGATGTATTCAAAAATTCTTCTCATATCCAAGTGTAAGAATATTTTACTTTGTGCTTGCAGATGTATGATTTCCCTTGATAACTTCAGAATTCTTCTCCGCTTTGTCTCCAATCGAACAGATCTTTCAGTAGATCCAACCATTGTGATGATAAGATTTAAACTAAGATTGTAATGTGACACGTTTTATGAAGTGAGTGTGTGTTTAAATAGTAAGTGAAATTTATGAATGGTGATCTAAGCAAAGCGGCATTGTAAGTGTATGAAGTTTGCTTGACAACATACGGGTATGACGACGCGTATGATTAAATGTACTTGAATGACAATGAGGAAATTGCACCGCATTGTAAATCATTTCATCGGCCAGATCCAAAACCAAACTAGCGACCAAATCCAGAATTGTTGCGGTTTTGGCTCGACAATTGGTCTCGACTATCGATACTGCGATATTGTATTGAATACTTGCTATAACAACAGAATATTCCCTCAAAGCAGAGAATGAATTAATAGATTGCTTTTATGCTATTAACGCCATGTTATGAATGCACAACCCGTATAATCTCTAAACAATCATGCGGTTTGAGAAAATGTGGAAACAGATGTTGCTATTGTCTTAATACAGATAAAACAAACAATATCCTCTTAATGAGAGTTCATGAAAATAAAATGTAACAATGTAACGTTTTAATTATGATTACATTAAATCATTTCAAAATCGAATAAGTAGTAAGGAAAGTCGTCATTAGAGAACAGTTTTAAATCAATACCCCCTCTTCTGACTAAGTAGTAAGGAAAGTCATCATTAGAGAACAGTTTTAAATCAATACCCCCTCCCTTCTGTCTTCTAGGGGTCCCTTAAGAAATTTTTTATTATAAAATGAGCAACATAAAGGAGTTTTTTAAATTATATGGAACAAAAACCACGACAAATTTCGACCTAAAGAAAATCGCAAATGAATTAGGAATAAAGAATTTTCATGTTCTAATGAGAGACGAATTACAATTGATCAAAAATAAGCCAACAGGAACCTTCAGTTCCCGGAACAAAGTTCCATCAATAACTATAAATTTCATAACGAATCTTCACACTTCAGTCCAAAAAGGGGTACATTGGTCAGCAGGCGTTAAAAATCATCAGCAGAACTATTATTTTGATTCATACGGTTTGCCCCCTACAAATGAAGTAAAAGAATTACTTGGAACGGGAACATACAATACGTTTCAAATTCAAACACCAGGCACTACCTATTGTGGACAGTTATGTTTATACGTTTTGTACAAATTACAAAAAGGAGTACCATGTCTTGATATTATGTTAGAATTAAACAATCTATAACTCAAGCGAAGCTAAAGCTCTGTTTTCTGTAATTCATTTTGATAAAATCGGCCTCTGATATTTTCGTCATCTAAATCTTTGATTTCGTAAGTGATCGGATAAGTTTGATTTATTTTAGAAACTTCAAATATTTCTTTAGTCCAGTATCCGACGAAGCCTTTTTCAAATTTATTCTTATATTTAAATATTCTAACTCTATCTCCAATTTTAAATTTCGGCTTACGTTTCTGTAAATTCGGATTACTCTCATTCAAATTATTATTTTCGTTCGTATAATTATTCTCATTCGAATAATTATTTTCGAATATTTTCTTTCGTATTAAATCAGGGTCGTCAGAAGCATTCTTTGGGGTTTCTTCAATACCTGAATGAACTTTATTATTGTACTCTTCTACAACTCCTGGTAATATCTTCAACCATTTCTGATTTCCTTGCTGAGTAAATTTTTTGAAAATTTTATTTTTCAACGTCCGATTGAATCTTTCTATCACTACGGCCTTCCCTGCATTTTCTGTGGAATAAACTGAGCCTTGGCGATGACTTTCGTCTGTTTCAAATATTGGCTGAACATTTCGGTTATAAAATTCCGATCCTTTATCAACAAACAATTTCCTTGGTTTTCTATTAATTTCTTTAAAGATTTCTTCAAACGCATATTTAACTGACAGACCACTTTTGTTTTTTAAAGGCTTTACCCAAGCATATCGTGTATATAAATCTATAACGGTCAATGCGTACTTAAACCCTCTTTCATTAGGCATATTAATTAGATCTGCACTCCAAATATCATCTTTATTAAATACTTTTACTTTCAATAAATATTTAGGCCTTCTGTATTCCCTATGAATTTCAGAGGCATATGTTCGAGCGTTGCTCTCAGACAGCTTTGCTGTCGTTTCATCTATCCCCTGACCGAATAATATTTTAGCTTGTAAAGCTTTCTTAACAAACATTCTTTCAATTCTTTCTCTAAATGTAGGATTTTGAATACTATCTAATTCTTGAATCATCTTCTTATCAGCTGCATGTCGAGAACTTAGATCATGATTTCGATAAGCTAAATCATGCCTGTAAGCTGCGGCATCTACTGTATTGATTGGTTCTTAACCTGGTTTCGGATTATTATTCTCATCTAGTCTTATATCTAATCGAGTTCCTGGACAGGTATATGAATGACCAGGAAGATGTTTTTCTTTCGAATATTTACTCCAAATAAATCTAGGAAAGTTTTCTAATGTTTTTTGTATGTCACCACCGTAGCTAGTAGCCAAACTTTGTTTGGCGTCGTCACCTCCAATATGCTGACAATTTGAGTTTTTATTTTTGTTTAATAGATAATTCAATAAATCTAAATTAGAAATTTTTAATTTAATTAAATTTTCGGAATTTGTAGAATTCATTTTAAAAGATAAAAAATTTTAAAAGATAAAATAAATGCTTTACCGGATAGAACTTTGTTCAGAGGCTTTAGCCGATCGGAGCGAAGCTCCTCTGGTTTTAACCTATCGGACCAAAGGTCCTGAGGTTATTACCTAATCATACTAGGACTTAGATATATTCCAGAACCATCTTTAGTTTCTTTAATTTCAATTAAATCATCAACATTGTGGAGAATATTTTTAAGAACTCGTTTTCCTTCATCAACTAAATTTAATTTACTAATAAAATTATCTACTACTCCTTCACCCCTAGCAACTTTCTCTAACTCTTTATTATGACGTTTTTGTTCTTCTAATGCTGCTTTCTCTGATTTATTTTTATTTACTGCTTGGACAATACCAGCTGTCCCACCTGCAACACTTCCTGCTGCTGCTATGCCTCCTATTATTAGTGGAATTAATGGGAGAATCCCGCCATTCTTTTCTTCTTGTAATTGAATATTCTCTATCATTGGTTTACTTATGTAATACTTTTTTTTATTAATCGTAATAGTTTTAGGGGTATTTTTGTCAACAATATTACGTAATTTTAATTCAACAGTTTTATTATTATTACTTTTCGCTTGCGACATTTTTAATAAAAAAATTTTAAGTAAGGAAAAATTTTAATCTATTCTAGTTACGAAAAATTTTTAAGTTATCAAAATTTTAATCTATTCTACTTATGAAAAAATTTTAATTAAATTATCGGAGCGAAGCTCCTCTGGCTTCAGCCGATCCTAACCATCTTTCCATTAAGAATTTCAATAGAATATTTTACATCTTCTAGCAATAAACCATAAGCCATCAATGAAGTTGTGGAATCTTTTTTTTTCAATATTAATTGTTACATCACAACCATTTTTAATAATATCTTCTGATTGTGCACTTAAATCGAAACAGAAAATTGGATATAAATGTCTCCAATCTCCAGGAGTTAATTGTGGTTCAACTCCAAATTCCATACAAAGATTTCGATAAGAATCATATCCTTCCATAAATTGATTATTGGTATCATCGAATCTTAATGGATCAATTGGATATCGGGTTTGATTTAATGAAACTTGTAAACTTCGAATTGTATTAATATGAAAAAGATTATTGTTCTTATCAAAACTTGGAGAACTATTTCTTTGAAAAGTTAGTAATAAATATCTTGGTGTATTCGCAGTTCTAGTAAAATGCCAGTTAAATATTTGTTCGGAAAAAGTTACTGAACTAGCATAGCAGTACGCTTTAGAAAATTTACTGGAATTGGTTTGTTAGTATTTAATCTTTTTGCAATAGCTGTTTCAATCTCTAAACTAGGAGTAATATGCTTAATCCACCATTCAAGTCTATCAATTTTTAAATATGCTTTTTTTCCAGTCTTACCAAAAAAGATTAATTCATTATTTGTTGTACGATGAATTATTAACTTAAATTTTAATTGATATGATATTTTATCATAATCTAAATATCCGAATAATGGAGACAATGACCAATTAACTGTCTGTTTACTTTTCTTGTTAAATTCACGTCTTTCTTTATATGCATCATTATTTGTTTTATTTAAATGTTTTGCAATATTTGCTACCTCTTTCGCAATTCCTGCGGCATCTGTTCCAGCGTGAGTTAAATCATCAACAATTATACCATCATTAGTATCAGGAAACCAACCTTCGATTTCATGCTTTTTATTATTTTCACTAATTGTTATAAATCTAAGCATTGTATCAATTACACCTGGAGAATCACTTATTGTTTCTATATTTTGAGTTGCAACATCTAAACGCATTTGTGTAAATAATCTTGGAAAAAAATTATTCTCTAGTGCAATATTATCGGTATCTGGTAATGGTGTTGTAAAATTAGCATCACTATACAAAGAATATTCACAGTGTAAAAATGAATCAGGTAAATATAAATAACTCTGCTGATTATCAACTTCAAAAATTAAATCACCTCCAGTAATTACTCTACTGGAAGATCCGGGATTCATAGCAATTCTTATATAGTCATTCTTTTTTTGATTATTACTGACGAACGGAGGATCGTCTAATCTAAATTTATTTTCGATAAGCGAAGACATTTTTATAAAAAATAATTTGACTTTTTGTTTTTCTCACAGACAGAAAAAATTTTTACTAAAAATTTTGCTAAAAAAATTTTACTAAAAAAATTTTACTAAAAAAAATTTTGCTAAAAAAATTTTACTAAAAAAATTTTACTAAAATAAAATTTTAGAATTTTGCTAGACCGGCTCCGCTATTAATGCCATTACCTCTTATTTCTTCAATTGTTTTTTTATTATTTTTATTTTCATTATGTTTACTATCAGACGGAGCTCCGCTCCTCAAGGTTTCACCCTCAACAGCTATGTTAGCAATTTTGTTTTTTGTTTCATCTGAAAGTTTTTTTAATTTTTTTAGTTCTTCAGAATTATTCTTAAGTTTACGAATAGCTTCTAGTTGTTTTAATTCGTTTTGAGACTTAACAGCATTTGATATTGCACTAGCTGTACTACTTATAGCAGCTGCTCCTTTTGCAGCAGATATAATCAAATCTTTATTATTTTTTATCAAGTTAACGATACTTCCAATACCAGAAAATATACCGGCTCCGCTGTTTACACTATCCCCTTCCGTGTGAACGGCACCTGCGGTGCCTAGGAACTTTTGTGTTCCGATTGTTTCTACATTGTTATAATGATAAACCGGATTCATACGTGGTTCATGAGCAATTTTTTTATTTGAAGCAAAATGTTTAAGATTGTGTTTATAAATTATAGGCATTTTTTAGGAATAAATTTGACTTTTGGGAAAAATATAAATTATAAAAAAATATAAATAATAAAAAATATAAATTATTAAAAATATAAATTATAAAAAATATAAATAATAAAAATATTTATTTTTTTGATTTACTTTTTATAGATTGCGTTTTTGGTTTAACTTTTAAAGATTGGGTTTTTGGTTTACTTTATAAGGAACCAAACCTGCATCAATCATTCTTTTTATTCTATGATTTTCTTTCATAATATTTCTTTCTTTTATTAATTCTTCTAATTGTTTTATTCTTATAAAAATAATAGCTCTAATTTTATCCATTAATATTTTTTAAAATTATATTTTTATTTTTAAATTATATTTATATTTTTATATTTTTAAAATTATATTTATATTTTTAAATTTTTAAAATTATATTTATTTTTTAAAATTATATTTATATTTTTAAAATTATATTTAAGATAGGATTTAAGATAGGATTTATGATAGGATTTAAGATAGGATTTATGATCGGCTAAAGCCTCGAGGAGCTTCGCTCCGATAGGTTAGAAACTCAAGACTTCGTCGATTGGTTAGTAACCTGAGGACCTTTGGTCCGATCGGCTAAAGCCTCTGAACAAAGTTCGATTAAGATTTACGCTTGTGAATGGACAACAACTTCGAAATAACTTAATTAATTGCCTGTTGCACTTTATCTATTGCGTCAAGTAGCGTGTGATGTACTTTAATTTCTCTTCTATTAACTTGCATTTTCTGCTGATTAATCTTCAATGCCGTTTTAAGTGCATTTAACTTAATTTTAAGAACATCTAATTGTCTTTTAACAGAATCTAACTGTTCTTTATTTTCTTTAGAGTTTTCTTGTAAATTTTTCTTTAATTCATTTTCTAAATTGATTTTAAGAGTTTTCATTTTATCAACTTTTTCATTAAGTGAGTTTACTTCATTTATTATTCTATTCATCTTTTTCATTTGTTGAGTAATTTTAGAACTTAATTCATCAACACTTTTTTGGAATGTAGTTTGTAACTGCTTTAAATTTTTTTTAATTCTTTCAGGAAGTTTTTCTATTTCATCTTCTAATTGTTCTTTTAACATTTTTATCTGATTTTTATTTTTAATGACAGCAGATTTTAACTTTATAGAAAGTAATATTAAAATTTTTGATTGTTCAGAAATCTTTTTAAAAAGTTTTGCTATATCTGCTTCTAGCTCTCTATCCTTTTTATCAAGTTTTAATAGTTTTTCGTTTAATGATTTGTCATTAAGTTTAAGCAACTTTAATTCATTCATCAGTGGAACCAAAACATCGTTTATATATTTTTCTTTTAAGTCATTGATTTGTGTATCAACATATTGTTTATTTGTTAACTCTGTATTTTGTTGCGGAAGAATAGAAAGATGCAATGGACCAGATAAAACGTCTCCAGTTTTCATGATATAATTTTCAATCTCTATTTCTAATTCACGATTATTCCGGATATATGCACCTCCACCAACATTTGGTAACATCATTTTTTAACAATAAAAATAAATTTTTTTTCTAATAAAAATAAATTTTTTTTCTAATAAAAATAAAAAATGGAAATGTCTCAAATTTGTCAAGTTTGTGGAGTAGATTTTTTAAACCCAACTATGTTGTTTACTCATATGAAAAATACATCATATGGTATGCATATGAATCAATTTCAACCTAATAATAGTATTCAACCTAATAATAGTATTCAGTATAATAATATTCAATCAGAGCAACCATTACAAAGATTAAAGGATTTATTTATTTCAGATAAAGAACAAAATCTTTATACTGCTAGAATAAATACACCTAGGCAAAATAATAATAATTATTTAGCACAAAATAATAATGTAGCACAAAATAATCCTTTTGTTCAAAATAATAATGTAGCTCAAAATAATAATGTAGCTCAAAATAATAATGTAGCTCAAAATAATTATATTGATAAAAATCAATTTGTTGAAAGTAATAACAAAAAAATATGTTCCGGATGTAATAAAAATGTAACGTCCAAAAATTTTGCACGTCATTTAAAAATATGTGAACAACCAGAAGAGGTTAAAAAAGCTAAAAAGGATAAAATGAAAGATCAGTTATGTCGTAATTGTAATAAATATTTTACAATTCAAGGAATTACTAATCATTATAATTCTTGTACAAGTTCTACAAGACAATGTACAAGTTGTCAAATTACTAAACCTAAGACAGAGTTTTATGATAGTAAATATCAGTGTAAGGATTGTTTAAAATAAAAAGTTAAATGTAGAGGTTGTCAAAAAATTATATTAAAGAAAAATTTTCAGCGACATGTAACACTATGTCCAAAACTTAATCAAGATCTTAATCAAGATCTTAATCAACATAATAATAATTTATATCAAAATAATAATAATTTATATCAAAATAATAATAATTTATATTAGATAAAATTACTTTTTATTATTAAAATAGTTGTATTTCTACTAAAATAGTTGTATTTCTACTAAAATAGTTGTATTTCTACTAAAATAGTTGTATTTCTACTAAAATAGTTGTATTTCTACTAAAATGGTCTTATATATATTAAAATATTATTTTTTTATAAAGAATAAAATATTATTTTATTAAAATATTCTTATGCATTCTGGAAGAGAGGACAGGTATAAAAATACTTCTTTTGAGTACAGGAACAAAAATTCCGACACATTCCGGAGGTTCTACAGAGGTTAAAAACACTCATTAGAGTGTAAGAATGCTAGTCCGGAATTAAAAAATAATAATTCCTAAATTTTTTATTTAAAAAATAATAAATGAATAAAAGCGAAAATTTGGAAGATTTATATTCACCGGTTATAATTAAAAGTAATAAAAGTGATAAAAGTAATAAAAGAATCTAAGTCGTCATAAATCTCTTATTGTAATAAATGAAATGATAAATAATTATATAAATAACACTGAGTTTCAAGATACACTAACTCCTCAAGATCCTAATCTAAATGATATTAATAATATTGTAGATAATCCTAGATATAATCCTAGATATAATAATATTATAGATAAAAAAATATATAATAAAAAATATGTAGAGACACTACCCCGTAATTCATCTCCTAATAAAAAAATAGCACAATCAGATCTCACACGTCTTTGGAATTTTTTAAAATTTCATTGTATAAAAATAATGTTAGCATGTATCTTAATATTTTTTATTTATCATCTTGTTATATGTATTGGAAATCAATGGGGTTACTTTCTAACAGAGGAACAAAAGAGGATAAATTTTTATAAACAAGAAATAAAAACTTTTAAAGGATGGAAGACTGAGGAGGATAAGATTAAGGATAAAACTAATAATAAAAGTATTAAACAAGGTAAAATGTATCAAGAAAATTTACATTTCATTGTTTACGGTAAAACTGGAAGTGGTAAGACTACGTTTATTAAAAAATATATAAACCAATATTATAAGGACGAAAGAAAAGTACATATTTTTTGTATTCATACTTCTGAATGGCCAACTTTTACAAACGTTTATAAAGATAAACAATTAGATGAGTTACAAGATATGGAAAGTTTTGCTGGTACACCTGAAAATAAATCTTTATTAATTTTAGATGATGTTGCAAGTTTATCAAAACAAAAAAATATGTCAGAAATATTTACAAAAGGAAGACATCAAAATATTCAAATAGTTGTATTAGCTCATAAAGCTTGTGATGTAGATAATAAGATTAGAGAAAACATTCAAACATTTTTTACAACTACACAAAATAATGCAGCATTCTTTAATGATATCAATAAAAATTATAAAATGAATATGCCTTTATCATATTATACACAACATAAATATGGAATAATACGTGTTGACACCATAAGTGAACATATGCAAGTATATGATAAAGATTTAAATATATTAGTAGATACCGAACATGAAATCTATAATAACTCTCAAGATTTTGATATTAGAATGTATGCAAATGCAAAACATTTATCAAATCAAGTTATAGAACAAATAATTATTTTTTTAGAATCTGAATCAAAAGTACCACTAAAAATTATTCCTGATACATTTTATTTTTATTTTGATAACTATTTAAATACAAAATTTGGTATACCAATACCTAACAGATTACAAGATAATGAAACATTAAACTATTTGAAAACTGCAATAGATGATGTTAGAAACGGCTTAAGAAAAGCAACACCAATAATATCTGATGTTAAATCTACATTTTCTGATGCCAAATCTACATTTGATGAAGCCAAAAAAACATATAATGATATAAAACCATTAATAAATGGTGTTAGTGAAATACTTAATAATTAAACAAATTTATCATAATTTTACAGATATATTAGAATTTTTCCATTATATATATATTTTAGAATTTTTTTCTCTAAAAATTAAAACATAATTTTTTCTTAAAAAATAAAAAAAATGGATAAGTTTTATTGTGTCTTATGTGAAAAAAAATTGCAAACAAAAAGAAGTTATCAATCTCATCTACAAAGTAAAATGCATTTACAAAATGTAGAACGAGTTGATAAAGGAAATATATTAAAATTAAATAATTATAAAAACTATATAGAAACATAACCTACTGATATAAAAGTTAAAAAAATATTTGATGATTATTCACATTCAGAATATAAAAAAGTTTTTAATAGGGAAGATGAACATGTACCAGATGGAAGATATTTATTTAGCGATACTGATGAATTTAACGAAATAGATGAATTTGATGAAGCTGAACGAACCGATGAAGCCTTAGCAAATATAAAATATTTATTTAATCAGTCTGTTGAATATAATGAAACCGATAAAACTTTTTATAATGTATTAACTAACTTTTATAATATATTTAAGAAATCTTTCAAATGTTATATGAATGTAGAAGTACTTTATACAAAAAATGGACCTGATGGAATTCCTGAAGAAATAATATAAGGACATTTTACAAGTTCACAAGAAATTCATAATGTAAATGATATACAACCCATATTTGAACAAATGATACTTAAATTAGAAAATTGTATAATTGAAGCCCAGTTACGTGAATCTGGTTGGAGATTTGTTAAAATACTATCTAAGAAAATAGTAATTGATAAATATAAAAATAATACTGGTGGTAGTTATGTTCCTTTACCTTTCAGTTCACCACAAATAATCAACATAAAAAATGAAGATGATTATTGTTTTCTGTGGAGTATTACAGCACATTTACATCCTGCAGAATATCATAAAGAAAGACTAAGTCATTACAATAAAGAAGAATACATAAGTGAATTTGATCTTTCTGATGGCTTAGATGAATTTCCATATGATTATAATAGGTTAATAAAGTTTCATAAAAAGAATAAAAATTTAATTGAAGTAAATGTTTTTGAATTAAATGTGAATTATGTTTCTATTGGTAAAATTACTCCACTTTACTCAGATTCAAAAAAATTTTATTTGAATAATAAAAATTTATGTCAATCAGAAATAGTATATAATGATAGACGAAATTACATGCACCATAATATTTTTTACCAAGGAAATATAATATGTACTGAAAAATTTGAACTTGTTAAAACATTATCACCAATAATGATTAATCATAATAATTATAAAGGACGTAATGATGATTATAATTACAAATATTCATCTTTATCTTCAGAATATCAACAAAAATTACAAACTTTAAATGAAATTTTACAAAAATGTAAAACAGATTATCAACAACAAACAAAAATATTAGTACAAGAATATGGCCATAAATATCAAAATAAGATAGAAACAATTCAAAAATTAAATGAAGAAAATAATGAAGAAAATAAAGACAATAAAGAATTAAATGAATGTTTAAAAAAATGTCTACAACAATATAAAGAACAATATGATAAAGAATATAGTTATCAGTTACAAATATTAAATCAAAATTATCATCAAAATACATTTAATATTACAAAAGAAATTAATGAAACACATGAAATATATAAAGATAAATTTGAAAAACTAGAACAGTCAAAACAGCCAGCACAAGCGAATATATTATATTATCAGGGTCATTTTATATTGTGTAAAGATGTTTCTATATTTACAAAAACTTCAGATAATAAAAATTTTTCTTGTCTTCAATGTATGACAAGTTTTAGAACTTTAGAAGAAATGAATAGACATTTGGAGAATTGCCAACAAAATGAAGCAGTTGAAAATATTTTTCCTAAAGATGATTATTTAGAATATAATAAATGGTATTTTAAAATAAAGTACCCTTTACTATTTATTGTGATTTTGAAGCATGTAATGTTAATATGACACAAAATCAAACGGAAAGTTCCAGGGCTTCGCCCGATTCTGAAAATGATAATCCTGAAAAAAGTGCGCCTGAAAAAAGTGCAGCTGAACAAAGTAAAGAAAAATATTTATTTGAACAAAAACCATTATGTTGGGGAATGTACATTCATTCAAATTATCCTGAATTATTTAAATCAGAATATTATCAATACTATGGTGAAGATAGTTCAGAAATGTTTACAAAGAAAGTAGAAGAATTACAAGGACGTTTTTCACAATTGCTTGAAACAAATATACCAATGATACCATTAACAAATGAAGAAAGAAAAGAATTTTATGATGAAATAAATTGTTATTACTGTGGAAAAGGTTTTACAAATAAATATAAAACTGGCAGAGGTAGATATCTTGATAAGGTAAAAGATCATGATCATCTAAATGGATTATATTGAGGTGCAGCACATAATTCTTGTAATCTTAATGCTAATAAATTTAAATATAACTTTGTTCCTCTATATTTCTACAATGGTTCTAAATATGATTTCCATCTAATAATGAAAGATTTATTTTCATCTGAAAAATTACAACAACAACAAATAAATGTACTATGTAAACAAGAAGAAGAATATTTTTCAATGCAATTAGGTTGTATCAGAATTTTAGATGCATTTAGATTTTTTACTCCTTATTCATTAGATGTTATGGGAAAAACTTTGAAATCTGAACAATGTAAAATATTAAATAAATATAATTTAAAACCTTTAAAAGGAATATTTCCGTATGAATATTTAACCTGTGGTTCACAGTCGAAGACTGATATAATTGGAGATAAAACCTGTGGTTTACAGTCGAAGACTGATTTTAATTCTGTGAATAAAATTATGGAAGAACAGAAACTTCCTCCAATAAATAAATTTAAATCAACATTGAAACAATCACAATTATCTAAAGAAGACTATGCAGAAGCTGAAAAAAATTGGAGAGAGTTAAATTGTAAAACAATGTATGATTATACAATGAAATATCTTCAGATAGATGTATTAATACTAGCTAATCTTTTCGAAAACTTCCGTGACATGTGTTTAGAATATTACGGAATAGATCCATGTTATTGTTATTCTACACCAGGTTTAACATGGTTAGCAGGATTAAAACATACTGGTGTTCAAGCCGATGGCTCTAGGACAAAGTCCGTTAAACTTAAACATTATAAAGAAAATACATATGATAAATTATTATTTTTTGAATCGTGAATTAGAGGCGGTGTTTCATCTGTTTTAGGTAATAGATATGTTAAATGTTATAATAAGAAAGTAAATCCACAAGAATATGGAATAATGAACCCTTTATCTCCTGAAGAAAAAGAAAAAATATTAGAAATTTTTCGAACGAAACGAGAAGGAGTAGAACGTGAAAATGCAATTGATGAATTCATGAGAGAAAACTATTTGTTATATTATGATTTTAATAGCTTATATTCTTCTTGTATGATACAAGAATTACCAACATGTGAGATGGAATGGTGTAATAATCTTGATTATCAAAATACATATGATGGAAATCGTAATTCTGGTTATATATATGAAGTTGATTTAGTATACCCTGATTATATAAAAGACGCAACAAAATATTATCCTTTCTGTCCCGAAAACAAAATTCCCAATATAGAAGATTTTTCAGATTATCAAAAATCTATAATTCCTAAGAAATACAGACCAACAAATAAACTTATGTTAACACAAAGTAATAAAGAAAAGTATGTTGTTGAAGGAAGAATGCTAGATTGGTATTTAGATCATGGAATGATTCTCACCAAAATACATCGAAAACTATTTTATCAAAAATCTAGTTGGTTAAAAGATTATATAGAGTTCAATATTGAAAAACGTAAAATAGCTAAAAGAAATAAAGATGATTTTGGAAACGTGTTCTTCAAATTAATGAATAATGCATTTTATGGTAAGACTTTAGAAAATGTGCGTAATAGACAAAATATTGAAATAGTTTATGATAAAGATAGGTTTCAAAATTTAACAAGGAAACCTACATATAAAAGAACTACTAGATTTAGTGATGAACTATGTGCTGTACATTTACGTCGAATTAGCGTAAAACATGATAAGTTTAATTTCATTGGATTCACTATATTAGAATTAGCTAAACTATTTATGTATAGATTTATATATGATTATTTAGCACCTGCTTATGGCAAAAACTATAAATTACACTTTACAGATACCGATTCTGTTTTCTTAGAATTAACAATACCGTATAATTCTTCACTTGATAAAGAAATAGATAAAATAAAAGATATCATTCATCCTTCTGATTTATGTAAAGTAAAAGATGAACTAGAAGGAAATGAAGATTTCATAACAGAAGCTATATTTTTAAAATCTAAATGTTACTGTTATGATACAACTAATAATATTAAAACACATAAAACATTAAAAGGAATTTCAAAGGCATCAGTGGCTAATCAAATAAAATTTCAAGATTATAAAAATGTATTATTTAATAATGTAATAAAAACAGCATGTAATTATAGACTTAATTCAAAGAAACATAAAATGTATTTAAAAGAAGAACATAAATTAGCATTAGATCCATTTGATGATAAAAGAAAAATTTTACCTGCAGGAATAGCTACTGAACCTTTCTAATTTCTAAAATATAAAAATATAAAATAATATAATAACATAATATAAAATTGTAATATAAAAAAATGGATAAAATTAGAGCTGATAATTTTAAAAGAATAAAACAATTAGAAGAATTAATAAAAGAAAGAAATATTATGAAAGAAAATCATCTTCAACATAGAATGAAAAAAGCTGGTATTCAATCTGATATGTTTGAAAAAATGCAGCAAACCGAGCAAGTAAAAACTGATTATGAAAAAACTATGAAACCATTTAAAACTCTTGAAAAAGAACTTACAAATAATGATAAACAAATTGATATAACAGATCCAGAGCACAAAACTATATTAGATGACTATGGATTACTAGAATCAAACATTAATAAGAAATTACCAAAATCTATGCAATTTGAACATTCTATTTCATTTATAGATGGAAAAACAATACCTAGATTTTATCTCGGACAAAAATAAATATTTCCACAACCTTTTCGAGGTTTAATTTTTTCACCAGATAAATCTCCTTTTAATTTAGATAGAAATTTTGTTAATCTTTTAAGAGGAGCAGATTTAAATAATTATGCTATAGAAGATCTCATAAAATATAAAGCTATGTTAGATAGAGTTGGTGCAGCAAAATCTCTTAGACGTTATAAACAATTAGAAAATTTATTATCAACGGGAGTTAAAGTAGGGAAAGGTTTATCTGAAAAACAGAAAACAGAAACAACTATATTTTTACCAGATGATCCACAAGAATTACTAAATAGATTAAATATTTTAATATCAGCAATAATTTTTTTTTAACGACTCCAAATTTTTTGGATTATAACAATCTTATAATTTATACAACAACAGCAGAACAACCCGTCTATCAATTTTTAAAATATGGATTTGAAAATAATCTTACAAAAACAGCAATTGCTTCTCTATTCGAAGAATACGAAAAATCTGAATATGAAGAAGAAATAAATTTGTGGTGTGAAGAAGCAACAAAAAATGATCACTTAGTAGAATCTAATAAAAATAAACACATAAAGATACAATTAATAGATGATAGTGGTAATATGCAAGATCCTAGTAAACTAGATAAAACAATGAAACATTGTGTAATTTTTGATGATTGTGTTAATGATAGAAATCAGTCAGTTCAGAGAAATTATTTCACAAGAGGTAGACATAATAACTGTAGTGTATTTTATTTAACACAAAGTATGTATTCATTAGACGGAAGTGTTATTAGAAAGAATGCAAATATATTTATACTATTTGAAATAAATGCAAGAAACTTAAGTGATTTGTTAAGAGATTTATGTATAAGAGATAAAGATGAATTTAAACAATCGTGTAATAATGCTTGGTCAAAAGATTACGGCTTCATTACAATTAATATTGATAAAAAAATTCATGAAAGAGTTATCGAACAATTGTTCTCTGACTAGCCTTCGGCTCGAGGGGCTTTGCCCCGACTGAAAGTCGATCGAAGATTTGTTTACTGAGTGATAAAAATATACGAATATACTATTATTATCAGCTTTAATTTTATCCATTTTTTTAAAATATGATATTTGAATTTTGTGGTAACATTGGAATACAACAAAAACATTTTACTGCACAAATTATTTTTTTATTGCTTTGTTGTTTAACATCTTTTCGTTTAAAGTTTTCTCGTCTAAAGATTTGTTTAATAAAGTTTTGTCTAATAAAGTTTTTAGTTCTTCTAAAAAAATTTTATCATTTTCTTCATTAGAAATTTTGCCATCCTTTGTATTTTTATCACCAACTTTTTCTGACTGTAATTGAAAGGTTTGATTTACTTCATTAGCTATTTGATCAAATTTTTCAATCTCATCTAACGTAATAACATTATCATCACATACTCTTTGAAAGTAGTAGTGTAGTTTATCATAGACTTCTTTAATATGTAAATGCTTAGTTTTTAATGATTTTCGTTTCTTAGTTATTAAAGATTTATCTAACATTGTAACAAGTGAAGTTGCAAAAATACCCGTACCTGTTAAAGCTGTAGCAACTACTGGAATTACTAAAACACCTGAAGATATAACAGTAGTGAGAGCGCCTAAACTTATTGTTAAGAATATGCCAGTTCCTTGTGTTACATTCTTAACTTTAGACCATCTCTTTCTTAATTTTTTATAATGCTCTAATCTTAATAATAATTGAGATTCTTTATCTTTCATATAGCGTACTCTATCTTTGTGTTTTTCAATGTTCATTTTTTCAATGTCCATTAAAGTAGAACTACGTTCATATGATAACGAAGGATATATTCTTGCGGTTTCTTTCATTTCTGAAGTTCCTTCCACTTTTGTTTCTTCAATTTTTAAAGAAATATTTTTAGTCACATGATATATTTTAAAAACCTGAAAGATGGATAAAATTCATGAATTTGAAATTCTCAACTTTTATGATTTTCGGTGTCCTTGAACGGTCATGATTTTCAAAGTAAAAAAATGATCTTAATCTCAAATTTGAGATTCTTAACTTTTATGATTTTTTCGGTGTCCTTGAACGGTCATGATTTTAGCGGTGAAAATTGTAATTCTCAAATTTGAGATTCTTAACTTTTATGATTTTCGGTGTCCTACAACGGTCATGATTTTAGCGGTGAAAATTGTAATTCTCAAATTTGAGATTTTGAAAAATTTGAAAAATTGGATATTTTTAAAAACGCCTAAATTTATGAATTTAGGTCTTTAAAACCTGAAAAAATGACTAAATTCATGAATTTTGAAAAAATGGTACTTTTTGAATGGACTAAATTCATGTATTTAGGTCTTAAAAACCTGAAAAAGGGTTCAAATTCATGAATTTATGTCGTTTTTAAAGATACTATTTTTTTGAATTTTTATGGTGTCCTGGAACGGTCTTTTTCCCATTACTGTAATGCAGATAATTCAAGTAATGCACCTGCAATATTAGTGTGCACGTTTTCACAATTGCAGAAGCGGATTTGATCGATCTCAGGAACGTGAAGTACTGTAGGTGACACACATTTAGAGAAATGTCTTTTATCACTTCGAGTTATAATCAATTCGGTTGCAGAGACTGTCTACTTTTATTTTTTAATAGAAAACGGGTGGCCACAAACTCGCGTAATGATTGTCTGACTGAAGGCTAGTGACAAGCAGCTGCCTTGAATCTCTTTCTTCTCTCGTTATCGAATTCAGTTTACTAAATGTACGTTCTGCATCTCTATTCAGTCATATTCAATTAAAGTATACTAAAACTGCTCACACTTTTCATTTCATCAGATGCATTTTTGTTATTATTTTTATATTTAAATTGCTCGCACATTTTAATTGTAGAGAAAGGGTGAGAAAACGTGACTGCTAAGAAATGTCATTTTTGATTGTTTCCAGGTATTGGTCGCCAAATGAACCGAATAATATTTTTTCTCGAGAGAACTGTGTCATGCTGAACTATAAATCTTTATTTTTTCGATGGAGTGGTTGGAATGATGTACCATGCACTGACAAGACAATGGCATTTTGTGAATTCAATCGCACTGACGGTAAGTAATAAGCAATAAACCTATGAAAATGTCGATGAAAATGACAAAAGCTACAATAATAAGATAGTCACTAAAGAGTCCGCAACGATGGCTAATTCAATAATTCTTTTCTGTATTCTGATAGGATGTCGTAAATTTACTTCCATCTTATTGCTACAGAATCTATGAAGTCAGAGGGGCAAGAGAATGTAAGAAATGCGAGACGGAGAAAAAAGAATCTATTATAGAGCGAAGGCCTCTGACCTGGGAGCACGATGCGCCACTAGGCGATCTCTATGTCTTACTAACTAGGGAACGTATTGCGGAACGAAAAGCAAACTGAGCTAGCAATCCTACCCATGACATGCTCCTTTTTTACATTATGATATAGATGTTGCTACAAAATGTCAGTATCTTATTCGGCTATAAACAGTTACAGGGTTAGAAATCTCTATTCTCCCTGGTCCGTAATATCACAACGTTCATTATATTAATAGTTTTGACTTTACTATATCACTACATCATTATTCACTCTATTTTCTCAGCGGAGAAAATATTTAGGTTAATGTAATTTTTCGATCATGGAGATCATTGAGATAGCCTTTTTAGTGCGACAGCTTCTGACGATTTCTTTCTAAATTCACACAGAATTTATATTATGTTTGATTTGCAGATTGTCACCCAACATCAGCAAAACGACAAATCTTAAGTCATATCTCTAGTCGTCTTGCAAGATATGGAGGGTCAGACATTGCAAAATTTCATTTGTTTATGTAGATCCTTGCAATTTCGAGTTTGGAACACCTAATAAGGTGATGAGTTAACATCACTATGAGTTTGTTAATTTTATGATCATGAATACATTTTTCAAGCAGATTTCTCCTGCAGTTCGTTGAAATTAGACATTTCTGGGTATAGGTGGCGTGCCGGACTTTCTGTTAAAGCCAATGAAAGCGTCATGACAACGAGATTTACTGTTGTAGTTAAACAAGCACATTTTCTAACTCACACAATGATCTGAACAGACGGTTTCAGTAATCTGATTCTTCTTAAGATCTAGCAATATTGACTTCGATCAGTGCCTGACTGAGCAGTTGAAACTGTTATCAAATAGACAGCTATTTTTCAGTCAAGTTCGCTAATTTACATCATGCGACAAGTCAGATTTCTATGGATGAATACGTCATTTGAAATAAATACTGAAAAATAGGATTTAGCCGTTTCTTCATAGTAGATCATGATGAGCACTGACCTGACGAGATGAATGGCATGCTAGAAGCTAAAACACTAACAGCGAATGACCGAAATACATCACGCGCGTAAATTTTGGTGTTGTACATTAGGAGCAGTTCGCAGTCAGTCGTTTGTAGTTTGAAACATGAAGTTGCAGTTCGCAGTTCGCAGCTGTCGTCTGTTTTTTTTCGATTTATACAGTTGTATGTAAACATGTACTTTACTAACGTCATCGTTCGCTGAATCGAAGAACATGTCGGCTACGTTGAACAAAGGACGTGAACTACTACTTTCTCCGTACAAAACAGCATTGAGAAGAAATGCAAGGAGGTGGTGGGCTTGTGCAATTTTCAAATTAAAATGGAAATATGGTGAAATGCGCTTGTTGAACCAAAAGGCTGATAATAACTCACAATATTTCTACAGATACACTAAGATGTCGCCGAATAGGTTCGATGAATTGCTAAACATCTTTTAAATTGAGAATGATCCATTCAGGCTCGAGAGATAGTCTAGGCAATACATGTTTTAACCCACCACAAATTGCAATAGTTTCAAAGGTGGGTTTATCTTGTTGAGAAAAAAAATACTTATCAACATATCAAAAATCTAGGAAAATCTAGTTAGTGGAACACCTTGAACTTTCCACTTGAAGTCAAGAGTCTTTTCGAAATATAAAAACACGCTTACTCCAATGAAATCGCTGATAAAGATAGCAACAACCAATCAAAACGAAGCGCTGCAGCTTTATCTCATTTACTGCATTGACCTTCCACATGGCTCTCACAAAAAGCAGCTAGAGAGCTGATCATAAAAAACGTACCACCTAAATTTCTCTGAAATTCAATTGATCCTTCTGCTTTGCAATCGCTTCGCACATCAACGTGTCATACTTCTTGGCTTTAAAATGAGCTATGATGGACTTGTATCCTTCATTGTATCTGCTGAGCAGTGATCGGAATATGAAAATCACTCAGTTTACAAGTCGCAATTGTTCAAAAAGAAAACATGAGAGTATGATAATAAATTAGGTTGAAAATGTTATGTTCTCACCTTTTCATCAAAAATGTTGGTGTTTGGTATCTTCAGGATCCTTGCAATGTAAGGAATTCGAACTTGTAAGCTATATTTATGTAAGCTTATTTTTCAAACTTCTTAAATATTTTTTCTCATTTCCGCAAAGTACACAGACAATGCAGGTAAACAATCGGCAGCTGCTATGAGATAACAAAGACATGCCTTCACCAATTGTCTTGTTTTGAACCTTCGTTCACCTAAAATGGTTTTTTTACTTTTGCGGAAATGAGAAAAATATTTAAGAAGTTTGAAAATAAGCTTACATGAATATAGCTTACAAGTTCGAATTCCTTACATTGCAAGGATCCTGAAGATACCAAACACCAATATTTTTGATAAAAAGGTGAGAACATAACATTTTCAACCAAAAGGTCATGATTTTGTGATAACTTCACGATATCAATAATTTTTTATAAGTTCACAGATTTTGATGAACAGTATGTCAAAAGAGAGCTCAGAAAACGCTCTTTCTCTCCGTGCCTGATTCATTATTATACTCACATGTTTTCTTTTTGAATAATTGCGATTTGTAAACTGAGTGATTTTCATATTCCGATCACTGCTCAGCAGATACAATGAAGGATACAAGTCCATCATAGCTCATTTTAAAGCCAAGAAGTATGACACGTTGATGTGCGAAGCGATTGCAAAGCAGAAGGATTAATTGAATTTCAGAGAAATTTAGGTAGTCTCTTTTTATGATCATCTCTGTATGTTTTCTGAGTTATGTCCTTTCCAAGCGGTTAGGCGTCTCAGTCATTAATTCAAAAATACTTCTATCTATCTGCTGATGCAAACTGATGAAGATTTGTACATGTACAAGTTAAGATTTGTACCATCAATAAACGATGACTTTTTGCGACTATACCGTCTTGTGAAAACGCATATCTGCTCAAGCGGCTAGGTCAACAGCACGTCTACGTACCCTTGTCTTGTAGATAACTTTCATAGGCACCTGTAGGGTGCAAGCGTAAGTGATATGGACACCGTCTTGTCAGAACACAATTGAAGCAGGAAGTCGAATTGAATTGGCAATAATTGCCTATCTAACTTTCATAAGAGATTTTTCACACGCATTGCAATTGGTGCTATATGCATTATACATGCACATGGCAAGATTTTCCAATACATAGCGATTCCAGCTCATGACCTTCCCTTGTATTCGTGCAGACGTCACTCTATCTATTGATAATTTAAATCGATTAGATTCAGAATCTTAATATTTTTGTGCGAGTGTGCGATGTGACTCCCAATAGTTCAATCCAGTTGCATCGGCTTTATAGATTTGAACACGAGAGTAGCTTCCAATCACGATGAGACGAGTCAGTTTGGGAATATAAAATTCATGCTTTTCATTTTCACATGATCTGGATTCAAAAATATTTTTTCTTGATTCGATTCCTATTGAAAATAATAAAAAATATAGGGTTCCTGGACAAGATTCGTTATCGACGAATGTTCGTTATAGCGAGTCTCGACTGTACGTGTACCTTACAGAGATAGGTAAAAAAAGTCGTGCTACGCTTACGCATTTGAATGAATTCATTAAGATGATTCGATTGCCACTATTCCTTCCGATTCGAAGAATTCAGATCATTGAGCACAAGTTTTCTCCATATTGTTGGTCCTTTCCATCATTATGAAATAAATTAGCAGGCGCACAAAATCTGGCTCACCTGATGATCTCACCATCCTCTTCTCAGTATTTTTTCATTGCATACACTGAATGCAGCCAGACAGGTGTGCCTTGGTGTGTCCGAAGTGCGCACGCACTCCACTCACTCACTGACTCTGGTGTCCCAAACCGTCTCACAGCTTAGTGTTTACCATTTCCAATAATAGACGAAATTCGAATTATCCATTCGAGAGGGAGGCAGTTGTCTAATTCTGTGATGTGCCATGTCGATGATTAAGGACGGACACGATACTTCCATTCTAGAAACCGAAGCCGCGCGCGCAGATGAATTTAATTCTGTGAATGCTTCAAAGGAAATGAGATTGTAAAATACCTTACTTTTCAAAACACTTTGCAGAAAAGTTCACACTGATGCAAGGAAAATTCACAAACCAAGAAGCCAGAAAACGGTGTTCGGATTATGGTGCAGTTCTCGCAATAATCAGAAATTCAAGTGATAATGCGAATTTGGTTCGTGCAACACTCAAGTCTAACAATCCTTATTGTGAGAGCGTTGACGACAACAATTGTAGAGCATACATCGGCTTAAGGAGGGAAGCTGGTAATGAAGAATGGCAATGGCAGCGTGGTATTAGCAATTATCGGTAAGATTTTCATCTAACTATTAAGATGCACGAACACGGTGTAGTGAGCAAGTCGGGAAAAAACAATTTTTAGAAAGTCAAAATAGTGGAGTGTAATGTATACTATATTTTAGAAAATCTAAAATACAAATACTCAAACAATGTATTCAAATACATTTGAAGTGAAATTGTCAAACATTTTTCGAATGAAATGCTAATATTGATGCTTCAATTGATACTAATTCATGGAGGGTAAATTTGACAGATGAATAAGTGAAGAAAATTTCAAGACATTTCAGTAATACACTTAAGGACAAGATGAACGTCACATATCCTAAGTACAGTGCAAAAAATCATTTTTCTTACCACATATGCTTTATTACTGACCATCAGGAGGAAACAAATTGTAGAATAAACGTATACAAAAATAAATACACAGCAAATGTAATGTAAAGAATATATGTTTGTTCAGCACTTAACTGCTCAACATTATGTTGCTACACATTTGTTCCTGATAATTGCTTTCAACCTCCTGAGCATGGATTTGACAATCCTTTACAAGAGCTTTGGAAAATGTAAAAATCTCCTGATCTCTGGCCTCTCTATTTATGAATGCATTGAGTAGATCTGGATTGCCCTTACAACCGCGTGCGTCCAGGAATCGTTGATTGAAAAAGCATGTGCATCATGTGAACTCGTAGGCCACACTGTTGAAATGAGCCCCGGATTCTAGTATTCTTTAGTGCGAAAATATCAGTAATCATTTTAGAACTCTTTGGGTTGAGAAACACTACTTAATCCGTACTCATTTTAAAACTGTCTGGGTTCGAAACCAGAGTACTAAATGCGCATTCATTTCAGCGCTCATTTACTGAGTTGCATTGGAAGAGCACCACCTCCCTTAGACGAAAAATGCCATGCTGCATATCTAACCGGCTATATTCCATATGCATGTCGATCAAAGAACGGTTTTGCCAATAGAACACATATGCATTTGGTTCAATAAAATATGCACAAGACTCACAGCACAGTCTGGGATTATGGCAAACTCTGACAGGACTCACAGCACAGTCTGTTAGGATGGCAAACGCTGACAGTAGGAATTATGTCTCCGACCATCATCCAGCAAGCCAACATGAGCAAAGATGCACTGGAGAAGGGGCTGGCGCGGTGAAGTGTGAAGTGATGTTATGGCAATGCAGGGACACAGCTCAATCAATGTATCGCTATTGTCCTATCTACCACCACTCACGCTCATGGAGCGCGATCATCCATTATTTACCATGAAGTACTGACTCATTTACTGACTGACTGATACATCTTCGATTATCGATAATTGACATAATATAACACATGCATTAATGCGAACTCGAATGGCCTTCGCTGGCTGAGTCAGAATTTCACGCTTTTAGTAACCAGTCCTTCCCTTTTAGTAGTCCTTCCTATGTTAATATTTCATCATATTAGTATTTAGTCAGCACTTAATAAGCCTTTTAATACCTCTGTGAATTTAAGTTCGGTAGCAAGAAAGAAACCGTACCCACAAATTTTGTGAATTTCGATACCGCTCGCATCAATTGAGAGACAAAACGACAATTTTGAAGGACCGGTTTCGTGATTATCACTTTATTAACTCCACGAGGTAAAAGTGGTAAAATACACAAGAAATCAGTTTTATGTGGAAGTCAGTTTGGTCGAGTTGATCTCATGAACGATCGAAGATTATTGTGAATTTAAGTTCGGTAATTTTAGTGCCGAAATAGGACTTTATGATTTACAGTGCATAGTAAGACTCGCATATCTCTGGAGTTCAAATTGTCCTTTTCCTACTGATAAATGACGTCCCATTTACATCCCATTCCCACCGGATTTTTCAGAATGTGCGATTTCGTCTCATGATAATTCCCTTAAGCCAAATATAGCTCTTAAATAACTTCAGCAGACTGAAACCCTCAGCAACTAGGTTAGGGGACATTCTATACCACTGCAAGTCTGACGTATGCATGCATGATAGGCCTTGATCAAATCTTAATACCTCCATAAAACTTACAACTTTTAGGTAGCATACATGTTATTGCATTATATCAAAGGGCTCTATAAATATCAGTAGGTCTACAATCCATCATATCATACTAGATGCATACAGTTAACTTGCATTTCGAAAAGTAAAAGCTACATTCGTTATTAGAAGTCATGATGCGCCCTTTCACAAGCACCTGTTGCCAGCTAGTCAGGCCTAAAATAGTTGAAAACACTATCTATGTATGAAGCCAGCCTATTATGAACATGTAGGCCTACAGCACATACGCCCCTACATGAAATATTCCTAGTAAGCGATACGAGTGGATCCACAACGCAACGTTTGAACACTTGATCGCGTTCAGCCCAACTCCCTTCCTTCACACAGCACAACTTACCCTCGTCCTTTTGTGGGGCTTGGGAACTTCGACTGATGAGCACCTTGGTCTCGCCAACGTTGACTCGCATGACTTTTGGCCTCCAGATTTGTTTCCCAGCAAATGCAGCGGCCCTTATTTCCATTTACGGCCTTTATTTTATCGGGAATTCTGTCATTGCTGATTATCAGGTTGATGAGTTTGGAGATCATTTCAATCATGCTGGTATCTGCAGCACGAACCATTTCGAAAACCACTTCAGAGGGACCAGTGTTTTACTTAGCTTCATGGAATCCAAAGCCACTTTTGCCATGTGCTCGGTGATGTTGATCGCGGGGCCCTGCACCGGGGCTTGTGGTGATAAGGACGAGGAGTCCCATGGATTCTCAACGTTCAGCAGCTTATTGTAGTGAGCCCTACATATTGTTTCCAGGTGTTCAGCTGCGGAGCGAGTGACAATTCCATCTTCATTTCTCATACAGCGCATATTTGTGACGTCTTGATTTTCTCTTCTTAACTTCTTGGCAAGTTCGAAAACGAAGTTCTTGCAATCTTTGCTCTCAGATTAACTATCTTCTCAGACTTGACGCTCTTTTTCGCGTAATACACCGCTGACTTCGCTCGTCATTTAGCTGCTGAGTATTCTTCCTTATCTCCACCTCGCTTCCATTCCTTTATGTAGGAATTACTTTTTCTAAGGTATCTTTGATACCCGACGAACGACTTTCGACCTCATCAGACGAGGGATTTGTTTGAACGTGAAAGGCTTCCGTGACATTTTCTTGAAACACTTCTCTATTTGCCGGATCTCTTAGCTTCCACAATTTACGCTTTTCAGGATAATACCGAGAACTGAGGGAGTTCGTCGACACCATGAGGTCACACACAGGCAGCTTGTGCTGAGAGACGCACTCTTCACCACCAATGACTCCTGCATTTTTCACTAGCCGTAAATCACTGCGATGCATTAAACAGAAATCTTTCTGGGAATGAGAACCACCACATTTAAATGTGTTGAGTCTACTGTCACGTTTTTCAAAGAACGTGTTTACAATTGCCAGGTTGAAGGACACATACTTGTCTAAGAGTCTGAGACCATCTCGGTTTCTAAAGCTGCAACCGCATCCTCCATGAATGCCTGCAAAACCATCAGAAGTTCTACACATGTCACCATTGAAATCACCCGAATAGCGCGAATTTCCTCCGATGGAACCGATGATGGCTCGTGCAATAAATTACTATAAAATATGTCTTTTTCTTCAATAGAGCAGCCGGATTCAAGCGCGTGCGCTGACTTAACAAGTAGGACGGCCTCTCCCATCAGGACCCGAATGGACATTATTCGATTGTTAAGCCTCCTCACAGATATCACATGATCAACAAATGCCTCCTTCAACAAAACGCCAACACCACCTAAGCCACTGTCGTCCCCACTCCAGAGAAACTTGTATATGCAGTTCTTGCCCGCAATCATACGAGCTGAACCTCCACGCCATCTTGACTCTTGAATGCAGCAGATATCAATTTTCCCACTTTCCATTACTTCAACAACCTCATTTCTCTTTGTCGCATAGAACCAACATTCAACGAACAGACTTCTAGGTTAGCGTAGTTGCCGTTTGCACCGAAAATTGTCGTTCCTCTGATCGCATGTCGCATCCCAGTCCAAGGCTGCTGGGATGAAACACTGATCGCTCCTGTCCGGGACTGACGATGTGCCCTCCTGATCGCAATACGAGAGTCCGGGGGTGGCCCTCTCTGAATCATCCCATTCTGAATCGACACAACCATAAAAAATGAAGCAAGTTTAACGATTGTATGCCATTCCTAACACCAACTAACCTCTTGAAGCCGTTGAAATAGCTCGGTTTGAAGAGTTTCCTTCTCTTTTGAAATGCAGTATCTATAACTTGGATGGATTCCCCTTGTCGCAGAAGAAGATTGTCGTATTGTTTATTGCGCCAAGCGGAGAAGTGCTGGACCGTAGTAACATTGCTGGTTACCCAAGTAGCTCTTGCCTCCTATTCCTGCACCCGATAGGAGTGTCCAGAAGACAGCCGGATCCTGGACTAGACGCATTACTGGTGTTGACGGAAGTCATGTACTACTCATGTTATGCTTTTTGACCGCTGTTGATGGTAACCTGCATTGTAATCAGCCGTTAGTTTCCGTTGTATCTTCTCTGATCTTCATCTTGGGTATCTAGCCCAAGACTTTTCAGAGCTTTAACCGGCCCGACTCGGTGGGTTACTTAGTTAATACCGGCATCCAGGGTAGCATCCCGGGGGGCACGACCTGCGAGAGACACCAAACAGGTTGTCCGAAAACGGGTCGATACTTGGACCTTAGAGACTCGTGGACGTGACAACCCATCCCCCTACCCCTATGCAGGTGTATTGGTACATGTGTAATTGGTAGCATGTGTCCCAACACTGCTCATTTGATCCAATACCTAATCACCCTGCATGGAAACTTATCAATGCAGTATGCCTAAGTACATTTATCCGTGTTTGAAATATAGACTGCACGCATACATGTACTGTATGTGCGAGGATCAAATGCAGAAATTTCAACCAGGCATGTTTTCATTTTACTTACATGTGCATTACATCGCACCATCTGATTCTTAATCAAGATGAAAAATTTAATCTTACTTAGCAAACATAAATACTATTACTTGCAAGTGTTAAGCATACATTGTCTTAAATTCTATTACTTACTTTACTTTAAAACTTCAAAGCCTCTGCTACAGCTACACGTTAGTAAGCATGTAAATAATGTCTACGCACAATCATTCCATGCACAATTTTCTATCGAAATGAAGACTGATATTATCATCAGATCGTGCAAAACTATGAAATCGTGCAACAGATACAAGAAAAACAATGTCTCTATTGGAGCTTCTCACATTTTTATGGAAATTCCCATGACTGAAATTGCCATGGGTAATCCCGCTCCCACGGCAAGCCTGAGTAATATTCATTTGAGCTCCAGAAGTATACGAATCTGATGAATGATGCAAGTCCGACAGGGACTTTGTGGTTAGTAAACAACGACGCCTGAAGAAACGCGATTGCAAGAGGAAAGCAGATCTATACTCAATCTTTAGGATTGGCTGCAACAAGAGTTGAAGTTTAACGGTCTTTCTTTAAATCCGTCGGTTTTTAATTGAATGTGTGAATGCAGTGCATTAATTGCAGGCTCGTGACACTCCAATATTCACAGACTCTTAAAACTATCATGCGTGAAAAGTATGCATTGAATTTTACAGAAACTGGGCTAAAGGTCAGCCTAGCAATGCAAATGAACGTTGCACAGAAGTAAATGGTCCCACACCACCTGGATGGAATGATATTTTGTGCAGCCAAAGAATGAGCGCAGTATGTGATTTTAGTCGAAAACGTAAGTTGACCATTATCAATGTGATGTACAAATGCTGACATTTTTTATTCTTGTGTGTCAAACATCAATAATTTTTAAAAGTAAAAGCTCAGATATGTGGACGGATATAATGTAACAGTTATTCATCCACTCTTTAAAATCTGAGCACGGCCTTTTCGAAATTGATAGTTGTTATGTACATTGTTATTCATAAAGTCCCAAATGAGTACTAGAAAAAGTACTGAACCTGCCGGTTGTTCCAGAGATCGCTCATTAGTTAATGACGCCCTCAATGGGGCATCATTAGCGACTTTCGTTCCAGAAATCGCTCTCTTAATGATGCCTGAATGAGGTATCTCTAAATTCGTTCAGAAGACCAATCAAAAAGGCATCATAAACACATCGATATAGTGACAGCCATCAGGTAGTCTTTAGAGCATCATTATTCATTGAATCGTTCAACAAAGTTTGCAATGGCGAATATGACCGAAGTTGTGCTGGAATATCACTCGCCCAGATAATATAGAGAAATATATTCTCCTTTAGAGATAGGCCATCTGTCGGAAGAGACTATGAAAACACAACGTTACGTGGGAAGCGATTGTCCACAATTGAGCAGGTCATTATAGCAATGAAATTCTACGCTCATGGTCATGGGAGTTGGGCTTGTCACTGTTTCACGAGTCATTCAATCGGTGACGAAAGCTATCCAATTAGCGTACAAGGATCTCATCATATTACCAACAACCCATGAAGAGTGCAGAACTTTATCCAACGAGTTCCATGCTATGGCTGGATTCCCAAACGTCATCGGCTGTGTAGATGGATGTCTCGTACCCATCAAACGTCCAACAGTTAACGAACATGTCTATATCTGCAGGAAGGGGTATCACGCAATTAATGCTATGTTCGTATGCAGGCCTGATCACCGCTTCACATTTGTCAATGCGAGTTTTCCTGGAGCTACTCAAGATGCTGCGGTGTATCGGGAATCCCAACTGAGAGAAGCTTTCACGGAGCATCACATTCCTCAGGGGTACCTTATTGGAGACAGCGGATACGGGTTCTCCAATTATTTACTCACTCCTGTTCCCCATCCCGCCTCTAGTGACACTTCTACACTTACTACAACCGGGCACATCGGAGAACTCGAAATTGTGTGGAACGATCATTCGGTGTCCTGAAAAGCCGATTTCACTGCATAGACAAGAGCGGTGGCCCTCTGCGTTTCACTCCGAGTAGAAGTGCAAACATCATAAATGCTGTCTCTCTTATGCACAATTTGGCGATTGAGATGCGAGTCCCACTTACTAATCCTCTACCAACTGTTGATGTACATCTGGATTAAGAATTCGAACAACCATCCGAAGATGCACAGGCAACTGTAGTGCGGAGCCACGTCATTTCACTTTTTTAATGTTAGTGAATGTTTCCATCGTTTTTCCTAATACGTGTACTAAAATAAAAAAAGCGAACTTTTGGAATATACATGTGTTTTTCTCTTCTTTTGTAATCTGTATGTGTAAAAAATAGTGAATGTATTGTTAATTAATTAAATTATTGCGAAAACTTACAATATCGATCTACAACTTTATACTATCTGTATGTAAACAATAAATGACTGAATTCTGGATTTCCATGCGTAGAAATTACGAGGATACTCATTTATTGTATACTTATCTCTTGGAATCAGTGGGATAAAAAGTACGTATGACAGACATTCCACTATGGCCATTCTTTTGTTCTCCGCCGGAGATTCTGAGCAGTTTCGTGTTTAGGAATTGATATTGCTATTAACTTTGATGTTGGATATCCATCATTTATCGGTCAATAATATGCGCATGCACATTATTGACCAGTTGGACCATGCCATAGAATTCTACGCGTGAATAACAACAGAAATATGGACCTCTCTACGTGCCCTCTTTTTTTGCTATATCATTGACCTCCAAATCGGTCCATATTCCTACATTGTCAGTCTCGAAGAAACATTGTGGTTCGACAGTGTATTTGTTTGTACACTTGACACCTTGTTGTTTTCTGAGGCCTAGTGTGCCTTCCAAACCCCTGAAATGGCCTAGTAGCCTACATGTATGCCGATCCCTGATGATGTAAAGCACTGAAGTCAGTATGGTAACGTAAATGTATCCGTGTAGTCATGTACTTGTAGAAATACAACACACATATTAGAACATATTGTACACATATTAGAAAAAATAAAGGAAAAATCGACGCATCACTCTTTCTTCAACAGTTTCTTAACCTTAAAATCATAATACTGCTTTTGCAGTTCCAACACTTCACGTTGCAACTTCAAGTTTTCATTTTGAAGTTGAAGGTTTTCGGCATGCAGCGATGAACTGGACTTTCGCTTGATCCCGACGAACTTATCGTATTAGAATGACCGACAGGTGTTGCTCCAATACGTGATGTAAGTGGCATGAAAATGCCCTCGGAGTCGGAATCCACTTCTGCAGCAAGCTCCATCACATACACTTCTTCAAGTACAGCCACCCGGTGATCTGAGACTGGTGGTGCAGATGCTGCGGATGTTGTTGATGCTGGTGCTGATGCTGTTGGTGCTGAAACTGCTGGTACTAAAAGTGCTGGTACTGAACCTCCATCCGGTTGGCGACGGATGCCGCCCAGTGGTTCATGCCCCTCAATACCATTTAGCTCTTCCGGAGTTAATAGGGAAGCCACATCTGTTTCAAAGTTGGGACTTGATTCCCGGTGATGGCCCGCAAGCGATTGATCTCCTGAGCCTTTGGCTTGACCTTCGATCTTTCCACTTGTTTCTTTCTTCTGAGATCTTGCCAACGTCTTGATGTTCTCGTGCTCACACATGTTACTTCCTTCTCTATATCCAACCACGCCTTTTGCTTCCCATGATTCATACTATCAGTGTTGATGTTTTTTAACAAAGGATATTACACCTTGAGATGCAGCCATCTACTAAAGCATGAAGTTCTGCCTCGGTAAATCGCGGCGATCCTTTCGCTCCTTTAGATTCCATGCTGTCACAATAACTGACAGAGGTGATGAATTGATGCACATGAACGTAATTTTGGATCATCATCGCATTATGATTGGTCTGCCAAGCATTCGGTCATTTCTGACGTAAACATGCCGCACGAATGTAGGTCAATCGCATTCTTCTTTATGCAGCCTTGGTTTGTGATGAGGTCCGTTAATGAGCGGGTCTTTAGAACAAGATTAGTGAGGCCTCTTTCAAAAGTTTAATGCACGCACTCAATGAGCGGATTTAACGAGCGATCTCTCAAACAACCGGCAGATTCATATTTAAATCGGACTCAACAATTTACAGTGTAGCTGATTGACTCCGTCTTTCCCACAGTCCCTCACACCGTCGACAATGCATTCTCACTGGGAGCTTCATTCAAGACTTATTCAGACAGCGAGCGCCGTCACTACCAGCTGCACAGTGACTAACTGAATATAGACTCGTGTCTCTTCATTTATTGATAGTAATACATCATACTAATAATAATAATAATATATAATAATATTATGATGATAATAATAACATATAGTAATTTCATCATACTAGTGCATAACAAGCATTTTAGTACTTCTGTGAATTCAAGTTTGGTGGTTTTAATACTCAGTTTCATACTTAAATAGGACTAAATGATTTGCCGTGTATCTTTTGTACTACAGTTTTTGCACTACATGCTTAGTAACTGTTCTTAAATTCTTCATTAATCAATCGTAAGCATCCATCGGTTGACGCTTATCCATCTGCTTATTCTATGTATTCGCTCGTCCATTATCCCAGATGGATATTTATGTCTGCACTACAATCACTTAGCATTGTGTTCCGTATTCCACATTTTAGGATTAGTTATTCGCGAACAGAATCATGCTTTGTGCCAATTAGCCAATTTATTCCGACATTGAAGCAACACCTTGAATTTTAGAGCTGTTGCAATGTACTGTTATGACGTTCTTGAAATCAATTTGCTTCATCTGATATACTATTGATCTCTGTGCTTCGTAATCTCGTCTTGGGATTCTAAATTCTCGGGATCGCGAAATACCGCAGTTGAATTTTAAAATCTCGTTTACAATCTCTTCCACTGTTCTCCAGGTCTTCCTGCTTCCCATTCACTGGGGAGGAGTAATATCGTTTGTGTGCAGTGCTCTCGCTGGACTGTACCTCCAGTGCAGTAACTTGCATACATCAGGTGATCTCGTGCAGAGGAAGGCTCAGAGATGAAAAATTGTGTCAGGGAGTGATTCTCTTCCCACATGAGATGCGACCGAGCGAGGGAAGCGGGAGGGAGCTAATGGATCAGCGTGAAAATGATGACCTCATTGAATAATTGATGCGTAACGAAGTGGGACTCATGTACCGGAGATATCAAAGAAAGGTGTCAATGGTAGCTGTTTGATAACAATGATTGATACAAGGGAACTGTTCGTTTAAGCATTCTTGATGCAGATTATCGGAGTGCAGATACTAGTCCATCATCATTTCAGCAAATTCTCTCTATCTATCAAACTTAATGGCGGCATTACAGTGCATTTGCCCATAATTCAACCAATCGAGTGAAACACATAGGTGATTTCTAACTGCGCCGATGATTTCATGTCGATATATTCATAACAATTTTCTGCTAGAGAGAAGCTTTATCAGCTTCCTACAACGCTACTAAAAATTTCATATTACACTTTGTAGTAGATATCACACTGATTTCAGTAAATAGCTTATGATACTCGTAGATTTTCAAGCAGCGTTTATCTTCGGAAATCAGTGTGATATCCTGATTTATATGACCGATATCTTAAAGGGAATAGAAATTCATAAAACTCAAGAGTAGTAATCCCATTCCAAAATCAAGGACAGTGCGGTGCAGCGATGAGTCATCGCTGGTGAGTCATCATGCTGACTCAGCCCCCCCCCCCCTCTGGAAGGAAGGAGGGAGTTCGCCAAGGATGTGATAGGGAGGAATGGGTCCGAGAGGAAGAAACTGTTCCCCCCCCCCGACGACGACTCAACCGACCAAGTTGGTCATCCCATCGTGTTCCTCATCGAAAATGGAGTGTTTGACGTTTTCATGAAAAATTGCCCCTCCCCCCCCCGACGACTCAACCGACCAAGTTAGTTGAAAAGACCAAAGTTGTTCAGAATCATGTGAAACAAACTTCTATCAAGGTTTCAGGTTGAAATTCGCACAAAAAATTTTTTCGAAAATTTTCGTCACCTTGGGCCTCGACACTTAGGATTTTTTCGTAAAAAAAAATTTTCAAAATGTTAGAATTGAGCTCCGAGACCCATCCCATCGTGTTTTTCGTCAAAAGTTGAGTCGGTGAAGTTTCGATGAAAAATCGCCCCCCCCTCCCCGACGACTCAACCGACCAAGTTGGTCGAAAACACCAAAATTGCTCAGAAAGGTCTGAAATGGACTTTGGCGAGGTTTTCAGTCGAAAAAATTTTTTGAAAAATTCTTCACTACGGTGGTCGAAAATACTTAGGATTTTTTCAAGTCCAAATGTGAAATGTCGCTTTTTACTCAACTTTGACGATTTCTCACTCAGGAATGGAAGTGAGTGAAGACGTCGGGTTTCTTTTAGGGGTAAGACTGCACTTTGTTCTCTAGGCTCCTTCATTTTGAGACCTATGGCAGGCTCCGTTTCCAAATGAGAGCTTGTTGAAAATCGAATGTTTGCGCATTTTTCCAAGATTTTTTTTTCAACTCGGCTTCTGGTCATTGTAGAGGGTCGAGGGATATCTCAAATGAAAGGTGAGAGCGAGAAAACGTGACTGTCAAAATTTGAAGTCAATCGGAGCACTAGAACCGGAGATAGACGTGATTAAAGTTTTTGGCTGATGGATCTTACGTCATCGGCTGATCGCCACAAACTATATAAGTGGAGTCTCTACTTGTGGAAATCAGTTCTCTTCCCAACTGGGTCTGGGTAGGTGAACTCCGGAGCTCTGATGATAGCATTGGAAATCTCCGAAAACCGGGTTTCTGTAAGAAACCGACTTAGAAAATTTCATTGCTGATATGAGTTAAGGGATTGACTTCAAATTTTGACAGTCACGTTTTCTCGCTCTCACCTTTCATTTAAGCCATCCCTCGACTCTCTACGATGACCAGAAGCCGAGTTGAAAAAACTCTGTCGTTTTTTCAAAATAACCAAAATCTTGAAAAATGCGCAAACATTCGATTTTAAACAAGCTCTCATTTGGAAACGGAGCCTGCCATAGGTCTCAAAATGAAGGAGCCTAGAAAACAAAGTGCAGTCTTACCCCTAAAAGAAACCCGACGTCTTCACTCACTTCCATTCCTGAGTGAGAAATCGTCAAAGTTGAGTAAAAAGCGACATTTCACATTTGGACTTGAAAAAATCCTAAGTATTTTCGACCACCGTAGTGAAGAATTTTTCAAAAAATTTTTTCGACTGAAAACCTCGCCAAAGTCCATTTCAGACCTTTCTGAGCAATTTTGGTGTTTTCGACCAACTTGGTCGGTTGAGTCGTCGGGGAGGGGGGGGGGCGATTTTTCATGAAAACGTCAAACACTCCATTTTCGATGAGGAACGCGATGGGATGACCAACTTGGTCGGTTGAGTCGTCGTCGGGGGGGGGGGGGAACAGTTTCTTCCTCTCGGACCCATTCCTCCCAGCACATCCTTGGCGAACTCCCTCAACTTCCTTCCTCTCTCCAGACGGGGGGGGGCTGAGTCAGCATGATGACTCACCAGCGATGACTCATCGCTGCACCGCACTGTCCTTGATTTTGGAATGGTATTGCTACTCTCAAGCGTTTAACAGTGCAAATGTTGACAACATGAAAGACATGTTTAGTGGAACTTTCTCAAACTGTGTATTCAATGTCAAGTTTCAGAAGTAAGAGACAATGTGACATGACTCATCATAGTATGTATGATACTTATTGTTGATAAATTATTAAAATTTGTTCAATTTACTAATTTATCATAGTTTTCAATATTTTACTATGGATCTATGTACCCAGTAGAATAAATGATAATCTACTAGTAGAATAAACGATTATATTCTATCGTTAAATATCTACAATTCTACTGATATCGGTCATATAAATGTGTGGGTTCGTGACGAACACGATCGTGCTTCGTGTCATGTTGAACCTTGTCATTCGTGTGTTTGTGCTCGTATTTGTGTTTCGACAAATAGAGTCGTATTTTATTTTCGTGTTAACATTGATTAACTCTAAGTTATAAATCGAGCTAATTTGATAACTTGTCTATTTTAGCTTAAGACAAGTTATCAAGTCAACGAATCTTAAGGATACATAAATAGCATATCACTAATTTAATTGCACAGCTATGTCAGCGTAAGACCAATGCATGTATATGCATACAATTACCCAATACTTAGCTGAACCACGAAGATTAACCATCTCCTGTGCAAACCGTAAGTCTGGTAGTGGACCGAGTGCACTGCCCAGTACCCCAATCATGGCAGAGCGCTCAGTGCATGCTATTGTTTTCACCTCAGTCACTTCCGCTACAAGCGAAAGTGGATTTTCAACTGCGGGGCTCGTCACAGTGTACTCATGAGTCCAGAGCAGATTGATAAGTAGCCCTCTATTAATTGCTATCTTTCATTGTCATCCGACAAATTTCGTGGTACCTTCGTGTTAGATGCAGGCGGTTTGAATTTCGTGTTCGTGTCGTGTCGTGTTGAAGCAGCGCAGTCGTGCTTCGTGTCGTGTTCGTGTTGAAGCAGCGCAGTCGTGCTTCGTGTCGTGCTGACGGTCAGTTTCGGACGACTGCACACCTCTTAATTGCAGAGTTAAATGCAGCGGATACAATTTACATATTATTTCATGTAGTTGTGTCGGAGTAATTTAATTCCCTGAATTGTTAAGCTATTAACGGAGAAGCAAGTCACTCTTTCATATATTCTGGGACTAGCATTGAAATGCTCCGCGTTGGTCGGTATTCATGCTATTTCGGGATGACAATATTGACCTATTTTTTGCTTCCACGATATTGGTTATGTGTAATCAGTTATTTTTTATTCACTTTTCCTTTCCATCGCCGTGGTCTACACTGTTAACTGTAAGCAGCCACTTAACAGACAATTTATCATCCAAATCAGTATTTTTCTAAATCAGTATTCCAAATCAGTCTGATGCTACGCATTGTCAGACTAATTTCCTGCTTATCAGACAATTTTGTCTCATGGCAAATTGCAGCTCTAGATATTTGACATATTGACATCATATTTTGATTCAGTTTTTCAATGTTTTTACAATCTTTAAGGGTACATATCCTTCCTAAAGGCCCGTTCAGACAGAGCACGGTTTTGCGTCTATTTTCTGCCGAGCTAAATGGTCTCTCGATTTCTGTCATTACACTCAGTACAAAACCGAAGATGGTTGGCGTGCTCTAAATGGATCTGAGCCCATTTCAACTGCGGTTTTTCATTTCAGGAAATAAAATTTTGGTCAAGCATTGGCCAAACTAGATCGAAGAAATTTTTTAATAACAAACCACATGCTTTAAGAGCGCGGGGGATAGTTAACAAACCCTTATTACCAAAGTCATTATTTACGATTGTACTCAACCTACTGAACCGATTCATGTGATCTACACTGTAGATCGTAATCGCAGTAATCGCAGTAAATCGCAGTAAAAAGGCCCATAATGAATATCATCAGCGTAAGGATAACTTAATTTCATAAATTTTAATTTTCCATTTACTTTCAAAGTTAACAGAATATCGATATGTGTTTAAGATAGCATAATAATTGAGATGATTGGTTAACCGAGATTAGCAAATCATTGGTTAACCAAGACAGTAAAAGACTGCAGTCCATCCATTTTCATTGAAAAACTGTATTTATCCAGCAATTTTGATAAATTTTATATTTTCTGAATGCTCGTAACATTGTCATCATGAATGTTTGACTTTTCATTAGATCTGATATGTTTCTAAGGTAAACGTACTGTGATAATCAATCTCCCACTACAGTAGATACACCTCTGAGTGAACGACCTACGGTTTCTCTTCAATGATGGAGGGGGCAAAACCGAAAAACCGTGAACCGTTCTCTGTCTGAACGGGTCTTTAAAGTCGCCATTACATCAAAAAAGTCAACGTGCAAAGCATGAGAGTGATGCATGATAGGCTTGTAAAAGTGCACGTGTGAGTGAGAGGGGCGGAGTTGGAGGGAACGCGGTTAGAAGAGTCTACGTTAGCTGGTATTAAATCGCTTCAAAGACAAATGTTTTAAAAAGTAGACTGCGTTGTCTGATATTTTGGCAAGTAGTCTCATTATCTGCTCTGAACTGCCACTTTTGGCTGGCCATTGTCACATTGTCTGGTCACTATGGCTGATGAATTTTCTGGTGTTTGGCTGATTACAGTTTACAGTGTAGTGGATGAAGGGTTGAATTCGTCCCCACCGCGGACTTCGGCTTGTTTCCTGGGCCAGGTGCGTGCTGTGAGAGAATTAACAGTGCTTGTGTCTTTCATCGGCTGTGTCTTTTTCGAGCTATGTTAACGGCGTCATAGTGTCCACTCCGCCAACCAGGGCATGCAAAAAATTGTAAGCACCTAAAAAGCAAATCTGGTTGGCGTTCCTGCTGACTAAATTTAATTTGACACAGTATCATGACTGTGTATCTTGTCATCTAGCATTCCAACTAAATTAATACATAAAAAAATAATTGAAACATGAATTAAAAACAAAATATGATATTTGAAAACAAAAGTGACTTTTGAAGTCCACCTATGAAGTCATTTAAAAAGACTGAATAATGGAAGAGGACCAGCAATTCTCAAGGACGGTAAGCAGATTTCAATGAAAGCATCACGCTTCATCCATCAGGAAGCCTGCATGCAGGAGCTGACAGTAGTATAATCGCGCTCTTTTAGGATAATGTAGTTTGAGGTATTTAATTAATCTATCGGGCAGTGGTCTGTATTAGTATTCTATATCATTTGTAATTTCGATGAAAATTGCCGTTAAGACGATTCTACGACATATGCACCATTTCACCATGAAATTATTAAAATAGTTTTATCCAGCAATGCAATATGTGAAGCTCGGAACGAATGATAAATAGCATTTTTTTAAAAAATGTCATCATAATATCTGAAGAATAATAAAATTCAGCTTCAAAGGTAGAGAAACTCAAACCTAAGAAGTTGCATTTATAGCAGTAATAATAATACCAATTGGGTACAGACACTATTCACGCATATCGAATTTTCTCGGTCGTTCCGTTTGATGTGCATTCGAGTTTATGAAATCGTTGTAGCAGTCACCTGAGATAGTTCAAAATCGTACTTCGAATTTCCCTTGTGAAAAAATTGCTTTACGCCTCTGTATATCTCATCATTAGTCCATTTACCGAAAAGAAGAACGACCAAAAATCGAGAGGTGACAGGTCAGGAGATCTTGCTTGCCACCCTGTTGAATGCCCTCCTCCAATGATTTGATCAATAAGAGAATGTGTTCTTAGGAATTGACTCATTTCACGATGAAAATAGGGCGGTACTCCATCCTTCTGAAAGATAACTCTGGAATTTTGATTCACTTAGCATTCAGCTGTGGCATCATGTACACCGATGTAAAATGCCCGGGAACAATGGGCAACAATGGAATCAAAGAAATAGGGCCTCAGAATGAATGCTGACGATATGTCACACCACGGTCTTACTTTTTCGAGATATAGCCCCTTATACACTGAATCATTAGCTTGGCTAGGGCACGATATGATACCGCTGTGAGAATACTGCAATCAAGCGCAAAATGTATTTCGTCGATTCAAAGAATTGTGGAATAAGATTTTCATTTGCAAGCTGCCATTTAGCGAATTGAAGTTAATGGAGCTTGTCTCCTTTCGTAATTTCTTGATGGACACCTGTGCGATAAAGATGTCATTTCAAATACATTCGAATCATTTTCCACACTCTGGATTGGGAAAATTCTATCGCTTTGGAAATGTCACGTGTGGAACAGCTAGGAATTTCTCGCTCTTTCATTCTTTTTCTCAGCAGCAGTCTTTTACACTTCTCATTCTCTTCATTTTAGAAAATACATTGACCGTGTATTATAAAAGAATTGGAAAATCTGGGAAAAGGCCAATGGTTATGTTGATAGAAAATAAGAAATTGTTCTCCCTGATGATGTTGACCGGTGGTCAATGAAATACATATTATACGTATTGGAGATACCGTAAACATAATTAGTCTAATATCTAAATTTTTTATATTTTCTATCAAAATAAACACTTGGCCTATTAACAGATTTTCTAATTCTTTCATTCTCTTCTGTTAAACATTTGACTACTTTTCCTAGCAATTCGTGAGCAGAACCTTTAGGAAGTATCTGACAGCAATATGAACGTGATAACTACCTGACCAGACTCAACTCTCTGACCCCTTGACTCTAAATTGAAAATCTCTAAATTGGCATTTAAGAAAGTGGAAGATCATCAACCAATAGAAAAAGAACAACATTTTCACAGAAGAAATCATGGTTTTAAGACAACCATTACAGGCATACAACGAATATAATGGAAGTTATGCCTTTATAAATGAGATGCGTGAAACATTAAATCTGAACTCATCATAAAAAGTGATCAATTGACTGAGGTTGCGAGTTTCTGGATTTCAGTGCGCCTAGTTATTCAAAAAGGGATTGAGCTAAAAAATCTAGACCATAAATTATATAGCATTCATAAAATGGAAAACCCAAGTGCTCTTATTAACAACAGCTTCGAGAGCTCAAGAGTAACTTTTGAAAGAAATTCAAGCGTATGATAATTGGCTTCATTCTACGAATGCGTTTATATACGTGTGGGAAATTTATCACCCGTTTAAACTAATGTCGCCTAATAGCACGTTTATTCTTGAGTCAATTTGACAGCTGTATAGTCATGTCCCGCATTCATAGACCCGTCGAAAGTTCTAACCACCTTCACAGAGAGTCAATTTTACCCATTCTGACTAAGAAGAGAATGACCAGGGAGTAATTCCTTTAAGGGAGCATTTTATGAGAAACAAGAGCAGTACTTTAAATTGCTTTAAAAATATAAAAGTATTATTCTAATGCAAAATTCTTTATCTACAGCTCTTTACAAGCTGATAATTGGAAAATTTACTAACGAAGAAGCCAAACATCAATGCGCGGCAATTGGAGCCCGTATCGCGGTTATTCACAGTGGACTTGAGCAGGAGGAGGCCTGGAGAATATTGAAAAAGGAATCGACTTCATCCTGTGTTAAGAGTGGTAGAACAGGTGGCAAAGTATGCAGAGCTTACATAGGATACACATTATTAGACTTCCCGAAATTTAAAGCTGTGAGAGGAAATTCGCAATACAGGTAAGGAAATTCGCTTGTTATGCGTGTGTCGTCAAACATGTCTCACAAAAAAGTGACCAGTCAGCCAATACTTTGAACATCAATAAGTCATCGGACTACAGTATGCTATTTTTCAGATTGCTGTTATGAATGAGTTATGCTTCACTTAGCTTGTGCATTACATAGATTTCATAACGAGATTTCATTCTCATTAAAGTTTTTGAACATTTTTAAAATTCTACTTTTGCATAAATTCAATGTGTAGGTCAGATTTATTTAACTTTTTGTCAAATTTCGGTATGATATAACAGGGATTGATTTGCAGCATATACCTAAACGTAAATCCATCTCTCCTGCAGTATTCACATACTTCAACTTGTCACCCCATTGTTGTGTTGAATTGCTAGAAACTATTTTAACTTGGTAAAAATGTAGGCAAAGGAGAAATATAATTGTTTCAGAGGCTATATACATGTAATTTTTTTAATGCAAAAGGAGTCGCATCAACCGTTTCAACGTTTTGTGAACCGCACAATCATTTAAATGAGAAGGATTTCGTTTTGAGTTATTCAAATTATGCTTAAGCTCCGTAATTATTGAGTTTAATGATAGTGCTGATAGTCAGTCAATTGGCTTAGTCATGGAAAAACAATGTCGCTCCTATTTTGGCTATATTACATTATATATGTACTTTGTAGAGACTGAGGTTCTGAATCGTATGTCAGACAAAATCTTATTTTTTCAGCAGCATATAGATGATTCTTTTTGTCATCTATAAAAACATGTGTTTTGATGATCTTTTGCAAACTTTCAATTATGTGAGTAAATGTGTACAATATGCTGTTTAAGAATCCTAAGACAATGAATTACCTTCTTAGATCTGTTGGTACATTACTCGTACACTTTCTTTACTTGGTACATTCTGTTGGCTCTACATGCTTTCCACATTATTGCATTTTAAAAGCATGTCATTCTGGTACTGTGTTATCTTGGTCATCAGATGTTTCTTAAACGTATAAACACTGCAGTTAATGGATTTAATCAAGCTTTACGAAATAGCTCTAATGATGTGCGTATGTTCAATAGCATGAACCTTGTAAAAAATCGTTTTCTTAATAATGGTTATCCTTTCATGTTGTTTACGCATTTTGGAGAGGTTGTAAACATACACTGCAAATCGCTGCTTACGAAAATTATATGCAAACATATATCAAATTTTTATTTTTTTGCGTTTTTGCGTTCATGAATTATAATGTGTTTTTATTTCGGATTGATAATATGCTTAATTTCAAAATTACATAATGCATAATTGTTGATGGTTGAATACTTATTGATTATTTATGAAATGCCTTAGACTTACATGTATTAAAATCGAATTCAGTATTATAAGTTTGACTCTTGAATGTCATTCTCTCACTACTTCCAAGGCAGTAGTAACATTAGTGCGATCTTTATTGACAAAAGGCCTTAAATCAACATATGATAGAAATCATCGATACTTTCCTTTAATATTGTGCTGGTATGTCTTTAGTGTGTAAAGCATACCACACTTGAAATAACATACGAAAAGCATACAAATAGATACAGAAACATAGCAAGAAATCTTTTGGCATGCATCCTTCGCATGTGATTGGTATTGATCGATTTACAGTGTAAAGCTGAGCTTGAAAGACCCGACAGAAGCTGGACCCTCTGGTGTGAAGAAATTGAATATTTGAACATGGATATACTTATTTAGATGACGATCTAATTATTGTTTTGCAATAATGTTTGTTTGTGTTTTTAGTTAATGCGGAGGAACATAATATGCGCCGAAATTAGGGACATGCACACCGAAGCAACGAACGTTTCATTCTGCATGAAAACTGTGTCTGTGTTCTATCTACTAAGCATCACAGTTCACTGCAGTGTTCGGCTGCGTGTGAAGTACTGTATAAATATGTAAGATAGGCTAGATAATATAGCATCAATAAGATTTCAACATTTTATGCATTTTGCATGAAATTTATTTATTCGGTTCACCATTGACCTACATTTTATTGCTTAATTTAGAGAATACCATGACAAGGTCAATAATAAATTATGTTCAAGAGCTTTCGACTACGTCTTTGTCAATTCAATAAAACAGCAACTACCCAAAACAGACTATTTAAAAAGAAGAAAATGCTTTTGACAGTGCATCACAGAATATTTTCAAAGTGAGATGCAAACTGAATTCTACATTATTTTTTGATGCTCATTTGTAGGTAGTAGCTGTTTTATTGAATTGACAAAGACGGATGCGAACTATAGTCGAAAGCTATTCAATATAATTTATTATAGATCCTGTCTCCGTTTTCTAAATTAAAAAATTGCATGAAAAATATAAACAGGTAATCTACTGAGCAACAATACGCCGAATTACGGTTAATTTCTTTTGTTCATACCTTTTTATCAGTTCTTATTTTCCTTCTAGAAATTGGCACGATAATGAGCCAACACAGTACGGAGGGGAGGATTGCGTCGAACTTGGGTTTTATGATAACGGTCGGTGGAACAATCTGAGATGCGTTGAGAAAGTCAGCGTAATATGTGACACTAGTCCTATTGGTGAGTTATTGGCACATTTTTGTGCACACGACTTTGAAATAAGAGGAAATCTGTTTTCCTTTCAATTGGACACCAGCAGTAGAAATTCGCAGTGGTCTCACAGGTCAACAATAAAGAAATTTGATTTCTCATAAGTTCATGATATACGAGGACTAAAAAAACATTCTACATTTCAATGTAGAGTAATGCAATGATTAAGTTATATATTGTAACAAGTCTAAGTCGATGAAAATCAAATCATCTGTGAAAAGCGAAAAAAGTAAATTATTCTTTGGGGAAATGTGAAAGTCAGAAATAAAAACAGTAATTTGTAGGAGGCAGTGATGAAAAAAATACATGAAAACGAAGTAGAACAAGCAAAGAGTTGCATAGTCAACATTTGCGCGTATAGGGCATATCAGCTTCAGATCAAATAGAATTACATTGTGGCATTTTACACTGTTTCCTAGCAACTCTTTAGATTAATTAACAACCCCAAAGACGGTTTTGATGTGTAAAATACAACACTGTAATGTCGATAGTTTCAGGGACATCTATGATGAACATATAAGGGACACTCAACTCTCATAGCATGTACTGGACTGGAGGCTGGTGACTTTGGTAGCCTTGCTGGTTGAGATTGTTTGTGCATATTTGGATAAAATTTTAGAACAAGTTGTAAACAATTCACTTTATTATTCTAAAACGCATTAATATTCTAAGACGCACATTCATCACACAGAATCTGTATAGGAAGAAGATTCTGAACCCAATCAAGAATAGACTGAAGAATCACAAGACTCTTAGAATAAGGAACTGCCAAGAACAGCTGCAATGGTATTGAAGCTGGGCACATGCGACACAAAGCAGCAATGGCCATTGATGTGTATTATGTGGATATCTACAGACTACAGGTTGACTTTTGTGCAATTAGTTGACTAATTGCAAAAAGATTTGATAGCTAAAATCGACTCAGCAGGTTTTTGTATACCGACTCCACATGGAGAATTTTGGATGATCTATTTCTCTTGCTCAAAGCAGTGAGCAAATAAGCGATTTCCAAAATAAGTGATAATTAGTGATTCCCTACTTACTACTACAATCATTGCATCAATGTCCATGTATAATATAGTATTATGTGATCGGAAGTCATGATGAAAATCTACAGAAAAATTCACAGAAGATCAAAAGATCAACCAGTGAAGCATCAAAATTTGAAAGTGGAAACGTTGAAAGTTGAGCAAGAACCGTTTGAAGATCCATTCTTTTTGAAGATCTTGGTGGAAAAGAGCAACTAATGTTGTCTTTGCACATTATGCGCCTTATCGAATAATGATTGATGACTTCCACGATTTTACGGTCGTTGCATGTTGGTCTATTCAGCAACAATATTGATAAAGAACAAAGCTGATGAAGAAATCCGTATAAATTTCTTCGGTTAATATGAAACCATTCGTGTATCACTGTGACAAAGATGGCCATCGATTTTTCTTCTATGAAAGTTGGAATACCAACTTATTATCCATGTTATATCTCTTCATTGCTCTTGAATTCTTGAAGAAAGTACAGTGGTCCAAATGGGTTTTAGATATTTCAGAGAGGTTTGAGAGATCAGAAAATGGGAAAATCGATTTACTTGAAATTAAACATCGATAATATGCATGTAGACACACTGTAGAAATCCTTTCCGACAATTTCTCTGCGAGACTGGGCCGGGGGCATTAGAATGTGCAGCAATCAACTCATCGATGATAAAGGTGCACACCGCACAGATCCTTATCGACAATATCCCTGTAGGGTTGGGCCGGGCGTATTAATTATAGTAGGATGTGTAGTAATCATTTCAGTTGGATTGTGATGCATTTGACGATAATGAAGTGAGTTGTACACGGCTTGCCCAATGGCTTTTTCCAGATGCACGTCATGTGTCAAGCATTCCAAAGTCATCAGCATCTAGTTCAGGCCTACATGCCATGGGAGTTGAGTGTCCCATATATATTATATATTGATCATAGATGTCCCTGATATCTAGCTATTCCTATTTAAGTGTTTGTTTATGTTATTCTATGAATGCACTTGTTGGTTGCAACTCAGTTTCTTGAAAATGTCCCACTACTTCGCATCATTCTCTTGCAGTGCACTGAGTGGGATATACAGCAGGATTACAGGCCTACTTATATTAGTTTGCTCTCACCGTGAAGAAATATCAGTGTACGTAGTGTAAGGCGGAAAAAGCTTAAAGTTTCCAAAATCAATCATCCGCATCCGCAATAATTCTGAGTTTTCGATCCGCATCCGAGCTGAATCCGCACCAAATCCAGAAAAGTAAAGATTTTCGCAATTTTTCTGCCACTCATCCAGATTCAGATCGACTTAGTAAGACCATTGGTGATTTTCTGGATTTTTCAACTAATACGTGCCTACATAGGTATACGTCCAATAAACAAACAAATAAGCCCAATACAAAGCTACGAATAGCAAGTATAGGCTCGGCTGCATGTAAACTAGCAATGCAACTCACCATCTTTTGGGATCGGCTTTCTGAACATGAATTGTTCTCATTTCTAGCGCTGATATAAGCGTGACTATCTAGGCCTTTTGGATTATTAAAGTATGAATACCACGCACGGCTGTCGAACTTAGTAATCTCATATCCTAAATGTTAGTGGGCTTGTTCATATGGAAAAGACCTGGCATATATATATATATATATATATATATATATATATATATATATATATATATATATGAAAAATAGACTTAATATAGGCCTCACTACATATCGGCGAGTGCTCATAACATGACAGCACAGGTTATTCTCATTTAGTTATAGTAAGCCTATATATCATTTATTCAGCCTATATATTATTTTTAGTAGGCATATTCAAAAGCATGTATGGATTAAATATCCAACAAACCAAGCTTGCTATACTTATAGACTTTTTAAGTACATCTGAAATCTCCTGCATGTCGAAGCATTACTAAGCTTAGTTTTATACCCATCTTTACGCCGAAATGACAGCAATGAAGTGCTATCTGCATCTATCTGAGTGCATATTGCATGATTAAAACTTCAGTCATTCGTGTCACAGTGCAGCGTACCTACAAGTAATATATCGGGCCTATGCGCTGCAGGTACTGTGCTGATACGGAAATTGCTTGAAACTGTCTAATTCGAGCCTACTGGTAGTGCAAATCATTTTGTATGACTTATTTGAACTTGTACCTATCATTTCATTATGCTCAGAAAGTAATGTGTGGGTCATTCAATTTCTCGCTTAAGTAAGTCTTCTATCCACAACATTCAAAATCTTCGATCTGGATCTGCAAGATACCATGCTTCGGTTGCCCATGCTTCGTGTATGGAATCCACGACAATCCCATGATTGGCTAGTGATCAGGACTGATATCGCTTGATCATGCATCTTTTTATTTGTGACTTAAGTGCGCTGTCACATAGACTTAAAAACATGGTTTGTATGAAATCATTTCAAAACAAAAACGTTTTCGTCCAAGAGCAATTTTTCTGTTCTTATTGTTCTCTATATTATTCTGAATAATGACATGCTAATCGCCATTTGATTATATCAAACAGTTTTCACAGGCACCTTCTCTGAAGTTTAGATGGATTTGATAGCCAATAATTAAACCATAAAAATTGGACATTTTGCTTTGTTTAAGTTAGTGAGACTCGCAGAGATAGATTCATTTGCGTGTAGGTTAGTCTAGAGAGGACATGATCCTATCCCAGACATGAAATGCAATGGCAGCAAGCGATAGAAATTGACGTAGATATTCGTCTCTCTTTTGTCTTGTGGGATTGACCAAGTGCGAGCATTGCAGGAAACTAGCTTTATCAGAGAATCCACAAGCTTCAAAGGTCAGATTGCAGGCAGGCCTGTCAAGTGAAAGTAAATATATTTACCTCAATTTTCTTCAGTGACATTTTATTCAAATGTGAACATTATTCACACCACTCGATTCTTCATGATCTAAATCTACTGACTGTGTACGTTTTATGTGGTGTCAATCTTCTGGTTTGTTAGAATTCTGACTTAAATTTGCAATCCGTTCAATGAAAAATTGATCTTCTTGCCCATCGAGACTAGTTCTGGTCGTGACCATCAGGATTAAGAAAAGTCTTCTCTAGACCCACACACGCACACTAGGCAACCTATCCCGGTGATAAATCACATCAGGGGCCCTTAACAGGTTTGCATTCAGGGGCCCCAACGGTGGAGTTCCGCAAGCTTTGATCAGGGCCCGTAGCGGTATTTAACCGCGTCCAATCTTAAAAAAGTAGGGTTATTTGTGCTACTCATTGTTCATTAAATAGTAGTATATCAGTAGCTTATACCCTTTTTTAATTCAGATCTAAAAAATCCTACCCGACAACCGCACGTGATTAGAGTTGTGAAAACAGTTTGCATTCAGAATTTCTTTATATTTTTGAAGAAATCACGTTATATAAGTCATCACGTAAGAAATCACGTATAAGTCATTCACTGTCGGAATCCAATACACGTAGTCTTGACAGGTGGAGTGCTCATATCACTAGATTCCTGTTGCCTCTTTCTCCTTCTACCATACCGATTGTGGGCGCTGTTGAAGAACTTAGACACGGTCAGTTCGACCTCCTTGCAGGTTGTCTCAAATAGATCTGCAGATGACTCTGAAAGGAAAAAATGCCTGTTAAATTCACTGGTAGTTAAAATATATATTAAAGTCATATCTACCGTACAGTGATGCACAAGCAACAGGATTTTATGAAAAAAGCGCAAATCGACTTTCCGAAAGCAATGAAAAATAAATCAGCAAGGCACAATAAAACTATGCTTATTTACAATTCAATATTATCTGCAATTCAACCAGAGATTTCGACAGATATTCCATTGCTCACAATCATGAGAAATAGTGGAGAGTGAGTGAGAGAGAGAGAGAGAGAGAGACGGGCAAAGAAATGACAATGATGCAGATAAAGAAAATCTACTATCTATTCCTCCAGCATGATAACACAAGCTACGATGATTGATTTAATGTTTATTTAATTAAAACTTATTAGATATGGATACATTTCTTTGAAAAAATAGGATATCAATTAAAAAAGAAATGAGGGCCAATGGAAAGGAATGAAATTAACACAGACAAATAAAGTGTGGGTATCTATTTACTTTATTGATAACATTAATTACATTTATTCATTTATCAAATTCTTAATGGTAATTAATTGAATATGCACAATTTTTAAGAAAATCGATCAGATATTTACAGATCCTATAAAATTTATAGAAATGTTTACATATTAACGTTTCATTATCAGCATGATATGTACGAAAATGACAGATTTTTTGCAATTTCCTAAGAACATTATAATGACGCATCAGGTGGCTTTGACAAACACAATTTGAAAACAAGTTTGTAAAAGAATCGTTGCTCTTTGAAGAATGGACGGACATTACATTGCTCAGTTAATGACATTTACGGATGCAAGCATGTTTATTGCAGTTATTGAGTTATATTCTAAAATTCTTATAGCTATACGCATTATATTTTAAATTTGTTATCTTCTTTCGTGCAGATAGTGGAACACATGTAACATGATCACTCAAAGTAACACAGACAAATAAAATGAATAAACTACGTATTGTTATGGATAAAAAATTGCTTACAACTTGTATGCAGGCAACCCACTTTGTACATTCATCTAATTTGATTAAGAATTGTGTGACAAAAACCTCTTTCATTAATATTAATTTTTGATGCTGTACTACAAGCATTTTGAAAATTCTTACAAAAACCTTCACCGGATCACAATTCACCGGTAGTTAGACCATATACTCCAGTCTGACAGGACAGTTATCAAACTTAACAAATTTAAATGAAAAGGAAGTCAGTGAATAACCATGCCAAAGTGTTTGGTTCAAGCTCTTTTCTGTGTTACTTATTAGTTTGCATGCTTGAATTTACTGTTTACCTTAACTACGATTCACTTGTCTGACGATGATTTCGAAATACATATTACAAAAAGAAAAATATGCTAACCTCGAACATAACATCAGTTTACTTGGTTCTTCCCACATAATACCTACAAGTCAAGCCAAGGCATCTTCACCCTAATGAAACTTTATTTAGCAATAATGAGCTCATGCAATGCTGTTGCAATTATCAAAATAAACATCTCACCTGTAGCGGGTCCAAATCTTTGATCAAATGTTGCATTCTCTTTGACTTTAGAGCAATAATCAATATCACATGAATTTGATGGTTTTCAGCGAAAATATAGAAACAGTGCAGTACGTACTTCACTGAGTCTGCAATTAAATGGGAATCAAGACGTATCCTGTAGATGAAGATATACCAGAGATTATTTCCAAACTGTAGGCATAATCGAATTACGACAGAATTCCTCTGAATGTCGAAAACACAAATCACTGACTTGAATCGCCGTTAAAAGTCTTATAAATTCGCAAGTTTGAGACTACAGATAGTAATGCCGGCGAGTTTGCTGACTGATATGCGTACAGCCACATATCACGATGCAGTGGGAGATGGGAGTCGACTGTATCAAACAAATGACGCCTGCTTGATAAACATTACCAGCTCGCATCCTCTCTGTCATGTGACTCATGGAATGAAGGTCGGTTCAGCAGGCGAGCGACAGGGAAACTATTTCACATAGAGAATCGGTGTGCGCAGACGAGTCTTACGTAATTGTAGGACCAACAGGCATCTGAACAGCATTATGACTTCCCATATGTTCCAGCTAGGATATCATTTAAGATAAGTTTCTGAATGGATAAAAAGGATACAAGAAAATGAATAAATGAATTACGAGAGAGAGCAAAGAGAGAGAGAGAGTGAGTGAGTGAGAAGAGAAGAGAAGAAGGAATATGTCTGTGCTTCGTGCATTGTGCCGTCCTATCAAAAACGAATAATTAAGAGACGGAGTAGATTGAACTAAATATTCCTTTTGCAGGTGTATAGATCATATGACCGCAATTAATTTCCAAATTTTCTATCTATTAATGAATCATATGTCCTATCTTGCAGACATCTTTTCATAATGTTGTTTTACATAGAATAGCATGTAATTTTACGTGACCCAAAAGTTGTATGGTAAAATTACATTGCCGAGTCTGTCAAATTACAGAAAGTAGGAAGTGGCACATAACTGAGGAAGCATGTGAATGATGTGTGTGGAGCTGCAGCATCATCTAGTGTAATCAGGGCATACCCTGAACATGCCCTGAAATTATATTGCCCTAAGGTTACCCTAATCTTGCCCTGATATGGAATTTTGAGAAAACTTGCTCGTTATTGATTTTCTCAGGGAAATTATCAAAAATCTAGTCATTTACAAAGACAAAGAGCCTATTTTGAAAATTTATTGTTGCCCTAGTTTTGCCCGAGTGCCCTAAAGGGCCCCGTCAGGGACCCTGACATCATTTATCACCGGGATCTCTGTGGTGAGACCAGAATGGACAACAGCTGTTTGTTGACGGTAATTTCCCCGATTAACCAAAATCTATGGCACTCCTATAGGAAACGTCCTACGGAATTATTGTAATTTTCCTATAGCGCGTAGTGCTATTGCTATGGAACTCTATTCTATGGCACTGTGGAAAAGTTTTGTCCCATTGAATTTTGGGGAACTTTGATCCTATTGCCTCTTGGACTAATTTGCCCCATAGACTTGTGGGAAATCCTGTCCTATCGAACTTCGGGAAATCCTGTCCTATCGATCTTCTGGAAATCCTGTCCCATAGAATTTTGGGAAATTCAACGTTCATGGCAGCTCCTATTGCTACAGCGTATCTAACCCTTTCCGCGACATGCTGACGCTTTATGTGATCATGGTTGCAAAGAATAATCAGTTTAGTTTAGCAATTGTGATAATGTCAATATAAAGACAACAACATGCATGAGGCATTTGCACTTTTGACCTTCGATCCCCTTGACATGTCGGTGGAAGTCCGACCCAGATTTCAAAGAAATTAGTTTGAGAATCAATCACACTAGGGAGCATTATTTTTTGACTAATTTCATGATCATTCACAAAACGCCATTAATTCAAAAAACAGCCAATGATTTTTAATATCTTCTCTATATTTTAAGTCTTTTGAACACTTGCTTCGATGAAAAGTTTCTCAGAAATCATTCTCCATATTTCTTCCTCTTCCATTGGGAAATGTAGTAGGAGTTGATCTGCAACAAACAGGAAATAAATGATAAATATGCGATAAATGATAAGTTGATGATAGAACATAGACGTTCTGCATATAGGCAGATAAACTTCATTTAAATAAAAAATGATGCAAATTATTGCGATTGAAGGATATTTGAAAATTGCTATGTTTCTTGTATTGGAGATTTATATTATTCATGTAGGATTGTAGCATAAAAAAGCAATTGCGCCCCGCTGTCATCTTGCGGATGAAAAATATCGCCAGAAATTTCATTTTACTTGTTTATTGTCACAACCGCGTTTCGTCTGCTCTCAGTAGGTGTGACACGCAGAATGAATCAAACTGATTGAAACATGATTCCTGCTAGAATATCGATCAAACAATGGTCTTTTCTTTTTATTCAAGTTGTCGATGAATATTTATATATGTAATTTTATATATATAATAATTCAAGTCATCTTCTCCTATTAGTAATTTTTTTGTATATATTTTTTTAGCTACTACTTATTCATTTCGTGATTGCTTGTCTAGTGACTGTCCATTGCTTGATCGATATTCTAGCAGGAATCATATTTCAATCAGTTTGATTCATTCTGCGTGTCACACCTACTGAGAGCAGACGAATCGCGCTTTTGACAATAAGTAAGTAAAATGAAACTTTATGGAACATTATATTGGTTTTCATGCATGCATGTATGCGCCTATTCAAGGTGCAAGCATGTAAAGTTATTGTCTTTTCTAACTTTTTGTAAGCATCTTGCGGTACTGGTAGAATTTTAGAATTAAAAGCACTGCTATTATTGATAAGAGTTATGCTCCTACACTGTAAACCGTAGACCGACAATTATCCTACAAAATTGCTGACAAAATCAACCGACGATTGTCACCTCCAGTATCCTGCGATATCCGACGAATTTGTAGGTTCTCCACCGACATCGAAACAGATACTTTGTATGCAAATCAACTAAACAAAAACTGTTGAATATTGATTGATTTTTTCGATTAGTGATTGCTTGACTTTTGAGCAATCTGTGTTATTGTGTGGCAAAAACCATGATATATTTTGACATAATTTAATTAATTAACTACATTCATGATAAAATTTAAGGTATAACTCATTGCTATCCGTTTTGTCGCTTTTTGTCAGATATTGTAAGTGTTCAGTGTCAATCATCCTACAAGAACTAGCAATGACCGACAAAATAGATTTTGAAGGATAAATGTCTGTCAATTGTCAGTCAACGGTTTACAGTGTACTGTATGCTTTCACCTACTAAAACCGCATCAGATGAAACGAAAGAGGTTAAGCTTATTAGGGTGATCATCATGTTTGTATTAAAATTCAAATATGAATTTTAGTTTTAATACATAATTAGAATAATTTCAAAAATTATAGACCATGGATTCAAGCTTCATAGATAATTAAAATAATGTGGTGGTGGTGATATTAGATTTCTGTCATTACATTTGGTCCATACATGCTTATTTAGAGAGGAACTCATCATCTTTATGAATATATTCTCTTCTTCGTTTCTTTGAAAAGTCGGTCACCTCAGTTTGATGGGAGTTGTAGCATGGGAATGACATAAAAAGGGGAATCATGGCTAGCACATATCTAATCTCAGTAATACATTAATGGATCACGCATACTTGATTGAACCTGAGGATGTGAAAAACAGATGGGAAGAGTATATTGGTGAATTATATGGGGACCCAAATTACAGTCCGAGACCTATCTCCGAGAATGCAGTACAGGAAGTTAACTCAATTCTCAATTCCGAAGTAGAGATGGCGATAAAAAGACTGAAAGTCGGAAAAAGCCCTGGAGTTGACGAGATCCCAGCTGAATTGATTAAAGGGCTTGAGCATGTTGGGACGATAACGATAACTCAAATGTGCAACAAAATCCTTGAATCTGGAATCTGGCCCGAAGATTTCACGAAAATCATTTTGATCCCCATTCCCAAAACTGTGCGTGCACCGACTGCAAGAACTATAGAACAATCAGTCTGATTTCACATACATCAAAAGTACTTCTTACCATTATCGAAAGAAGAATCACAACCAGAATAGAAGAACATCTTACTGAAGAGCAGTTTGGCTTCAGATCGAAACAAGGAACGAGAGATGCAATAACAGCAATCAGAACGCTAAGTGAAAGATATATCGAAGCCAATCGATCATTATTTGTTGCCATGATAGATTTTGAGAAAGCGTTTGACCGAGTCAATTGGAGTACCCTGTGGAACATTCTCGTCAGCATTCGAATAAATGAAACTGAAGTAAACTTTATAGCACAGTTATACCAGCATCAGAAAGCAGTCATAAAAGTAGGTAATGATCTCACTGGAGAAGTCCCTATTCTGCGTGGAGTACGTCAAGGATGCATCATATCACCAATGCTCTTTAATGTGTATATACAATTCTTAGCTAACGAAGTAAATTCAAAAGTGGCAAATCACGGAGTCAATTTGTGTGGAAAAAGAACAACAGCGATTAGATATGCAGACGACCAGGCCATGTTATCTTCGAGCCTCAGAGGACTTCAAATCATAATGAACAGCTTAAATGACACTGCAGAAAAGTACGGCATGAAGATCAACACTAAGAAAACTAAAGTTATGATATTTTCGAAAACAAATTCGCCTTGTCCTTTCACATTGCGAGTGGGAAATGAAGTTCTGGAAAAAGTCGACAATTTCAAGTATTTAGGCTCAATTCTAACAAGTGACGGACGATGTACGAAAGAAATAAGGTCAAGAATCTCTCAAGCGAAACAGTCCTATTTCAAGAAAGTACAAGAAGTGACCACGACATCCAACAGCATTGAATTCAAGAAGCGTATGGTAAAGACCTACTGTTAGAGCACCTTCTTTACGGTTGCGAGAGCTGGAAACTCAGACATCTTGACGTCAAATACCTGGAGGCAGCAGAGATGTGGTTTTGGAGAAGAATTATGAACATCAAGTGGACTGACAGAGTAACAAATGATGAAATTTTGATGAAAGCAAATGAAAAACGATGCCTACTGAACACCATCACGAGTCGAAAAGGCAACTATGTGGGTCACCAACTCCGACACGATGGCATTCTCACCAAAATCCTTGAAACGAAGATCAACGGGAAGAGAACAAGAGGAAGAAAACGGGCGAGGTGGCTGGACGATCTCAAGTGGAAAGCCGGGGTGAATTCATATGGATAATTGAAACGTCTGAGTGAAGATCGAGAAAAATGGAAGAAGTTTGTGACGAACATTTAAGCAATGACTTTGCAGTTATCTTTGACTTTGTTTCTTTCTTTCCTATTGTTGTATTGTGTGTGACCTACCACATGGTAGACTACAAATATATATATATACTTAATTACATACATGCATTAAGACAAATATAGGAAGCATCACTTATTTGCTGGCGATCGACACACGGTCTCAATTGTAGAGTCTCTCGTTTTAACGATCTATTTCTTCACTTATTCAATTAATCAATTAATAAGATTTGATGATGTAAAACCGAAAGATGATTATAAGCACAACGTGGGACAGAAGTAGCTGTCGAATGTGCTAACTTGTAAGCTAAGATAAGCTCGTAGTATTCATTGCTTTGATGTGTTTTATATCATCATCCATCATGTGGTATTCCTGCAATGACCTCCACAGTAGGAAATTTTTAACATCTTCTATTACAAGATTGCATCCCGATTCCCGACAATGCTGCTAATTTCAATTCCGGTCTCACCAATATAAATAAATACCAATTTTGTAATCTCGTTGTTCGCGATGTTTGAATGTTTTATCATGAATGTCAATTGCCTCCTGACTGCCAATCCCCCCTGTGTCGGCGCGCTCTGTTATTATATTACCTGTTAACTTCTTCATTTTTTTCTTTCGGTGACACGTGTAAATGCCTCCTCAATTTGATTCATTTCATGATTATGAAAATCTGAAGGAAGGTGGAAAGCTCGATTAGCTTTCGCTCATTACTAGTGTGACTTTTACTATATTCGAAAGATGAATACTTTCTCGTAATTATTTCCTTCCTTCTGAGAGAATTTCAAATAAAATATTTTATCTTTTTTATCATTTAAAAATTCTTTGATGCAAAGCGTCATTTTTTTATCACACATGTAAAACGCTGCTTGATCTATCAGAACAACTAAATGTCGGAATTTACACTCCTTTATTTAAGGCGGCCGTCTAAAATTTCAACAACCAATAGTTAATTTATTTAACTGATTTACTTGTCAAGTAGCGATAAATGTTATCAACTTCCGCGATATAACAGACCTGCATAAGAGAGAAGAAAAGGTCCGCAATAAGTTGCCACAATCAGCGGTTTTTATATTTCTCTTTGCGCTTTGCAAGGATTATTAGCAAAAGCAAGAATGCAAATTATGCAGTGGATGAAAATTAATAGATAATCACTGAAGATAATCGCTTGAAATATGATGAACACTTGTCGAGTGACGTCCACATCTGTGCGCCCAGCGGGATTTTGAACAGGAAATGCATAATGGAACAATGACTAAAACCCGAAGTCCATTTAGTCAGACTGCATGTTGAGATGATTAGCTTATATTTGATGAATCTGGCAGGCAGGTCTGCAAAGTTTCGAGGAAATAATCCATAATGTAAACATGAGTTTCACTGTTCTATTTCAAGACGTACTAAGATTGCATGCACATAGGGGTCAGACAATGTATTGGTTACATGCTGCCCATGTACCTAGCGTAATGAATGAATCATACAAGGTAGGCGTTACAGACAAACGGGTAAGTTGTGCAGCGGCTACAAAGCTGAGTGACTAATGGAAACGTATTGGAATGGAATCCTTGCTACCTAGACTATCTAAAGTTATTACCACATGTATTTGGGAAACATCGTCAATCTATAGAGTAAAGGAAATTTTACAGTGCATCTTGGTCCATTCAATTTTTGGTTTAGACTTTAATATTCTAACGTATAATTTGAAGTATGAGTTTAAAAGCAACCGAATTGAATATTAATGACGACTTCCAGAGAATTATTTTCTTTTACGATTATGCTTGCGTATGTGTGTGTTAATTTTTCGTGCTAGAGTGCCGTGGTACACTTATTAAGGTTACTAAATTTTCAAGAAGAACAGCATTATAACACATTATTACGCAGAATATTGCGCACGGTGCATCACGAATGTAATAAACAAGTGTAGCACTATTGTAGTACAACCCTGATAAAGCGTAATAACACTTAGTTATAATCGCTAGCAATGAATAATGAAAAATGAAACACAAATTTTCTTCAACCAATTAAGAAAAAATATTAAATTATTATTCTGTGTAACGTTTCGCTTTCTGCTTCTGCTGGTGCAATCATAAAAATAAAGGGAACTTTAAAATCACATTGAACGAATTGTACTAGAGTCTGATGCATGGGAGCTGCTTTCTCTTGTTCCCACAGGCCGACGAATTTCTATGTTCTTTGCTGAGGTGCATAGTTGACCATTGAATCACTTTCATAGAAGGATTGGCACTGTTTGCAATTAGCAGTTGATAGACATGTGATATAGGGACAGTCACGTGAACTCACACTCTAGATCTTATTGTGCGAGCCGATTCTCCAACATATGACGATGTGCAACCTGTACATTCAATGAGACATATACAAAACTTTAGCAATCACACTTCAGATTTGTAAGACTGCATACAGTATTTACAGATAGCTATCATATATAGACTAATGCCATTTTTTATATATCCTCGTCAATCCATTGAAAATTGAATTTAGGTGAGCTTCAAGAAATGTGAAAAAATGATGCTTTGAAGGATAATGACATGAATATAACACAAATTCCAAACAGCAATGCAAGAGCGACTATCCAAAGAAAGTTATCAGACATGCCATGAAGCAAGTGAGTATATCCAGTGAGAAAGAGGTGAAAGAGAAAAGTTGTGGTTATCATTGCCAAATAGCAATGAAGAGAAATCAAGAGAAATAAGAAGAGTATGGCACAAATGTAGTTTGTCACCTCATTGAATGTCTGTTTCCCTAATAAACCTCTATCTCTTATTTTACTTGCTATGTCACAACAGGAGTGTATATATGATAGCTATCTGTAAATACTGTACACAGTCTTACAAATCTGCAGTGTGCTTGCTAAAGTTTTGTATATGTCTCATTGAATGTACAGGTTGCACATCGACATATGTTGGAGAATCGGCTCGCACAATAAAATCTAGAGTGTGCATACACAACTATGCACCTCAGCAAAGAACATAGAAATTCGTCGACCTGTGGGAACATGAGAAAGCAGCTCCCATGCATCGGACTCTAGTACAATTCGTTCAATGTGATTTTAAAGTTCCCTTTATTTTTTATGATTGCACCAGCAGAAGCAGAAAGCGAAACGTTACACAATAATAATTTAATATTTTTTCTTAATTGGTTGATTTGTGTTTGATTTTCAGTATCTTTCCAACCAGTTATGAAACAGTAGAGTCAACATGATAGAATACCTATTTAAGGTTTTGAAAGTGAAACTAAAGAACGATTTTCTAAATGATAGCTAAAAGACCAAAAAATAATTGGACTATAATTCAATCAGATAGTAGTGTATAAACTGTTAAAACACCGAGGACTTGATAACTTACTTCATGGCTTAAAACACCGATTCGAGGATTTCACCAAACGTGGATTTCTCAAGACGCACAGACTCGTTGAAGGAACCCGATTAACCCGAACTGAAATTTAAAAACATAATCAAAATTGTATACTTAAAAACTTTGCGTATAACATTGGATGTAGGGTGTTTAGCTAAGAACGCCGGATTTAATTTAGTTGCTATTTCCACAGTATTGATGATATCTCATTAATTCAATGACTAAAGTATCTACAACACTATGCCATTTCAGTATGCACAATCGCTTTAATATGCTTATGCAGGTGAGAAAGCTATGAAACAAGCGGAATCAAAAGATATACCCGGTACCTAAAATACGAAAAATTGTTATAATTTCGATGCAACTAACTGCTGCATCATTTAAGTGATTACAGCGTATCTTCAAGATTTATAGCATAAATGTATGCGTAGGTCTTCGTTGAGAAAAGTCTACGATTTTTTAATTATTATCCTGAATAATTAAATCCAATTAAAATATTCAAATTTACAATAATTTTTAAGCTATGATAACACACATCGCATAGCACTTGGACGTATTGTTGAACTGGCTACTTTGCACGTATGACAATTGAACGAGGAATAGATAAGACTGTCTTCATAAATCTTATAATACAGTAGTTCTAGTTCCTACCTTGAAAAATCTAAATAATTGCATAATTCAATAAAACAGTGCGTGAATGAATTGCTGGAACAATGAGGACTTGATGATTTGATGGATGGACTATACAAATGATAAATTTGTTTCAATTGAACTTACTCCATTGGTGTGATGGTTGAGACAAACCGGATAAGATGATTAATTCAACAAACGACGGATTTTCACAAAAATACGAGACACTGATACACGACCAAAGGATGTGATTAACAATGACTGTTGCACATGCCAAAGACATCTGAAATTATACTGAGAATGCAAATGTTGCAATATCATTGGACGAAGTCAGATTACGGAGTCAAAACTGTCGCTGCGCGTTTGCTTCTTTTGGATAGCTTCTATGGCACTCATATTTTCCCACTTCCAGTGCAATTGGATCCAATAGAGTTCGATTGAACGTTGAGGTGTGCTATGGCACTCCCATTGCGTGTCATAGAATACCATAGAGTGCCATTGAATTTGGTTAATCGGGTCAACTGCTCGGTTATGTGCCGATTGCTATATCCTTAGAAGAGGCGAATTATTGAAATATACGACAGTTGTAGATTCTTGTCGCAAGGCGATTTATTGCAAGTCATTTTATCAAAATGCTTTTTGTAAATATAAAAAGATAATAATGGCCGTCAATATTTAGAAAGTGCATTTATAGGCTGATGGTATCTTCCTATTGTCAAACACCACAAGCCCCTATTATTTAGGTACCACTGGCATGACAGCACAATTCCATGACGCTCTATTATTTTCATTGTCCCTGTCCGTTCAAGTCATTTATCATACATGTAGAGTGTCGGATTTTTGTGAATTGATCAGTTATAAAATAGTATTCACTACCTCATAGACACCTGAACGCAAGACACAATTGTTATCTCATCTCATCTTGAAGTTTTCTATACTATGATTACTATAATATTTACCTATATGTATATATATATATATATATATATATATATATATATATATAAGAAATATATATGCCCACATAATATTTTGTGAAAATCAAAAAATCTTGAGTTCGGTACGCGTTTCAGAGCAAGTTTATTCTCCTTCGTCAGCGGAAAGCTAAAAGAACACTGTTACAAGCCTTATATATAAAATCATTAAAAATTCACAAAATTGACAGTTTTAACACAAATCACTATTTGACTGCTGGAAACTCGAGTGTGAAGGCAAAGTTCAGACATGAAGCTCGCGAAAGGAAGATGCTCAGAATTGCATGAATGAAAAAGATAGTTCATTTCCATTATTGTTAGATTTGTGAACTTTAATTTGATTTTGTCTAATTTCTTTATTCTATTTACAGAGTGTATTATTGTACTTTTATGGTGACATTGCAGAAATCTCTATGCCATGACCTTTCGCGAGCTTCATGTCTGAACTTTGCCTTCACACTCGAGTTTCCAGCAGTCAAATAGTGATTTGTGTTAAAACTGTCAATTTTGTGAATTTTTAATGATTTTATATATAAGGCTTGTAACAGTGTTCTTTTAGCTTTCCGCTGACGAAGGAGAATAAACTTGCTCTGAAACGCGTACGGAACTCAGATTTTTTGATTTTCACAGTATATATATATATATATATATATATATATATATATATATAGCAATAAAAAAGTAACAGAGATGGATAAAAAATAATAATAATAAAATAGTCCCGCTTCCAATCAAGAAAAACTAGCCGTTGAAATTGCCCGACCGGTTTCACTAGCTGCCTGCTAGCTTATCAAGGGCTACTCATTTAATGAAACAAAATTTGATACAGACTAGGGCAGAATTTCTACATACATGTAGGCATGCAAAATTATAACATAGACATGCTAGACATAGAAATTCTAATCACACAAAGAAATACGGGAAATGAAAAAGATATCTCACGGAGCAGATTGTATTACAACAGCATTATGCTTAATTACGGTTAAGGGTAGGTGTAAAGATGTTCATGCACTGTTTTTCCTTTATTTCTCTGTAGGACCAATCACAATTGGCTGGTAGTTTCATGATAGGCATCACATTGAATGGAGGGTCATGTTCTTGGAACACATAGATATATGTTTGCTTATATTCAGAACCCTTACTTGCTGACGATGTACTCGTACTCTAGCTCGTAGGCAGTCACCCGTCTGTCCGACATAGAGAGAAAGGCAGCCCTTGCACTGTAAAATATACACAACATCACTCGAATTGCAATTCATGTTTTGTTTTACATAGAAAGTTTTGTTCTCATTGTTCTGTTTATAATTGAATTTTTGTCCCGTAATAATTGCTTTACAGCACGCACATCGGGGGTCTCCACATCTTGTTGCCCCATTTATCGTAATGCGATTGTTCTTTACTAAAAGATTCCGAAGAGACGGTGGTTGGCGATATGAGCGCCTTATTTTATAGTCTTTGAATGGAGTTGTAAATTTTAGATTTGAAAAGACAGGATTAATTACATTCTCATAAAAATTCGGGTTGTTTGGATTATGTGTACATACGAAGGAGACGATTTTATCATCTTTTAAATTGTTTTGGTGTTGTTCTGATGATTTGGATTTTTCGATTGCGTCCTTAATCAATTTCTCCGGGTAACCTAATTCTTGTAGTCTACTTTTCATCTCTTGTAGTCGAATTTCTTTTATGTCAACTTTTGATACCAGTTTATTGATTCTATTCGCTAAAGCATACGGTATGTTGCGTGTGGTATGACGTGGATGACATGAATTGAAAGGGACGTATGAATGACTGTCAGTGGGCTTTGAGTATATGTCCGTTTCGATCTGTACCTTCTCTGTATACCAGTACATCCTAAAAGTTAATCTCATCATTTTCTTGTTCAATAGTGAATTTAATTTTGTTGTCCAGATTGTTTATGTAGTCATGAAAGGCATTGATATCACCGAACTCAGTCCTCCATATGATAAAACAATCGTCAATGTACCTGATCCATGAGAGGCGAAACATTGCGAATGATGATGGAGAGAGAACTTGCTGTGCACGTGTGTACATATTCTCTTCCAAGAACCCCATTACTAAGATTGCGTAAGTGGGCGCAACTTTAGTGCCCATTGCGGTTCCTGAGATCTGCAAGAATGTCGACATTTCAAAATTAAAGTAGTTATTGCTTAAAACAAAATGCATTCCTTCCATAAGAAACTCTTTAGAAAACCTTTGTTCAATTATTCCCCTTTTTTGATAATCCAATATTCCAAAGCACGAAGTCCTATGTCCAGACTGATATTGGTGTAAAGGGAAGCTACATCAAAGGAAACAAATTTATCTTGATCATAAATGCGTTCAGGTAGCTTCGATAAGAAATGGATTGTATCCTTGCAATAACTATACAGCTCAGGGATAATAGGTTTTGAAATTTCATCCAGTAAATGACTCAAGTGGCTAGTTGGTGCATTATTGCTAGAAATTATGGGTCGAAATTTTAAATTCTGAGGAAGTTTTATCTTTAGATATCCGTAATGATCAACATCTTTGTCCGATAATGTATCTAACAGCTTATGTATTTTAGGCAAACCGTATATAAAGGGGCAAGATGGATTGAATTTTGAAAGAAATTCCTTCTCTTTCTTTGTTAGAACACCGGTATATTTTTTGCAAAATGATTTCAATTTATTGATTGTTGTCAACGGATCGTATTTCCCCACTGATCTGTAGGTGCTAGTGTCATGAAGGTGCTCATTTAGCATAAAACTTCTGTAATCCGTATATTGCAAAATCACAAATGCCCCTCCTTTATCTGCATTGATTATATGTAAATTGTCATCGTTTCTTAATACATTTAAAGATTTCCTTTCGTCTGTTGGTAAGTTATTTTTAGGGGTTGCATTAGTATATGATACTTCTACATTGTTCATAATCGTATCTATACAATTATCCAGATGATTATTCAACCCTTTGGGTGGCTGAAAATTAGATTGCTTTTTTGCGATTGAATTGGTCTCTTCGGCTATCACATTATTAGGATCAGAGAAATAGTCTATCAACCGAAGTTTCCGACAAAATACCGATGCGGCATTGTAAATTATAGAAGTATTTTGTCTAGGAAAAGGGGTAAATTTACACTCTCGAGATAACAGTTTTTTCTCTTCGATACTTAAATCCTTTTCCGAAAAATTTAGGATTTTTATATTGTATAATATAAAAAATGATCCTGGTTTCTGTGATAAACATCTTGTTCTTCCGGTAATACTATATCTCTACTATATCGTTCCTCAATTATATCATTTCTACTGTAGTAGTCATCGTTATTCTCCATAACATTACTGAAATTAGTCCTTTCATTATTGTAGTTAGAATGAAGTCCATTAAAATTGTAAGGCATGGTATTATTATAATTTCTGTTGTAACCATTTGATCTAAAATTTCTCCACCCCTGATTGTTCGGTACGTATCTGTAATGATCGACCAAACTACAGAAACCAGGATCATTTTTTATATTAAACAATATAAAAATCCTAAATTTTTCGGAAAAGGATTTAAGTATCGAAGAGAAAAAACTGTTATCTCGAGGGTGTAAATTTACCCCTTTTCCTAGACAAAATACTTCTATAGTTTACAATGACGCATCGGTATTTTGTCGGAAACTTCGGTTGATAGACTATTTCTCTGATCCTAATAATGTGATAGCCGAAGAGACCAATTCAATCGCAAAAAAGCAATCTAATTTTCAGCCACCCAAAGGGTTGAATAATCATCTGGATAATTGTATAGATACGATTATGAGCAATGTAGAAGTATCATATACTAATGCAACCCCTAAAAATAACTTACCAACAGACGAAAGGAAATCTTTAAATGTATTAAGAAACGATGACAATTTACATATAATCAATGCAGATAAAGGAGGGGCATTTGTGATTTTGCAATATACGGATTACAGAAGTTTTATGCTAAATGAGCACCTTCATGACACTAGCACCTACAGATCAGTGGGGAAATACGATCCGTTGACAACAATCAATAAATTGAAATCATTTTGCAAAAAATATACCGGTGTTCTAACAAAGAAAGAGAAGGAATTTCTTTCAAAATTCAATCCATCTTGCCCCTTTATATACAGTTTGCCTAAAATACATAAGCTGTTAGATACATTATCGGACAAAGATGTTGATCATTACGGATATCTAAAGATAAAACTTCCTCAGAATTTAAAATTTCGACCCATAATTTCTAGCAATAATGCACCAACTAGCCACTTGAGTCATTTACTGGATGAAATTTCAAAACCTATTATCCCAGAGCTGTATAGTTATTGCAAGGATACATTCCATTTCTTATCGAAGCTACCTGAACGCATTTATGATCAAGATAAATTTGTTTCCTTTGATGTAACTTCCCTTTACACCAATATCAGTCTGGACATAGGACTTCGTGCTTTGGAATATTGGATTATCAAAAAAAGGGGAATAATTGAACAAAGGTTTTCTAAAGAGTTTCTTATGGAAGGAATGCATTTTGTTTTAAGCAATAACTACTTTAATTTTGAAATGTCGACATTCTTGCAGATCTCAGGAACCGCAATGGGCACTAAAGTTGCGCCCACTTACGCAATCTTAGTAATGGGGTTCTTGGAAGAGAATATGTACACACGTGCACAGCAAGTTCTCTCTCCATCATCATTCGCAATGTTTCGCCTCTCATGGATCAGGTACATTGACGATTGTTTTATCATATGGAGGACTGAGTTCGGTGATATCAATGCCTTTCATGACTACATAAACAATCTGGACAACAAAATTAAATTCACTATTGAACAAGAAAATGATGAGATTAACTTTTAGGATGTACTGGTATACAGAGAAGGTACAGATCGAAACGGACATATACTCAAAGCCCACTGACAGTCATTCATACGTCCCTTTCAATTCATGTCATCCACGTCATACCACACGCAACATACCGTATGCTTTAGCGAATAGAATCAATAAACTGGTATCAAAAGTTGACATAAAAGAAATTCGACTACAAGAGATGAAAAGTAGACTACAAGAATTAGGTTACCCGGAGAAATTGATTAAGGACGCAATCGAAAAATCCAAATCATCAGAACAACACCAAAACAATTTAAAAGATGATAAAATCGTCTCCTTCGTATGTACACATAATCCAAACAACCCGAATTTTTATGAGAATGTAATTAATCCTGTCTTTTCAAATCTAAAATTTACAACTCCATTCAAAGACTATAAAATAAGGCGCTCATATCGCCAACCACCGTCTCTTCGGAATCTTTTAGTAAAGAACAATCGCATTACGATAAATGGGGCAACAAGATGTGGAGACCCCCGATGTGCGTGCTGTAAAGCAATTATTACGGGACAAAAATTCAATTATAAACAGAACAATGAGAACAAAACTTTCTATGTAAAACAAAACATGAATTGCAATTCGAGTGATGTTGTGTATATTTTACAGTGCATGGGCTGCCTTTCTCTCTATGTCGGACAGACGGGTGACTGCCTACGAGCTAGAGTACGAGTACATCGTCAGCAAGTAAGGGTTCTGAATATAAGCAAACATATATCTATGTGTTCCAAGAACATGACCCTCCATTCAATGTGATGCCTATCATGAAACTACCAGCCAATTGTGATTGGTCCTACAGAGAAATAAAGGAAAAACAGTGCATGAACATCTTTACACCTACCCTTAACCGTAATTAAGCATAATGCTGTTGTAATACAATCTGCTCCGTGAGATATCTTTTTCATTTCCCGTATTTCTTTGTGTGATTAGAATTTCTATGTCTAGCATGTCTATGTTATAATTTTGCATGCCTACATGTATGTAGAAATTCTGCCCTAGTCTGTATCAAATTTTGTTTCATTAAATGAGTAGCCCTTGATAAGCTAGCAGGCAGCTAGTGAAACCGGTCGGGCAATTTCAACGGCTAGTTTTTCTTGATTGGAAGCGGGACTATTTTATTATTATATGTATATATATATATATAAATTGTCCATAGAGTTTGTACCTGGCTTTAAGTCACTGTCATTATAATAGAGAATGTTGAAAGTCACACGTAGTGATGGGACCCCTAAGTTTTGTTTACAACAATGCTTGGTGTCACATTCTATTTCAAACACAAACTGACAGATGTTATATTTGAATACCTATATGAATTTCTCGTAAACAGAACACGCTTATTTTTTATCATGGAAAGCATATCCTCGATCGCAAATTTAAGCCTTGCATTACCAGAACCTGCTCGTGTAAAAATGCTGCACAGAAAATTAGTATATTTGAATAAAAGCTGAGAGAAAATTGGAATAAGAAAATTAATTATATTTATATATATATATATATATATAGACTTATGCCTGAAAGAAACAGCGCACGAAATTCAGAGACACAGACTAATTTCAAGTATCAAGCTAGACTTTATCAACCGTCTCGATAATGACATATGCGAAAAATTTCACGGTCTTATATGTCAAGTGACCAAGTTCAAACCCACATTTCTAAATGAAAAGAATTGGTTAAAAAAGAAGAAGAAAAGAGTAATGACATTTGGAAAGAAAAATTAAGTTTTTCGAATCGGATAAGCATCTGTTGTCTATTAACTGTACTTTAAAGCCAAATAGGAACTATGATCGAGTTTATAATGATTAAAGTTATGCTGATGTAGCTAGTAATAGGTCTAGAAATGGTAGAATGAATATGGTTAGGAATAACCAGTATCAGCGGTATTCGGATAACAACAGATTCCGCTATCGTCCTAATAACTATGATTTTAGGAGTTTTAGAGGAAACTTTAGACGACTTTGAGGAAACTTTGAATTATACAGGGTGCCCATTAAAAAAGGTAACAATTTAAAAAACAAATTAAATTCAAAATTTATCAAATTTCTATTGACTATCAACGCATGATAATAGCTACCCTAGGTATTCAAAGTGACCATCGTCGACATCGAAGCATTTTTTAAGTCTTCCAATCCAAGAGTTTGCAGCTCTTTTTACCGTATCCATAGGGATGGCATCCCAAAAAGCAACAAGACAAGTTTTCAGATCATCAATGTTCTGACTTTCAGTTCGGTTTCTTTGCATTTTTGATAGGAGTAAATACCAGATGCAGTAGTCCATCACATTCAAATCAGGACTTTTCGCTGGCCAAAGATCAGGGAAAATGAATTCAGGGCAATTTTCATCTAACCATTGAATTGTTCTCCGTGCTGCATGAGCCTTCGCCCCATCCTGTTGCCAGCACCATGAATCACCATTCATCACATGATTAATGTCGTCGAACATTTGAGGCAACATCTCTTGCGTGTAAGTCTCTTGATTCACGGTTTTCTTTTTCTTCGATATGCAGGTAAATGCTCTTGTCCTTCTGCATAACCTTCGACGAAACGCAGTTCTGTCTTCCCGCACCAGGACATCGCATCGTAACACACATAGAAATTGACAACAATAAAACCTCTAGAATGGAAATTAAGCTTCATGCAATGCACAATAACGGCACATAAATCGCACGCATTTTCACTTAGATGCACCTGCCAACTGCTGTATCATTGGGTTAGAATCAGTCACATGAGTAAATCGAATCTTTTAATTGGTTCTTCATGCCCCAACTTAGTTCCCCCGGATGTGCCGCGACCTTGAGTCAATTTCCATTCTAGCGAACTTCAGATAAACAGTTCATTTCTATGGTAACACATAATCGTTTGTTGCTGCTTGTCTGACTCCACAACGAGATCTTCAGGAGGAATGTTTGCTTTGCAGGTGACAGATCGGTATATTCTTTCATTTTGATTGGTTACAGCAGGATGCAAAGAAAAACTGGCTTCATCTGAGAACCAAACACTATGCCATTGGCCTTCGAAGCGATTTATCAACAGCATCGACTTCTGCTTTCTGGCACTTCTGTTCGGCACTTCTGTTCGTCTCGGTTAACCCTTGACACTGAACACGCTTATAGCATTTCAAAGGAGATTCATCGAGTACGTTAAAAACTGTACTTTTCGAAATGTTCAGTTCATTGGCAATTTGTCGCTGACTGAAATTTCGTCTGCTTTTATCTGGTAAAGCAACTGCTAAAGTAACAATGGTTTCTCTCGTTGGTGAGGCAATGCATCGGCGTCGTCCACTTCCTTCTTTTCCACAATCTGCCACAAGAGATCCATATCTTTTAAGGTTAGAAACGACGCGGTCCATTTGTCCTTTTGTGATGTTACTGAAGAAGTTAGGAAGCACTTCAGAGCATTTTGTTAAGCCCCACGTCGGATTTTCTTCTTTAAACAACACTATTACTTTGCGCTGGAAGTTTGTTAGCTGTTGCATTATTACGAATTCGACTATCAATGATTTCTAGAACTTCAGTTCGCTGCTATAAATTTCAATACTTATCAGTTCTCTGTTTATTGTGTCGTCTTAGGCCTAATGGTTTGACGGATATCTACAGTGACAAATTATTGAAACATTTGAATGCACGAAAAATGCGTCGTTACTTGGTTGGATATCTATGATAGTGGCAATTCAATTACGCTTTGAATGCACGAGAAGTGCGTTGAGACCATAGTTTTGCATTTGTTAAGTCTGAGATTGTACACAATAGTGATTTTGAATGAATCAAGGACACTAGGAAGTTATGTTGATAAGTAAAAGAAAGTTGCTACCTTTTTTAATGGGCACCCTGGAGTAGTAGTAGTTTTAGTAGGAATTATTACGGTCCTCGAAGAAACTTTAGAACTCAAGATAACCGAAATAATCCTGACAGATCTAATTTAGAGGATGATTGTGATGATGTTCAGTATGCTGAAAATGTGTCGAATTCTTTTTTAATGCAATAGGTATCTCTACTTTCAATCTTTCCAACTAGGTGATAATCATAAAAGTTTACTTCAAAAGGGTTGTAAATTCACTCCTCATCCAAATAGAAACACAACGGAAAATGAAACTGAAGTAGCAGAGTTTTGTCGTAAATTACGTCTAAATGATTACTTTAAAGATAATGCGATTGAAAGTAATGACATGAAGGTGGCTTATGATCATTCTAGTTTTATACCGGGTAAAGGTTTAAATCCAAATTTAGATGCTATAATTGATCTAATTGAGACTAAAGCTGCAGTTGTTTCGAAAAAAGACTGTAAAAAGAAGTTTAACTTGTCGAGGATTGAAAATGCTTGTCTTTTAGAATTGAAAAATAACCAATCTATTCATATAACGAAGTCAGACAAAGGAGGATCTTTCGTAATTCTGGACTATTTCTTTTATAAAAGTAGAATATTATCGGAACATTTATCTGACAGGAATACGTACAGAAAATTAGACAAGTATAATCCAAATGAAACTGTAAAGGGTTCAGTAAAGGGTTCAAAAGAAAAGATTCTTCGGGTACTTCCAAGCGATTATTATTGCGTGTGCGGCGTTTCGCCCCAAAGGCTTAATCATGCACGAATGAAGATGTACAGCGCAACATTCACATCATACGACCGAAGAAAATCGATAAAGAAAATTATCACGTGAGCACATGTTAAGGTTAAAAATTCTACTGATAACAAAGATTAAAAGTACCATGAAAATTAAGAAAATCTTGAGGCGGATGTGCAAAAGTTCATATGGTTGAAAGATTCTTGTCTGTTCATAGCTTGGTTACCAGCATCATTGATGTATCTGCTTTCCAAGCTCCTTCTCTTCACATAACCTTTCAGATTTCGGTGCACGATCTCCCATTCAATATTCATTGAATGTCCTTTATGGTCTGAAACAAAGTGTTCCTTCACTGCAGAGGGATTACTCGACATTACGTGTTCCTTTATGCGCGTCCCTACCAATCTTGATGTCTCACCGATATAGTATTTCGAGCACAATTTGCAGGTTATCTTGTATATCAGGTTTTTCTCAAAAAAAAAATCTTTCTCTTTTTTAGAAAAGTTACATGCACAGCAATCGGCAGAGCATTGAGGCCTTTCCTTAGGGGGGTGGAATCTCCGTTTTAAGCTGCTTCCGGAGTCGTACCAAATGTTCATCAGATCATGTTCACCTGTTCTTTTCATCAAGCTGGATATCTTCCGTTTCAAGACTTCATCAATGAAGGGGATTTTCATGAAGATTTTCTTTTCTTTATCCTTCTTCGATTTAGGCTTGTCTCTAGATCTTAGCTTTCTGTATGTTTTTTTGATAAATGGCAATGGATATCCATTTCTCACGAATTTGTTAAAAATCAAATCGATGGAATAATGACGGTTTGCTTCGGTTGCGGACCGTCTCTCTGCTCGAATTAGTTCCCCGATCAATATTCCACGTTTTTGAGAAATAGGTCCTCTCGCATTCTCCCGAGATGATATACAAGATAACCTGCAAATTGTGCTCGAAATACTATATCGGTGAAATATACTAAGAACAGGTGAACATGATCTGATGAACATTTGGTACGACTCCGGAAGCAGCTTAAAACGGAGATTCCACCCCCCTAAGGAAAGGCCTCAATGCTCTGCCGATTGCTGTGCATGTAACTTTTCTAAAAAAGAGAAAGATTTTTTTTTTGAGAAAAACCTGATATACAAGATAACCTGCAAATTGTGCTCGAAATACTATATCGGTGAGACATCAAGATTGGTAGGGACGCGCATAAAGGAACACGTAATGTCGAGTAATCCCTCTGCAGTGAAGGAACACTTTGTTTCAGACCATAAAGGACATTCAATGAATATTGAATGGGAGATCGTGCACCGAAATCTGAAAGGTTATGTGAAGAGAAGGAGCTTGGAAAGCAGATACATCAATGATGCTGGTAACCAAGCTATGAACAGACAAGAATCTTTCAACCATATGAACTTTTGCACATCCGCCTCAAGATTTTCTTAATTTTCATGGTACTTTTAATCTTTGTTATCAGTAGAATTTTTAACCTTAACATGTGCTCACGTGATAATTTTCTTTATCGATTTTCTTCGGTCGTATGATGTGAATGTTGCGCTGTACATCTTCATTCGTGCATGATTAAGCCTTTGGGGCGAAACGCCGCACACGCAATAATAATCGCTTGGAAGTACCCGAAGAATCTTTTCTTTTAAGCCCTTTATATTATGGAACCGGGTACGTGGAGGACTCGGCCTCAGGGCCATATCACAAATGAAACTGTGAATTTGATTAAGCAATTTTGTAATGATCACCAAAAAACTTGCAGATTTTCAAAGAGAGAATTCAATTATCTTACTGAATTTAACTTTGAGGTGTAATTCTTTTATGGTCTTCCTAAATTACACAAGCATTCCACTGACTTAAATCAACTTACTCCAGATCGATACGGTTGCGTTAAGTGTCAATCTCCACAAAATTTGAAATTTAGACCTATTATATCTAGTAGCTACTCGCCAACAGATCATTTAAGTTCATTTGTCGATGACATTCTTAAACCACTGATTGTATCACTCCCTAGTTATTGCAGAGATACCTGTGATTTTCTGTCCAAGTTACCACAGAACATTGACATTGTAGGTAATGATGCGATGTTCGTTTCATTCGACGTCATTTCATTGTACACCAACATTTCTCTTAAGCTGGGTATGGAGACTATCTCCTATTGGCTCCAGCATAGCAGATCGTTGATTTCGGAGAGATTTTCCAATGACTTCATTTTGGGATCGGTAAAAATGGTTATAGAGAATAACTTTTTCAGCTTCGAAAATATGTACAAGTCAGAGGCACTGCCATGGGCACTGGCCCCTACTTATGCCGTTTAAGTTATGGGGTTCGTTGAAGGGAACATGTATAGGATTCTCAGAGAAATTCATGGTGATGAGATTATGACCGCCATCAAGAGTGCATGGCAAAGATATATTGACGACTGTTGGTTTATTTGGGAAAGCAGATTTGGCGATATTAATAACTTTTATGATGTGATTAATATTTTAAATGAGAATATAAAGTTTACGATGGAATCGAATAGCGCCTCTTTGAATTTTTTGGATGTCTTAGTCTATAAGGATAGGAATAAAATTGAAACTGATATTTTTCACAAGCTAACGGATGGTTTTAATTATGTCCCTTATTACTCTGCTCACCCTAAACATACACTGAATAATGTCCCATATACTCGCACTTTAGCTAATAGGATTATTAAGATTGTTTCCCACGAAAATAAAAAGAAAATTAGACTGTTAGAATTAAAAAGTAGATTAATAAAACTGAATTACCCCGAGTGTCTTGTCAATAATGCATTTCGAAGAGCCCAACAATGTCCTGTCATTAATGATTCAAAATTACATGTAAATGAAAATTCTATGATCCCTTTCATAACAAAGCATAACAAGAACAATCCGAACATGTTTCAAGAAGTGATTCTTCCAACTAGTGGTAGCTTGAAATTGATAGATTCATTCAAGGACAAAAAAATAATGCGTGTATTCAAGCAACCGAAATCTCTACTTAGATCTCTCTGTAAGAACAACCACAGAACAATTTATGGTGTCAGTAGGTGTGATGAGCCGAGATGTGTGTGTTGTGAGACGATGATAGTAGGCAAAATCATTGATTTCAAAGTTAGCGGTGTCATCAAACAGTTTAATGTTAACTCTAATCTCAACTGCTACTCTAGTAATGTCATCTATGTAATTCGGTGTAAAAATTGCCAAGAGTATTACATAGGTCAAACTGGAGGCAGTTTTAGGAATAGACTTACCGTTCATAGACAACAGATGTTTAGACCTCAGTATATGTTACTGGACGCTAGTCGTCATATATCTAGGTGTGCAGCGAATATCTCCTCACCATATGATAAATTTGAGGCCGCACCGATTTTTAAAATGCCACCCACATCAACTAAGGTTGAACGTGAGGTAAAAGATTTTTTTATTTCTATGCTTCAGCCCAAGCTGAATGAGTTGATTGCTTTTTATTATTTATCTTTAAACTATGTCTTATTTCCATGATTTTGAAATAAAGTTTTCATTCCCATGACTAGCCTCAAGAAATGAGGTGAAACCGGTCGGGAAGCTGGATCTTAGTTTTTCCTGAGTTATTTCTTATTTGTATATACACATATATATATTTATCTTTTGTTTTTTGATTTCATGATCCATTAATTCTGAACGAAACTGTTCAGTGACTTTTTGTTTTGTAGATTTTTATCATATAACTTAATTTTTCTGTATTTTGGAACCAATTCATTTTTTTGCAAATGTTGTTGTAATTAATATTGTGATTTAATTTTATGCATTTATGCAAAGACCTTTCCGTTTTTCTATATTGACTTTTTCTTCTGGCGATATTGTTCTCAAGATGATAAAAGAATGCCATTTGATGGTAAAGTAACTCATATTTTGCGACGTTTCGGACGGTAACCTGTCCATTTTAAGCTGTAAATAACAAAATGCTGCAAATGAGATTTGAAATCTCTAAACTATGCATTTAAGCAGCGAAGACAAAATGATTAGATCATGTACATCTTAACGAAAGCAAAATTATCAAACGTGCTGATATCAATAGCATACATGAAGATATCGTCTGAGTCAATAGTTATAGCACATTCAGATGCCTAGTGAGTCCTTTATCCTTAACATTGAGAGATAGGCATCGTTCCTTTATCAAAATGGCTTCGGCGATTTGAAGGCTGTTTGTCTCTGGGAATCTTGTCAGTACTTCCATTCTATCTATAATCTGCTTCGGTTTGATGTTATGTTGTTCAATTGAGTGATTTTTGATGGATCCATTGTTTTCATGTTGCTTGCTCCTCACTTTTAGTTCATTTGTAGTGTAGCCAATATATTGAGCTGTATTACAAGAACTCTCTTGACAAGTGTATTGGTACACAACATTATTATCAGAGTTCAACTTATCTTCCTTGGTTTTTATTGCGTTGACCAGTTTGAAGTCTTCGTAATAAATTCTCAAGTTTATTTGCCAATTTTCAATCCTTGGTTCAGTGCTGTCACTCAAAATTTTGATTAAGCGTTTTTCTTCAATTAGATAATTCGACGTCAGTTGACCTTTGTAATAAAAGACAATGTCGTTTTTTCCATCTTCTTGTTTGTTCTTTTCATTCTTCAGATATGTATTCAGAATTGTATTCAATTCTTTATCAAAATATACCATTGGATAATTGCTATTTATCATAATTCTTTTGATTTTGGAAACTTCTTCGTGAATATACATAAATTCATTTTAATGCATAAGGAATTGACTGTTTCATATATATATATATATATATATATATATATATATATATATATATATATATATATATCACATTATACATTCTGTCAAAATATAAAATGAGCAAATGTTAAAATAAAGTGCAAGTCATGTTTTCGCGAATGCTTTTCAAAATCGTGTTTCTAATAGTTTCAGAACTTAGTTAACATGCTTTTAGTATGTGTTCTAACCTTAGTATTTAGGCCATGATTTGCAACAACTTTCATTTTCAACGAAATTTTCATTTTTGTAATTACTTTTAGCCGAGCTGCATGATTTTGACATGCTTTTAAAAGCTTTATCTTCTGACTTGTCATTGTGAATCACAGTTTTTGAAATTAATTTCAAAACGTTCTTTGATTTTTCTTAAAGTTTTTCAGCACTATAACTTGATTTTGTCCAAAACATGTCAAAAACCTAGTTTTTTATATGTTCTCATTAAAAGCATTTCCTTTAAATTCATGAATTGAGTAATGTTTTGCGTGTTTTTGATTATTTAGACCATATTTTATATCATCCTTTTAAAGCAAGACATCTTTTTGAAATCCAAATTGAGATAATAGAAATTGATAAGTATGATGTATGCTTGTTGATATGCGCCTGAAGTCTGTATTCAGAATAAATAGAAATAAGTAATCCAGTTTGCTTTCCATCCATAGGATGCAAATCGGCAAATCAAAAACAGCATCACATAAATGCATAGATGAGTTTTTGCCACCAATTGTCTAGCGATTTCAAAATGACTGTTTAGTTCTGTAAATGCTATTATTATCAAGCCGTCAAGTCTTTGACTAGGTATAGTGATGCTTCATGAATTACATATGTAAATTTGCTGCACACAGTTTACAAAATTTCAATGTTTTTCATCAGTGATGTTGCATGATAAATGCTTTCTTAATACAATATCATCCCCATTTCAGAGTGCTGATTGGTCTTCGCTAACGACTGACATTTGTGAAATTCCTGCAAACTTTATTGCTGTGTACTGGCAGTGTGGGGTTTAATAAAGTATTCTCCGAAAATATTGAGGACTTTTGATATCAGATGCTTATACATGATTCGAGCAAATGACTTATGAAAACAAATAAGTTGTAGCACTAGCGAAATGTCCAGAAGAATTGAGAAAAGTTTCAATTTCTAAAAAGCAATTTCGGGAAAATTTCGAAAATTTCGACCTTTGTAGATGAGCTGATCATTTAAAAGTGCATCGGATATGAAGTACAACATTTAGATCAGAGTTCGAGTTCTGTCTGGGCAACCGGCCTGAACTGCATTAGTGCTGTGCACATGATGAAAATTTTGTTCGCATCTTCAGACTAGATACATTATTTTCACTGACATTCCTTGTGGCATCAACAAAATTTCAATGAAATTTAAATCCTATTCTGTCGGAGAATCCAATATAATCCTCATAAGCCGTCATCATTGCTTTGACTGGCTGGACATGAAAGATTTTGCAGCTATCACATGATAGTAAAGATCTGCTATCCTTATGTGTTTTGGTAGGCTTCAATGCTGGCACTTTTAACTTAGTTTACAGCTGTTCAATTGCCAATTGAATCACATAGCTCTGTAGAAAGGAAGATGCATGTAAGCCTCTAAAGTTTCTTATCAAATACATGATGCGAAATTCGTTCAATTTTCGCAAGAAACACTGACACAGGCCTTCAGTTTTGCGGGCCTATTGAGCACAATTGATACACTGAAACCAGTCAACTGTCCAATGAATCATTCAAAGAGCCGACAAAATTACATGAGATGTTAAATGTACATGAGATGCACCACTTTTCATTCTGTCTTAAAGAGAGATGCAGTTGAAAATCCAAAGAGAAATTTTTGCTTTTGCTGAAAGCTTTGGAAAATGAGACGTTTTAATTTTAGTGGTTCTGCTCTGGAGACGGCTACATGTCTTTGCAAGCAATATTTTTTAATGGATAGATACCGTTGCGGGGTGTCTACTCCAAGCATTGTTGAATTGAAAATATTAGTTGAAGAAATTATCTTAAACTCTTGTAATTTTGCGACTTTTCATCAATTTATGCATCTTGTTTCAATACAAGAAGAAGCCCTACTCACTACAAAAAATTCAATCATTAGAAATCAAAACTACCTAGTTAAACGCTACTCTGGGGAGCCTGAGCCCTGGCCTGAGCACCCCTGTTTAATCAAGCATTATTCAGCTAAACTACTGATTTATTTGTGGTGTGCCTAATTACATGTCACTTGCCTTATCTGAAACATAGACAATTTCACAATATAAATGTAATAACAGTACTGCTGGCTGGCATTATGAATGCATTTCATGCTTATATGCATTACATAGAGGCGGATAGTAGATTTCTCAATATACACATTTCACCTCTCCTGTTTTTGCCAGTTTGCAATCTTATTTTTTTCCACTTTCTTTGGTCATGACGATGAGTCATGACCACACGTTCACTTAGAATTCGTTAATATAGACCAAATACATTTGTACAACGACCGTGAACTGCATTAGCTAACTGCTGTGAACGAAGAAAATGATTATAGCTGCATGCATGTAGGGCTCACGTCATTATTGTGATGACTCACATTGTGAAAAGGAAATATAGGTGGCCAGTTAATGTATTTTCTATTATGACAGTGCGAGTGCCATTTACGTGGCATCTTAAATGCAGAAACACTCTCGCCTCCACTGCAGCTCCAGCATAACCACAGCATAACCGTGAGCCACTACAATTTCAAGAAAGGGCTAGCAAACGGCCTTCACTGTCCTTTCGAAGAGAGAATAGTCAAATCTGGCCAAGATAGAACAATCGGTGTGTGATGCCAAATAATTCGCATCGGAGTTGACGCAGAATGCAAACCTGGACGTCCATGTCTCCCCTCATCAACCCGTACAAGGACGCTGCAAATTATGTCCGGGAAACAAAGATGGAAAGTCGAAAACTCCTTGTGCTAGATGCAGAAGCTTTATTTGTGCATAGCATCAAACAGTGTTGTGCAAAGATTGTAGTCACGCTTCAGTTCCCTTTTTTCAATAAATGGATTCTACATTGGAAAGATATAATTTCTGAAATGTTTTGACATCAACATTGAGCACATAAATTGAATGAATGTGCTATATAGAGCTGAGTCTGTCAATGCACATATTATATGCCTATTTACAGACTTAATTCGATAATTACTGTGGGGAGCTAAGCTCAGTGATTCTTTTGAGTGATTCAAAATGACAGTTACACCCGTCTGTGATCAGAAAACTCTCTTTTTAGGAATGTTTTCCGATGATTTTGGAAGATGTTAGTGGTGCCAAGCTTAGAAATAAATTCTTTATTATTCATTAATTCAACTATGGATTTACATAGATTTACACCACAGATGTTGACGGACAACAACATCATTTATGAGCGAGATATCTCGTCTGACTTGAGTTCAAGAGCGAATCAGCCATTTGCTGGCCAACTTTCAGAATATTGTTGTCAAAGTGATTAATTGTCTTCGCCTGCTAGTGTAACTTACTCCGGTTACTCGTCGAAAATCAGTACCGTTTGTAACGTCACTTTTGAGACAGTTCGAAACTGAGGACTGTATCTTCCACACCAAAATGTATGAAATATTGTAAAATATTCAAAACATGCTGTAAAAAAGTTGTATATTGTATGTAGATCGATTAGCACTCCGGTAAATGCATATACAATTCAAGCAACAACTTTCTACAACTGCTTAATTCAAGTGATGATAAATTATTGGTCTCGTGACAACCAAGGGCGGAAGAAGTTGCAATGTAAAGATGTGATCAGTGGCGGATTTATGGGGGGCCACCGTGCTCGATCCCCCCCCATTCGATGCCGGGGTATTAAGAAAATTCCAATATTTAGTCTTTGTCTAATGATAAAAAATTAAAAACTTATTCTTTAAGATTCATTCACATCTATAGTACTTTCAAATAGGATAACAGACATTATCGACACAGCAGTCAATCTGCTCTTATTACCAGCAGTATGAGTGACGGTGACGCTGACATGAATGCTCATCGACCCGCTTTCAATATTTGTCGCATATTCGTTTTGTGCGACTTCTTCAATTGGACGAATAACTACGCAACAGGCACTGACTCATTCTTCGTTGCGGCATCAGTAAGCATGTTCTCTTGACATCAGCGCTGCTGTAGTTTAAATATTCATTGTATCACCTTAATGGCGGCTGAACGAAAGCGATTCAAGTGTGTTCCTATAACCTCGTTCTTTTCTGATCGACGCACCGTTTCTTCCGAAGCCAGCGATACTCAAAAATCTACATCTGCGGCTACGATTGAAGATCCAAGTTCTGTATCTGTAAATGAGGTAGGCAATCCATCAAACTCTGTTCAGATAAGCATTACTGGCACGGTCGACATCGGAGATTATGTGAGGAAGGATACCCTGTCACACAAAGATCGATATGATATTTTGAACAACTGCTGGGAACCGCCTGAAGATTTTGTTTGGCCTTATAAAGTAAGGATTAGTCAAGGTCGCGAAGTTACGCGTTATTTACAACCGAATCATCTGTTAACACATGATTTCTTAGCATTTTCTAGCATTTCGAAAGGATTATTTTGCAAAATTTGCGTTGCCTTCTCTAACAAAGAAGGGGGTCGTGGAGGCCAGAAATTGAAAAAATTGGTAACGGAACCTTGTTGTAACTACGACCGATTGTTCGGCAAAGATGGTTACATAACAGCTCATGAAAATAATGAATATCACAAGTTTGCTTTGGTTAAAGCTGAGGAGTTTAAGAATCGGAGTAGAGCCAACAAGTATCGACTTACTTCTCAACACAGAAGAAAAGAATCAAATTGAGAGGAATAAAATTATTCTTAACCCTTTCAGTCCCACAGTATCATATATGATACAAATTTTCAATGGCCCATTTTTCTGTATTGCAGGATGCTTTGTTTCTACATGACGATATATCCGTGTTTAGGACGTATCAAATTAATATATTTTGTGTTAAACGCATTCAGGTCTAAAATCAGTGTCAACTAATTTGAAAAACTTTTTTTGATTTTTTCCTTTTTTTACATGTAGGAGATTTTGTATATTTTCTGCATGTAATGGTAATTGATAATTCCAACAAAAAATTTTTTTGTATTATTGTGTATGTAAATAAACAATTTTGATGATCCTTTGTAACTCATCATTCTTCGACTATAAAATAGAGGCATGAAATCCTATGTATCATATATGATACATTGGGACTGAATGGAACAAAATCTGAACAATTTATGTGAATAGCGATTCAAGTTCCCATGGACATAAATTCACTGTTTCTGAACGTGGCTTTTTCAGTGTCAGCCGAGAGACGTATGAATCAATTTCTATGCATACATGTATTTCGACAAACTTGTCGAATACTGCATTCTATATGATTGGTTGTTTCAAGATCCAATCGCTTATCAGCTGCTTGTGTGTCAGTGTTGTCAGTCTTGTGCGTTGTGTGTAGCAAAGCATAATATTAGTATCTCGATGGATGCAGATATTGTCACACGCAGAGACAGGCTTGGCCGCAAAGCTAAGGAGCTAATTGTCTACCCGGACGCGGATGTTTCGGAACCTAAAGTCGACGACCAAGATAATGCTCCAAGTTATGAAGTATCATCAGATAGTGATTCTGGTGATGAAGAGGAAGTCAGCGCAACTATTCCATCAACAAGCACTGGTAGCAGCAAGAAAACCTCGTCTATCTTCAATTGGAAGAAGCAATTAGATGAGTTAGAGCTAGATTTCGATATCAGACCTTTGAATAATTCGGCTCCCGATGCGATTGAATCACCGGTGGCATATTTCCATAAGTACTTCAAAACTTCGATGTTTTCATACATAACACTACAGACCAATATATACGCTGTGCAAAATGGATCATCCTGCATCATTCGTTGATGGAACAAGGGTAAAAGTAGCGGATTCCTACGGCTTTCAGCCTGGAGATCTTGTACTCAAAGTCTGCGAATCTCTTCCAAAACATGCAAACCACATTGTCTATTTCGACAATTTTTTTAACTTCCCTGAGCTACAGGTATATGATTGACAATTCCTTTCACCTTCATTTTTTTATACGGAGTAAGAGGAGAACCTTCCAATTTGCAGGTGAAGCTGTTGGAGTGGGGGATCCATTCGGTGGGAACTCTCCAGAGCAATCGGGTTCGAGAATGCCACCTGAAATCGGAACAGCAGTTGAAGAAGGAGGGCTGAGGAGCGTTCGAATGTTGGACCGATCCTGACATGGGAGTTAGCATCGTTAGATGGTTCGACAACCGAGCTGTAACCCTCAGCTCAACTTATGTGGCAGCTGAGCCGGTGTGCGAGGTTCGGCGGTTCGACAGGAAGGCGGCGAAGAAAGTGTCTGTCAAATGCCTAGCTATCGTCAATCATTACAACCAGCATATGGGGGAGTCGACAAGTTCGATATGCTCATGGCACTTCACCGCTGTGAGCATAAGACCCGAAAGTGGTACAGGCCGATCTTTCTTTGGGTCATTCATTTGTGCGTTGTGAACGGTTGGCTACATTACAAACGCGACTGCAAGCAGCTAAATGAGCCTTTTGTGATGGATTTGCTGGAATTCACGACCAAGATTGCCACTTCACTTATCATGCAGTACAAGCCCCATGGGAAATTTTCTGCACGGAAACGTGGACGGCCTTTGGCTACGTCAGCACCCAATCTCGATATCATGGAGAATGAGCCAGAGAATAGGATTCTGCGAGTGCGCCAGGTCACTCCAATTGAGGAGGTGAAGAAGGACGCTGTAATGATTGCAGTTACTTCAAGAAAACGCTGCAAACAATGCAGTGCCCTTACACAAACTCGTTGCATGAAATGTGCCATTCATTTATGCCTGCGACCAGAACGAAACTGCTTTGTGGAATATCACCAGTAGGACTTTTGTAGGACTTTGCAGAAATTAGCGTGCTGCTGAATAATACAAACAATCAAACAGTCATTGTTACGTTTTCGTTCAATTGTATGACACAGTGCTAAAGCAACCGTTAAGTCCCAATGTATCATATATGATACAAGCAAAAAAATATACAAGAAACCTGCAAATCGCTTCAATTATTTATCTGTAGTTATAAAGTATCCCAGAATGATCAAAAATGATCAGTGATATTTTTTCCGTTGAATAAAAAAAATTTGGGACTGAAAGGGTTAAGTCAATCATACGGACTGTAATTGTCAGTGGACGCATCGGAATAGCCTTTCGTGGTCATAGAGATGACGGACCTATTATATTCGATGAAGAAACAAATAAAGGTAATTTCAAAGAATTACTAAAATTCAGGAGTGAAACAGATACTGATTTACGCAATCATCTTGAAACAGCATCAAATCGAAAAATGTACATTTGCAAGACTATACAAAATGACATAATAAACTTGTGCGCTGCACAGATTTCTCAAAAGATATGTAGCGATGTAAAAAAAGCAAAATATATCTCAATACTAGCAGATGAAACCACGGATTGTTCCAACAAAGCCCAATTAACGTTTTGTTTACGATATGTTGATTCAAACAAAACAATACAAGAGAAACTTGTTGAATTTCTTGACGTTCAGAATTTGACTGGTCTAGGATTAGCAGAGGCAATAAATGATCTGATAAAGAAACACGGCCTTCATGATTGCGTTGTAGTCGGACAGGGTTACAGACTTCAAATTCAGGTTCCATCTATGCTGGTTATCCTGGATCCGTTGAACGGGTTTTTTGGATAACGGTGTGGCCTTTAGAGGCTTGCTACAATCATCAAATTAGTTTTCATTAACAAGCAACGACTTAAGTTAATAATAAAAATGATAATAGCCTAATATAATGACAAATAACATACTTGTCATATATTTTTGCATGAATTGACTATCTCTGAAAGATAAAATAAAGTTATAGCCAGGATTGGTTAAATTAGATAAAGATCTCCCGCACTGGCTAAATATAAATTGGCCTAGCCTGCAACCAGTCTACTACGAGGCTACATTAAATAAGACCACATGAGTGATGATGATATACCTAATTAGCCGTCACAGGGGCCGAATAGTTGTATAAGCTTTTTAACAAAGCTTGAATATGAAACTGGATAGCGTATGCCTCTAAATAGCTTATAGGGCCTGTATCTACTCGAACATGGAAAGGGTATCGGCTATATAGCCAAATATACCGTATCAATAAAGATATCAATTGCTTTATTGAATATTAAAGTGTATATAGGCTAGCTTAGGTTGTTATTGTTATTTGTTATTGCCTTTATTCAATAGTTTGTTGGTCCATGAATAATATGATCGGTGGGTAGCCCACGACTCATCATCTGTAGAAATTGTAATTTAGATAGCCTCATTGCAGTGTAGGCTAGAAATGTACAATTGAAAATTATACTTAAAAAAATTAAAAATATCTAATTTAGGACAAGTTTTGTAATTCTATGCAGCATACTTAATAAGTTAAGGCCTAACTTACATTATATTAATTTCGTATTTATCATTATGGCGTAAAGTTGCACTAAATAATTCATCAATGATTCATGTATATTATTATATTCAATTTATGTATAACACATTGCCACTATTCCTCTGATGAAGGTTAGGCTGATGAAACTGAACTCGGAGTATCACACAGTATGTTGCAGGGTGCTACTATGCATAATAAAAATTTGACTGCGAGCACCGAGCAGAAATCCCATCTACTTTGCTAGCTTTCAAATGCGCGTGCGGTTTAATGTCACAGACAATAGAAAAGGTAGGTCAAAAGGCGCCTTTATTGAGAGCGTCTCAGTCTTTTTTTTGTTGTTTACATATAAGTCAGCGTGATATCAGCATAAAGTGTTGACAGACGGAAAAAATAATAATGAAAATTCTTGAAATCCACAGGTCTATGACATTTGAGAAAATATCATTACACGATACGGCTCTTGTGCAGTCCTCCCCCCCCCCATTTTTTCTCTGGTCAAAAGATGCAGCACCATTGGATGTCCGTCTCAGCATCACCGGTTTGAGTGAAGCATTCCGTGCTGTTGTAAAAATCTACGTGGGTAATTGCGATGTCATGGTCGCAAACTTCGTCAGCAAGTCAACATTGAAATTTGACTTCGGGTTTTTCGCATTGAAATATACCCTTTGAATTTTGAAGTCAAAGGAAATTCATTGTGAATGAGATACCTTTAAAATAATAGGGCGCTACTAGAAGTGGCTGGGTCGCTTATTGCTATAGTCATGTGAGGACTTGTAGTCAGGTCATTCGTGTGAGTGTGAAGATTTATCCCTCCAATCAAAATTGATCAAATTGAATAATCGATTGTTTTGAAAAATGTAGGTGGGGGGACTGCACAAGAGCCTATAATACAATCTAAGGAAATTGGCATTGTCACAGATGCCAGTAGCTTCTGCCAGTAGTCATACCGATAGATGATAGCCTACATAGTAACCGTATTAGATTTAAGACATTGCGCAAGAAATGTAGCTATATTATCTTTGCTGACTGAACTGGAAATGTGTACATAACTGACTGGCGACTTGTCTCTAGGAATCTACAATCATCTAGTTAGCATGCATATAACAAGTCTTCAAATTAATGGATTTTGGAGAATACGTTGTCAATATGGAAATTAGTCTTACGAAACATATGCAATAAAAAAATATTACACATGTGTGTAAATATATAATAAATATAATACAAAAGAAGGCGGCAACTGCAAAGAAAGATATCGTGGAGGACAGATCATTGGTATACTTAAAAGACATATCTTTATGTTTCAAATTATCTAATTTTTTTATGATGCCAATTAATAACTTTCAAAATTCTAGATTTATATCAAAGCTCAAACTATCGGAGCCGGAGCCTTTGTGATAAATCGGCTCCGGCTCCGGCTCCGGCTCCGACCAAAACCATCGGCTCCTTAAGGCTCCGGCTCGGCTCCGGCTCCGGCTCCACAGCCCTGGTGTGCAGGCTACTCTCAAGAAAACGAATCCGTATGCTCTTTGCAGTGCATACTGTCTCAATCTTGTATTGGCAAAAAGTGCAGAAATTGCTATGATAAGAAATACTTTTTCAAAGTTGCAAGATGTTTTCAAATTTTTCAATAGCTCTCCCAAACGATCTCAAGAACTTTCTAATGGCATAGACGAAATTCTAAACGACACGAATACAGTATCACGAAAGATTCAGAAATTAAAATCGATTTGCAAAACTCGCTGGGTAGAAAATCATGTAGCAGTATTGCGTTTCAGTGAAATGTACCATGCGATACTATCAGCACTTCAAAACATTTCTCAGTGGACTGATGAGTCAGGATCTATGGCTTTTAGTTTGCTGAATAATATTCAATCTGATGATTTTCTGGTTGCATAGGAAATCCTATCTGCGGTTTTGTCAAGAACGATACAGCTTTCCAGACAACTTCAGATGATAAATATAGATCTGAATACTTCAATGCAACTCGTCGATGATACAGTTGAATCATTAAAGAAAAGCAGATCTGATGACGATCATTTCAAATTGATATTCTCTTCAGCAGAAAAGAAAAAAGGTTCCCCGATAATGAAGCCACGAATAGTATCGAAGCACACAGAATGAATGTTGGGTTACCAAATGATAATGCTGAAGATTATTATCGTAAAAATATTTTCATGCCATATTTGGATTTTGTTATTTCGGAATTCAGTAACAAATTCATAATTCACCGACAGATTTTGAGCACTATGAGGAGCGTGATTCCGCGTTATCTATCAACTTACGAAGACTTTAGAGTTGCAATTGAATTCTATCAAGATCTACTACCCGATGACAGTGACTTGTTATTGACAGCTGAGTTTGATAGGTGGCGTACCAAGTGGTCAAAGGTAGATACCAGCAATCGTCCTTCTAATGCTATCGATTCACTGATAGCATGTGATCAAACATTTTTTCCAAACATATATGTTCTATTGCAAATTTTCACGACGATTCCAGTTTCAACAGCAACCCCCGAAAGGTCATTTTCAACCTTAACATATTTAAAAAACTATTTGCGAAACACAATGGGGCAGCAAAGACTGACCGAACTTGCGCTGATGTATTGTTATAACGACATTCCTATTGACACGGATAAAGTCATCGACGAATTTAAGAAGCAAAACAGACTTTTGAAATTCTGAAATGTCGATAGGATTTCCGATTAAAATAAAATGTCTTACTATTCTTCTGTCGTTTTTCGTTTCTAGAGCACTGTTTATAGATTTGAGTGTATATCGTATGCTAAGTATGAGTCAGTAATTTGTAGGCTATATACTTTGGGAGTCGATCCATACTTGAAGCAATTAAGAACATTCAATTATGCATATTCAATAAATTAAAATATAAAGATTGCTATACTCGTATAACGGGTATGTATATTGATTGTTTAACGGTTGCAGATTTCACTTATATTGGTGTTCATTGGTACATATATAAGATTATATAAATTTCGATATGAAAACCCGTCGGAAGGAGTTAATTACCGTAAATTCATTCAAATACAATTACATGATTAAAATTTCCTGATTAATCATGAGCCGCCCCCAAAACGAAATCGTAAGCTATATCCGCGGCTGGATGTGATTGTAGTTGAGGAATAAATAATATATATCCACAAGAATTACGAAATTTTAAAATCATGTTGTCATCAACAATTAGCAGCCTATTTAGTAATAATGTGGTGCGAATGCTTTAGATTACTTTCAATTAAGATATTTCAACTAGCTATTTAGAGGCTAATAAGCATGAAAAATTGGCGAGATTACCCCTGTATTTCTAATGATTGTTAATCTATGGCATCACATTTGCTAGACTACATCGTCCAAAAGTAGCATTTACACATGGCTTGTGATACACGTTAGCTTATCCAAGGGAAAAATAAGAGATAATTTCGTATCACAATGCAGATGGTCTCATAGACATGGCATAGCAAAGAGAGATACCTGTAGTGCATACAGTCTACCAACCAACCGATGTACATAAAGAGAATACTCTTGTGATTATTGTGATTGCTGGCATTTTACATAAATCAGATTCCATTATCCAAACCCGTTCAGACCAGCGTTGCGGAAGCTCAAGTCTATATCTCATAAGGCGTGTCGGTATTCTGGATAAGCTCGAGCGAGTTCAATTTCATTTTCACACCAATGCAGTACAATACAATCTACTCTTCATCAATTCAGTCGGCATTTAGCAAACCTATGAGATTAAAAGTCTCACATGAAAAGAAACTCATCAACATTGAAACACAGTTGATGGAGAGCAGAGGTGGAAAGTAAATATCAAATCAAATCAAATTTGAGATTTCAAGATACGGAAACCGTCCGGACACAGCATAAAGTGAAATTCGAAGCTTCAACCATGTCCTTCTGTTGCCTTTATCAAGTGGGTTGGTAAGATTATGACAATGTTGAGCACTGGCTCACATGTACAGATTTCATCTCTCCTCTTGTGAAGGATTCATCCCACAAAAGCGCTAAATAGTGATAATTAAAGACAAAAACCTTGTATACACTGTTATGCAAAATGGTACACATTAAGGATGTAAAAGGGTTCGTATAGCAAGGGTCCGAAACTTATCATTCACACTTTCTGAATTACATATTCTTTGTAGCTAAATGATTTATCCAGATATGACACGAAAATTACTAATTATGTAGAGTACTGCAAAGAAAAGTTACTAGAAAGATACACTTCCGCATATAATATGGACAAGGTCTGTTTTTAAGTGATAGGCCTACAAATAAAAGTATGAAGTAAGAAATGCAGTCCGCATTCTAGATGGGTGCGTCATTGAAGCACAAAAGAGAAAACGGGTCCGATGAATTTATAAATAGTGTTGTAAACATGTTTCACAGGTGCCAAAATATGTCAAAATTGAAATGACAGACAAAATCATCCAGGGCTCATTTTATTATGGATAAAGTACATAATTATCAAATGGCTATAGGAATTGGAAAAATCTTCAGAAAAAATAGAAAGTCAATAATTTGATTGACATTTTTAGTTGCAAACATTTTGCAAAGTATTTAATACAAATTGACAAATCAATCGAGGATTATTGTAACACAAATTGTCCTCTTGGTAAAGTGATGGAAAGTGAAGAATGCGGTTTGTACGGAATGAATAGGCGCCGGTATCTGAAGGCACGTAGAAAATAGTTGGACTATTTAACCGGCCCACAAATCTTTAAATCATTTTATTCTCTGAAAAAAACTGAAAAGTTTGTAATTTGAGACATATTAGTCAATGACCTTGAAATCATATATGAGATATTCTCACGACAACGACGATATAGAACAACTGATGCCCAATATTTCAGTCCCACTGGAACTTAAAATATGATGCGATCGGGCTGCCAGTTCGATGATTGGATTAACACAGTGGTTTTGACGTACCGCTATCAAGCGTAAATAGCGCTCTATGCTGCCATGCTTCGTATCGTCATACCGTACCAGGATGCTGTCATCCACCCAGCTTTGCAACTCCTCATTAAAAATTCTCCCGATCACTGTACCAGCTCCTGCGTGCAAATTGAATTGAGGATTGACTTTCCACTCTAGCGGCAGCGTATGACCCAGTTACCATTTTGCAGGGACCCCACAAAATCCTCATCCTCAATTACCAACCTTGATGGCTGATTAACCACTGAACTACTCGCCATTATGCCATCAATGCCCTGTCTAAAGCTAACTTTGACCTCTCTACCTATCCTGCGAACTACGAGACCATGGTGCAGTATAACATTGAGACCCAAGACAATGTGTGTATCTACTCCTGCAGGTAAGTGCGAGACTATTTTTGGATAGTCCTATATATACTATTACTGAACCTTTATTGGACACAACTTAGCACCGTCCGCCTGAATGGAACTTAAATTATCGGACCCCTTAGTCAAAAAAGTACCTCCATCCATAGTGTCCAAACTCAGAGCTACCTGCCCCCTAGGTCTGCCCACAGCCAGTTTCTTACCAATGAGTGTCACACTGCAACCACTGCCAATAAGAGCAACAGCAGATCGCCCTTCCACATCCACGTTCCGGATCAATGTGACAATGCGGGTACAGCCTGATCCGGCAATGTTGAACCCACTGATTCGTTTTCCTGGAGCTTCATTATGCAGTCGCGTTGAAAGTGACCCCGCAAGCCGCACCGGAAGCACACCACTGGACTGTCTCGTAGAAGATGACCTTTGTATCGAAGTACATAGCACATAGCCTCAATTTGCGCATCTGTGCCGAATATTTCTATGTTCCCATAATTTCTATTCACTAATCTTTTTCTATGATTGATAAGTTTAACGCAAATTTCTATGAAAAATTGTTAGCAAGTTAAGTAGACATTCTGTGAGCTACTAATTACAAAAATTCAAATGAGGTTATCGTTAACAACTACGTGTACAAGCAACAGACTGTAAATTGGTCAAGAAAATATAAGAAACCTGTCAACTAACTGGTCCTCCAAGGTTAATAAACCAACCACTTTCGTTGAGGTTACTTATTTCGGAGCCAATTTCATACCATTTTATTGTACAGACTTTATGGTTTCTTTTATGAAACAAAGTGACTGCTAAAAATCAAACTTTTTGTTTTCAATTTTATCAAAAGGGTAAATTCAACCAGGTGAAAGCTGCCTCTATCTTTCTTTCTTATATTTTCTTCGACTTACAGTGACTACCCTTTCGTCAATCAACCGAAAAAGTGCACTTATCCCATAATCTGCGATAAATCATGTCTTGTTCAAGAGCAGTAGTAAGTAAAACTCCACTTCTGGACCGCGCAAGATGGCCGCCGTCGCTGACGTCCCCCCCTCTGGAACGGCAGAGTGTCGTGGTCGGCCGCCGTGGTGCTTTGAGTCTGACGACCCCCCCCCCTCTGGAACGGCAGAGTGTCGTGGTGCGCCGGCCAAGTGCGTCCGCCAGGTTCACTGACCTGCCCCCCCCTCGGGAGAGCTAGCTTCGATCTTGGCTTCTAGTGGACGGATTTTGTCGTGCAATAGCTCGTTTGAAAGCTAAGAGTGAGACAAATTCACTGAAAGAAACGGCTTGTCCATATCTGTCTTCGTTTAGATGTGAGACGCCATTTAAGATTTTAGGTCGGAGCTCACCTGAAAAAATCCTAAGTGTCAGAGTGGCTTTGTATGGGTAAAATTTTGAAAATTTTACAAAGTGTGTCATTTCGACCTGGGACCGTCACCAAAACATTTTTCATCAAATTTCACGGACCCCCCCCCCGACAGCAATCTTCTAACTTTGGTTCTAGTGAACGGATTTTGTCTTACAGCTACTCGTTTGAAAGAGGAGAAAAAACTGCTCGACGCCATTTTTGCCGCGAGTCAATCAGACCAGCCGTTCAAAATTTAGAGCGGTTACAAGATTTTAGGTCGGAGCTCGCTCACCTGAAAAAATCCTAAGTGTCAGAGTGGCTTTGTATGGGTAAAATTTTGAAAATTTTCCAAAGTGTGGAATTTCGACCTGGGACCGTCACCAAAACATTTTTCATCAAATTTCGCTGACCCCCCCCCCCGACAGCAATCTTCTAACTTTGGTTCTAGTGAACGGATTTTGTTCGTTCGGGTTGCATTCGAAAGAGGATGAAAAACTGCTGGACGACATTTTTTGCCGCGAGTCAATCGGACCAACCGTTCAAAAGTTAGAGCAGTTACAAGATTTTAGGTCGGAGCTCGCTCACCTGAAAAAATCCTAAGTGTCAGAGTGACTTTGTATGGGTAAAATTTTGAAAATTTTCCAAAGTGTGGAATTTCGACCTGGGACCGTCACCAAAACATTTTTCATCAAATTTCACTGACCTCCTCCCCCCCTCGGGAGAGCTGGCTTCGATCTTGGCTTCTAGTGGACGGATTTTGTCGTGCAATAGCTCGTTTGGAAGCTAAGAGTGAGACAAATTCAGTGAAAGAAACGGCTTGTTCATATCTGTCTTCGTTTAGATGTGAGACGCCATTTAGGATTTTAGGTCGGAGCTCACCTGAAAAAATCCTAAGTGTCAGAGTGGCTTTGTATGGGTAAAATTTTGAAAATTTTCCAAAGTGTGGAATTTCGACCTGGGACCGCCACCAAAACATTTTTCATCAAATTCCTCTGAACGAGGGGGGGAGGGGGGTCCGTGAAATTTGATGAAAAATGTTTTGGTAAAGGTCCCAGGTCGAAATTCGGAAGTTTTAAATTTTTCAAAATTTTCACCACACTGGAGCTCTCACACTTAGGAATTTTTTCACTTGTGGCATGTTACATGGACATGTGCTGACGGACCAAATTCCCGGGGTCATATGAGAATGGTTCAGGTGTCATATGATAGAAAATGATGAGACGAATCGTTTGCAGCAAACCGCATGTCGCTACGATGAATACTTTCGGAGATAGAGCCATTTTAAGTTTTCTTCCGAGCATATATAAACCCCCGACAACGTAAGTCTGATCACTTCATCGAAGGACGAGGTAAGCGACGGTCGTCGCTCTGAGCTCCCGATATCGGGTGTTTCAAAGGACTCTATCTTTTGAAGTAGGCAAGCTATCTTCTTACTTTAAAGTTTGTATGATAGAGTATGATAGTGTCTTTACTACTGATAAAATTTTTTAAAAGTAGTATGAGTAGTAAAAATGCGGAATTTTTTAAAAATTCTTAGTTTTCAGTTTTTTCAAAGTTTTAACATGTAGACTAAGGTTTTCAAGTATGCTGAGTTCAAATCTGCTATCAGATTTGAAATTTAACTAAGTCTAAGGCAGCTTTGAGGGGTTAGATCCCAGCTACTAATCACTACCTTTGACTCGGCGTTCCTGTTACCACTTCGGGGCAGTGACAATGATGTCTTCAGCTGTAAAGAGCGGGTATCGGGGAAGATCTCTCACTTCCCTAGTGATCAGTACAAGGCCTTCGGGCTGTCGACGGGATCGAGTGCCACTCACTACACTCAAATCTATCATTCCTGACTAAGTGTAATGCTTTAGGAATATGACTGTACTACATGATTCCAAACTTATACAAATTTCATTATCTTACAGTTAACGATACAATCAGGCATGGCTAGCGATAAAAACCGCAAATTTCATATTAAAATGTGTACATGTGGGCGAATCAATCGCAGTGCGGACGCCAAGGCGCATGTCAAGAAGGCGGGCACCGACCACATGATTATCCTGAATAGGGTTGCGTGTGTGAAGTGTAGAGTGCTGAAGGGTGATGAGGATGAGGCGCGTTTCTATAGAGTGCATGCTGACTGTAGTGGAGGTTTGGTGAATGACTTGAGATTCACGCAGTTGATTGTGGAAGAGAGGGAGCGAATGTTGGCGATCGAGCGAGAGGGTAAGGTTGAGAATGTTGTTGAGAATGTTGTTGAGAATGTTGTTGAGAATGATGAGTTGGCGAGAGCAGTTGCGTCGTTGGAGGCTGAGATTGAGCGAAAGAGAGTGCTTGAGAGTGATGATGAGGATGATGTGGATTTAGATAGGGAGCGTGTGAGGAAGTTGAGCTCTTCGTCGTCGAAGGTGTCAAACATTGTCATCGCCGACCCCCCGAAGAGCTCATCTTCCCCAAAAGTGAAGAGTGGTGGGATTCGTATGCAGTCGGCGAGGTGGTTGAAGGATGAAGAGAAGAAGCATGTGTCACAGCAGATGGCGCATGATTTGCTGGTGAATAAGTATGAGAGTTTCAAGAAGGTGAAGGATGAAGTTGTGAAGGAGTCGGATGAGTTGAAAAAGAAGGAACTGAAGTCGAAGGAGGTAGCGGATGAGAATATTAGAATGAGGCGTAGTGTGACTGATTTCAAGAGTAAGACGCGAGAGTTGGAAGAGAAGAATGATGAGTGTGAGAAGAAGGCGAGTGCTGCGGAGAGAAGAATGAGAGATGCAGAAGCGAAGTTTGAGGAGATGATGAAGGAGATGAGTGTGTTGAGAGTGAGGAATGTTGAGTTGGAGAGAACTGTGGCTCGGCGGGGTGATCAGAGGCAGGCGTATGAGAAGTTGGAGCGCATGAGGGATGAGTGGAATCGTATAAATGAGGATTGTTTGTTTGCGTTCAAATTCACCATACCGATGCAGAATTTCACGCTGAATCCGAATCTGGCCTCCGTTTTCCAATCCGATGCTTCGTTTTGAAGCTACAGCCCAAAACGTCCCAAATTCTAACTCTGTCGTTTTTCGCCAATGTCCCAAAATCTTAAATGGCGTCTCACATCTAAACGAAGACAGATATGAACAAGCCGTTTGTTTCACTGAATTTGTCTCACTCTTACCTTTCAAACGAGCTATGGCACGACAAAATCCGTCCACTAGAAGCCAAATCGAAGCGAGCTGTCCAGAGGGGGGGGGACGTCAGCGAAAATTTTTTCTCTCCGATTGCGTTCAAATTCACCATACCGATGCAGAATTTCACGCTGAATCCGAATCTGGCCTCCGTTTTCACATCCGATGCTTCGTTTGGGCGCTACACACCAAAACGTCCCAAAATCTAACTCTGTCGTTTTTTCGAAAAATGTTAAAAATTTTTCTCTCCGATTGACTTGAAACTCGCGATACAGATAAAGTATTTCACGCTGATTCCAAATCTGAAATCCGTTTTCCAATCCGATGCTTCGTTTTGAAGCTACAGCCCAAAACGTCCCAAATTCTAACTCTGTCGTTTTTCGCCAATGTCCCAAAATCTTAAATGGCGTCTCACATCTAAACGAAGACAGATATGAACAAGCCGTTTGTTTCACTGAACTTGTCTCACTCTTACCTTTCAAACGATCTATGGCACGACAAAATCCGTCCACTAGAAGCCAAATCGAAGCGAGCTGTCCAGAGGGGGGGGACGTCAGCGAAAATTTTTTCTCTCCGATTGCGTTCAAATTCAACATACCGATGCAGAATTTCACGCTGAATCCGAATCTGGCCTCCGTTTTCACATCCGATGCTTCGTTTGGGCGCTACACACCAAAACGTCCCAAAATCTAACTCTGTCGTTTTTTCGAAAAATGTTAAAAATTTTTCTCTCCGATTGACTTGAAACTCACGATACAGATAGAGAATTTCACGCTGATTCCAAATCTGAAATCCGTTTTCCAATCCGATGCTTCGTTTTGAAGCTACAGCCCAAAACGTCCCAAATTCTAACTCTGTCGTTTTTCGCCAATGTCCCAAAATCTTAAATGGCGTCTCACATCTAAACGAAGACAGATATGAACAAGCTGTTTGTTTCACTGAACTTGTCTCACTCTTACCTTTCAAACGATCTATGGCACGACAAAATCCGTCCACTAGAAGCCAAGATCGAAGCGAGCTGTCCAGAGGGGGGGGGTCGTCAGCGAAAATTTTTCTCTCCGATTTACTTGAAACTCACCATCCAGATAGAGAATTTCACGCTGATTCCAAATCTGAAATCCGTTTTCCAATCCGATGCTTCGTTTTGAAGCTACAGCCCAAAACGTCCCAAATTCTAACTCTGTCGTTTTTCGCCAATGTCCCAAAATCTTAAATGGCATCTCACATCTAAACGAAGACAGATATGAACAAGCCGTTTGTTTCACTGAACTTGTCTCACTCTTACCTTTCAAACGATCTATGGCACGACAAAATCCGTCCACTAGAAGCCAAGATCGAAGCGAGCTGTCCAGAGGGGGGGGGTCGTCAGCGAAAATTTTTCTCTCCGATTTACTTGAAACTCACCATACAGATAGAGAATTTCACGCTGATTCCAAATCTGAAATCCGTTTTCCAATCCGATGCTTCGTTTTGAAGCTACAGCCCAAAACGTCCCAAATTCTAACTCTGTCGTTTTTCGCCAATGTCCCAAAATCTTAAATGGCGTCTCACATCTAAACGAAGACAGATATGAACAAGCTGTTTGTTTCACTGAACTTGTCTCACTCTTACCTTTCAAACGAGCTATGGCACGACAAAATCCGTCCACTAGAAGCCAAATCGAAGCGAGCTGTCCAGAGGGGGGGGACGTCAGCGAAAATTTTTTCTCTCCGATTGCGTTCAAATTCACCATACCGATGCAGAATTTCACGCTGAATCCGAATCTGGCCTCCGTTTTCACATCCGATGCTTCGTTTGGGCGCTACACACCAAAACGTCCCAAATTCTAACTCTGTCTTTTTTCGAAAAATGTTAAAAATTTTTCTCTCCGATTGACTTGAAACTCGCGATACAGATAGAGAATTTCACGCTGATTCCAAATCTGAAATCCGTTTTCCAATCCGATGCTTCGTTTTGAAGCTACAGCCCAAAACGTCCCAAATTCTAACTCTGTCGTTTTTCGCCAATGTCCCAAAATCTTAAATGGCGTCTCACATCTAAACGAAGACAGATATGAACAAGCCGTTTGTTTCACTGAACTTGTCTCACTCTTACCTTTCAAACGAGCTATGGCACGACAAAATCCGTCCACTAGAAGCCAAGATCGAAGCGAGCTGTCCAGAGGGGGGGTCGTCAGCGAAAATTTTTCTCTCCGATTTACTTGAAACTCACCATACAGATAGAGAATTTCACGCTGATTCCAAATCTGAAATCCGTTTTCCAATCCGATGCTTCGTTTTGAAGCTACAGCCCAAAACGTCCCAAATTCTAACTCTGTCGTTTTTCGCCAATGTCCCAAAATCTTAAATGGCGTCTCACATCTAAACGAAGACAGATATGAACAAGCCGTTTGTTTCACTGAACTTGTCTCACTCTTACCTTTCAAACGAGCTATGGCACGACAAAATCCGTCCACTAGAAGCCAAATCGAAGCGAGCTGTCCAGAGGGGGGGGACGTCAGCGAAAATTTTTCTCTCCGATTTACTTGAAACTCACCATCCAGATAGAGAATTTCACGCTGATTCCAAATCTGAAATCCGTTTTCCAATCCGATGCTTCGTTTTGAAGCTACAGCCCAAAACGTCCCAAATTCTAACTCTGTCGTTTTTCGCCAATGTCCCAAAATCTTAAATGGCGTCTCACATCTAAACGAAGACAGATATGAACAAGCCGTTTGTTTCACTGAACTTGTCTCACTCTTACCTTTCAAACGAGCTATGGCACGACAAAATCCGTCCACTAGAAGCCAAGATCGAAGCGAGCTGTCCAGAGGGGGGGGGTCGTCAGCGAAAATTTTTCTCTCCGATTGACTTGAAACTCACCATACAGATAGAGAATTTCACGCTGATTCCAAATCTGAAATCCGTTTTCCAATCCGATGCTTCGTTTTGAAGCTACAGCCCAAAACGTCCCAAATTCTAACTCTGTCGTTTTTCGCCAATGTCCCAAAATCTTAAATGGCGTCTCACATCTAAACGAAGACAGATATGAACAAGCTGTTTGTTTCACTGAACTTGTCTCACTCTTACCTTTCAAACGATCTATGGCACGACAAAATCCGTCCACTAGAAGCCAAATCGAAGCGAGCTGTCCAGAGGGGGGGGACGTCAGCGAAAATTTTTTCTCTCCGATTGCGTTCAAATTCATCCCCCCAGCTTATTTCTCTTACTTGCTCCTTTCCACATCCAAAATATCCTCACATTCATCTCCTTTGTCTCTCCATCTCCTCAAACCACTTCCTCCTCTCTCTCCTTTCAGATTCATATCGATCCCCTCCAACATTCTCCATCCTCTCCCTTGCTTCCTTTCACCTCATTTCTAACCACGATCCCCCTACTCTCTAAAATTAATTCTCTCCTCCATTATTCACCCAATCAAATTTCAATTTACTTCTTACTCAGTCATCTTCATCCTAACAAATATTCCTCACAATTCCCCACATCATCTCATATTCTCCGACCATTCCGCTTTCTCATCTCAGACCTTCACCTTCAATCTCATCCACTTTCATATTTCATTCATTACTCTTTCACTCTCTGTAATTTCCTTCGCCGCATTTTACTCTCCTTAACCATACACGAAATTCCCATATTTCCCTTCTATTTTCACCCTCCTGCTAATTCCCCCACCCATTCCTTCCCTCTACCCTCATGCTTTTTTTTTCTTCCCGTCATTCAAATTCTCATTCATTATTTCACAAAATTCCATCTCCAACCTTCAACTCCGATACTTCTCCTTAATTCAATTTCTACCCTTCTCTCTCTTCAATTCCATAATTCCAAATTCCTCTTCAATAATCTTTCTAAATTACTCCCCATTCCTCTCATTTCATTTATATCTCCCATCCTACATTCTCAATTCCAACATACCAAATGTACCCTTTCATCTAAATATCCATCACCATTCCCTCAATTCCCTCCCAAATTCTCCTACTTTCCGCTATCTCTTTTTCCCCCCAGATCGCTTCACCTCAATTCCTATCAATATCTCATCCGTAAATTATCCTCTGCAGTCCCACACCCTCCTCCACTCTTTTCTCCAAAAATTCCTCCTTCCATCCCCCTTCATTCTAAATTCTTTTTTTCTTCTCATTTCTTCTTTCCACTCATTCCCCCCCCGGTCATTCGCAAAATTCGCTTCAAAAATGACCTTTTCATCCCAAATTCAAATTTTTTCCAAATTCATACAAATTTATTCATCTTCTAAATTCATCTTTCATTCCCTTCGAGTGCCATATCATCCTTAATTCCATTCAAAAATTATCTGAAATTCACTCCATTCCCACTCTCCTACTCACCTCCCCTTCGTTTTTCAACTCCCCAGTTTCATCTCACTTCCCCATTTTCATTTCCATCGACAAAATATCTTTCAATTCACGTCCTCATCAAATATTCATATATCCAAATTATTCAAATAATCCTCACACTCTCCTTTTTTATCCCCTCACGCCTCCGATTCAGATTGTCAATCTCAATCACCATCACAATATTGGTCCCTCTCATTCAATTCCGAAATTCCGTCATTCTCCACCCACTCTCTTCAAATTTCAAATTCTCCCGCATTTACTTTCTTTTTACCCTTCATTTCACTCTTCGTCGACATTCTCTTCTCCACATTAGACATTCGTCTCACATTCAGACCCCCTTCAACCCCCTCCCTAAAAATCATTATCCCCAAATTTTCCACCTACCGTTTTCCCGTCTCCCTCCCTCTTTCACCCGTTCTCGACCCCAGAAATTCCTTTTCATCCCCTCATCCCCATTATCCTTTCTCATTCCTCCACCCCATCTCCTTTTTTTCTCTTCAATTCTCCTCTCTACAACTAAATTCTTTTTCTCTCCAACTCCGATCATCCTCACACACTACCGTCCCATCCAAGATTGTCCATAAATACCTCTCAAAATTTAATCTTCCCGTTCTGTTCAAATTTCCTCATCTAATTATTTCTAATCTTCATTTAATTCTCTCTTTCATTCTGTTATCATCTTCTTCTTTCAAATTCCAACTTTATTCATCAACCTTCCTACCTCTCCCCCAAATTCACAAATTTCTTATTCTCTAAATTCTTTTCCACTTCCTATTCCCCTACTCCCCTCTTCCATGTCCATTATCATTCCCTCGAATATATCCATCTCTCAAAATTTACCACCCACTCCCCTCCAACCTTCCTCAATCCATCCATACTTCCATTCACCAACACATTCGGCTTCCTTCTCCAATTAATTTCAAATTTTCTCTCCTCTCCCGTTCTCATCTTCTCTTTCCAATTTTCGCCTCCTTCTTTAATCTCCTTCTCCTTCCCATTCCCGTCACTCCCAAATTCCCTCCTCATCGTACAATATCCCCATCTCTCCATCTCCTCATTACACTCAACCCACCAGGCAATTATCCATCCCCTCTGTATTCCAACGCTCTCCCCATTTTCAGTCCAATTCAGTTCAAAATTCCTCCATTCTCTCCACTCTTCATTCATCCTCTCCCCCTCTCCTCAATGTCCATCACCCTCACGGTCTCCCCTCACAAATTCAATGTCTTTTTTTCTACTCTCAAATAAAATTTCCCCAACAATACGTATACTTCTTTCGCCTCTCTGTTTCTCTTCTCAAATTATTCTTTCTTTTTTCTCTCAGCTTTTTTCAAATTCTCTCACTCCCTTTCTTCCAAGGGCTCTTCTCTCAAAATTCCTTCTCCCTTCATTAAATTTCCTTCCCATCCAATTCTTCTCTCATTCTTTCTCTTCTAATACCTTTATTTCGTCATTTCATTCACTCCCAATTAGTCTCCTCGCTCCCCCTCAATCACCCCCCATCCAAATCCAAATTTAATGCCTCTTAATTCCTTATCTCTCATCACCTTCATCCCATTCACCCTATCTCCGCTCTTCTTTCACTCTACCATTCCTCTCGTATCATCCCTCTCTTTTTCACCACCCTTTATTCCCTCTCTCATCATCGGGACCAACCCTTAATTCTCTTTTTTCCAACTCCCCCACTTCGATTTTTCTCTCATCCAAATTCTTCTCCATATCAGAATATTTCTTCAATTTTCTAATTCCTCTCTTTTCAATTTTCCTTCAAATTTTCTGTCAAGATACACAATCTCTCTTTCCCCAGGTCATCCATCAAAACTATTCCTCCCCCTCAATTCGTTTCACACTTCACAAAATCTTTCCTCTCCATTCGAATACTCATTCACTCCGACTCTGTCTATCAATTCCTATTCAAATTACTCAAAATTTCTAAATCCTAACGCTTTCCTCCTTCCTCCTTCTCAGCTATTCACCGATCCAGTTCTTCACACATCCCCAACCCTTCGTCCCAAATCATCCCTTCATCTCGCACACCATTTCTCGCAATTTCTCACTTCTCACTATTTTCACACTCAATCGCTCTGGATCATCCTCGCTAGTCAATTTATTACGTCGAACCTAGAATAATCTCAACTCTCTCTCTAATTCATCCCATCCTTCTTTCCATTTATTTTCGTTGTTCATCTATATGTGTTTATTGTTAATTACATTATATACTCTTAAACAAACATAACCCATTTCCCTTCCGGCAATATCAATCATTACCAAAAATTAAATTTCCCCGTCTCAGTCAAATACACCCCCACTCCATCATTCCTCTCCCGTCAATTTTCCCCTACATTCAATATCAGATCAAAACCAATCTCATCTCTCCCATCTATGTCCTCTGCTCTATCGAAAGTTCATTACCTTCCGATTTCGTTCCACACCCCTTCATCTCCTCTCACCTCCCCAAATTTTTGTTAAATTCTCTGCCCTCTCAGTTTCCTCCCCTTATTTCAATCTTCTCTATCCTCATTCAATATCTAATCTTCCCCGTACTGTTCGTTTCCATTCTCATTATCTTCCAACAACCCCCTTTTCCTCTCGCCCTCCCACTTCTTCAAATTCCCATCTATACTCCCTTAATTTTATCCAAATTCTCTCTCCATCCATTCAGTTCCTCTTTCTCCAAAGATTAACTCACATATCTTCACTCTTCCAATCACGGAGCCCTCGGATCAGTAAGAATTTTTTATTCACAATTCTCTTCCACTTCACCTCATTTCCTTCAGGTTTTCATTTGTACAAATAACCATCTTCAAATTTTTACCCTCCCACCTCTATACCCAATAATTTTTTTAGTCCTATCTACCATACCGATGCAGAATTTCACGCTGAATCCGAATCTGGCCTCCGTTTTCACATCCGATGCTTCGTTTGGGCGCTACACACCAAAACGTCCCAAAATCTAACTCTGTCGTTTTTTCGAAAAATGTTAAAAATTTTTCTCTCCGATTGACTTGAAACTCGCGATACAGATAGAGAATTTCACGCTGATTCCAAATCTGAAATCCGTTTTCCAATCCGATGCTTCGTTTTGAAGCTACAGCCCAAAACGTCCCAAATTCTAACTCTGTCGTTTTTCGCCAATGTCCCAAAATCTTAAATGGCGTCTCACATCTAAACGAAGACAGATATGAACAAGCCGTTTGTTTCACTGAACTTGTCTCACTCTTACCTTTCAAACGAGCTATGGCACGACAAAATCCGTCCACTAGAAGCCAAAATCGAAGCGAGCTGTCCAGAGGGGGGGACGTCAGCGAAAATTTTTCTCTCCGATTTACTTGAAACTCACCATACAGATAGAGAATTTCACGCTGATTCCAAATCTGAAATCCGTTTTCCAATCCGATGCTTCGTTTTGAAGCTACAGCCCAAAACGTCCCAAATTCTAACTCTGTCGTTTTTCGCCAATGTCCCAAAATCTTAAATGGCGTCTCACATCTAAACGAAGACAGATATGAACAAGCCGTTTGTTTCACTGAACTTGTCTCACTCTTACCTTTCAAACGAGCTATGGCACGACAAAATCCGTCCACTAGAAGCCAAATCGAAGCGAGCTGTCCAGAGGGGGGGGACGTCAGCGAAAATTTTTTCTCTCCGATTGCGTTCAAATTCACCATACCGATGCAGAATTTCACGCTGAATCCGAATCTGGCCTCCGTTTTCACATCCGATGCTTCGTTTGGGCGCTACACACCAAAACGTCCCAAAATCTAACTCTGTCGTTTTTTCGAAAAATGTTAAAAATTTTTCTCTCCGATTGACTTGAAACTCGCGATACAGATAGAGAATTTCACGCTGATTCCAAATCTGAAATCCGTTTTCCAATCCGATGCTTCGTTTTGAAGCTACAGCCCAAAACGTCCCAAATTCTAACTCTGTCGTTTTTCGCCAATGTCCCAAAATCTTAAATGGCGTCTCACATCTAAACGAAGACAGATATGAACAAGCCGTTTGTTTCACTGAACTTGTCTCACTCTTACCTTTCAAACGAGCTATGGCACGACAAAATCCGTCCACTAGAAGCCAAATCGAAGCGAGCTGTCCAGAGGGGGGGGACGTCAGCGAAAATTTTTTCTCTCCGATTGCGTTCAAATTCACCATACCGATGCAGAATTTCACGCTGAATCCGAATCTGGCCTCCGTTTTCACATCCGATGCTTCGTTTGGGCGCTACACACCAAAACGTCCCAAAATCTAACTCTGTCGTTTTTTCGAAAAATGTTAAAAATTTTTCTCTCCGATTGACTTGAAACTCACCATCCAGATAGAGAATTTCACGCTGATTCCAAATCTGAAATCCGTTTTCCAATCCGATGCTTCGTTTTGAAGCTACAGCCCAAAACGTCCCAAATTCTAACTCTGTCGTTTTTCGCCAATGTCCCAAAATCTTAAATGGCGTCTCACATCTAAACGAAGACAGATATGAACAAGCCGTTTGTTTCACTGAACTTGTCTCACTCTTACCTTTCAAACGAGCTATGGCACGACAAAATCCGTCCACTAGAAGCCAAATCGAAGCGAGCTGTCCAGAGGGGGGGGGACGTCAGCGAAAATTTTTTCTCTCCGATTGCGTTCAAATTCACCATACCGATGCAGAATTTCACGCTGAATCCGAATCTGGCCTCCGTTTTCACATCCGATGCTTCGTTTGGGCGCTACACACCAAAACGTCCCAAAATCTAACTCTGTCGTTTTTTCGAAAAATGTTAAAAATTTTTCTCTCCGATTGACTTGAAACTCGCGATACAGATAGAGAATTTCACGCTGATTCCAAATCTGAAATCCGTTTTCCAATCCGATGCTTCGTTTTGAAGCTACAGCCCAAAACGTCCCAAATTCTAACTCTGTCGTTTTTCGCCAATGTCCCAAAATCTTAAATGGCGTCTCACATCTAAACGAAGACAGATATGAACAAGCCGTTTGTTTCACTGAACTTGTCTCACTCTTACCTTTCAAACGAGCTATGGCACGACAAAATCCGTCCACTAGAAGCCAAATCGAAGCGAGCTGTCCAGAGGGGGGGGACGTCAGCGAAAATTTTTCTCTCCGATTTACTTGAAACTCACCATACAGATAGAGAATTTCACGCTGATTCCAAATCTGAAATCCGTTTTCCAATCCGATGCTTCGTTTTGAAGCTACAGCCCAAAACGTCCCAAATTCTAACTCTGTCGTTTTTCGCCAATGTCCCAAAATCTTAAATGGCGTCTCACATCTAAACGAAGACAGATATGAACAAGCCGTTTGTTTCACTGAACTTGTCTCACTCTTACCTTTCAAACGAGCTATGGCACGACAAAATCCGTCCACTAGAAGCCAAATCGAAGCGAGCTGTCCAGAGGGGGGGGACGTCAGCGAAAATTTTTTCTCTCCGATTGCGTTCAAATTCACCATACCGATGCAGAATTTCACGCTGAATCCGAATCTGGCCTCCGTTTTCACATCCGATGCTTCGTTTGGGCGCTACACACCAAAACGTCCCAAAATCTAACTCTGTCGTTTTTTCGAAAAATGTTAAAAATTTTTCTCTCCGATTGACTTGAAACTCGCGATACAGATAGAGAATTTCACGCTGATTCCAAATCTGAAATCCGTTTTCCAATCCGATGCTTCGTTTTGAAGCTACAGCCCAAAACGTCCCAAATTCTAACTCTGTCGTTTTTCGCCAATGTCCCAAAATCTTAAATGGCGTCTCACATCTAAACGAAGACAGATATGAACAAGCCGTTTGTTTCACTGAACTTGTCTCACTCTTACCTTTCAAACGAGCTATGGCACGACAAAATCCGTCCACTAGAAGCCAAGATCGAAGCGAGCTGTCCAGAGGGGGGGGTCGTCAGCGAAAATTTTTCTCTCCGATTTACTTGAAACTCACCATACAGATAGAGAATTTCACGCTGATTCCAAATCTGAAATCCGTTTTCCAATCCGATGCTTCGTTTTGAAGCTACAGCCCAAAACGTCCCAAATTCTAACTCTGTCGTTTTTCGCCAATGTCCCAAAATCTTAAATGGCGTCTCACATCTAAACGAAGACAGATATGAACAAGCCGTTTGTTTCACTGAACTTGTCTCACTCTTACCTTTCAAACGAGCTATGGCACGACAAAATCCGTCCACTAGAAGCCAAATCGAAGCGAGCTGTCCAGAGGGGGGGGACGTCAGCGAAAATTTTTTCTCTCCGATTGCGTTCAAATTCACCATACCGATGCAGAATTTCACGCTGAATCCGAATCTGGCCTCCGTTTTCACATCCGATGCTTCGTTTGGGCGCTACACACCAAAACGTCCCAAAATCTAACTCTGTCGTTTTTTCGAAAAATGTTAAAAATTTTTCTCTCCGATTGACTTGAAACTCGCGATACAGATAGAGAATTTCACGCTGATTCCAAATCTGAAATCCGTTTTCCAATCCGATGCTTCGTTTTGAAGCTACAGCCCAAAACGTCCCAAATTCTAACTCTGTCGTTTTTCGCCAATGTCCCAAAATCTTAAATGGCATCTCACATCTAAACGAAGACAGATATGAACAAGCCGTTTGTTTCACTGAACTTGTCTCACTCTTACCTTTCAAACGAGCTATGGCACGACAAAATCCGTCCACTAGAAGATAGAAAAAACGAAAAAAAAACAACAAGAAAAAACAGAAAAACATAGACATCACAAAAAATTCAACAAAACAATAAACCACAACCAAAACACCCAACAAAGAACCACCCCAGATTGGCAAAAAAAACCAAACACAAACAAAAAGCCACCACACACAGCCCCCCACTCCCCCCACCCCCCCCACCACCCCCAACAACCCCGCTCTCCACCCCCCCAACTCACAACACACACACCCAACCCCACCTTCTCCCCCAAGGCCACCCAACCCCTCCACCCCACCCCAACAACCCACCCAACCCCACAACCATCCCCGAACCCCCGCCAACACCCCCCCACTCCGCCCCCCCCCCACCCCCCCCAACACCCCCCCCCCCACCCCCCCACCATCACCCCCCCAAGACCCCACCCCCACCCCCCCCCAACCACCCCAACTCCCCCACCCCACCCCGACCCCCCACCCCCCACCAACCTTCTCCACCACAAACCCCCAACCGTATCCCCCCTCCCCCCCCCCCAACGCCCCACCCCCTCCCACCCCCTCCCACTTTCCCCGCCCAATCCTCCCCCAACCAACCCCCCCCCCCCCCACCCCCCCCATACACCCAACCCCACCCGCACACCCCCCCACACCACCCCTCCCCCCACCTACATCCCCGCCCCCCACCCACCACACCCGCCCCCCACCCTCCCCCACACATCCCCCCCACCCCCCCCTGCCCCACCCCCCCCCCCCCCCCCCCCCCCCCCTACCCCCACAACCTCCCACCCCCCCCACCCCCAGCACCCCCCCCACCCCTCCACCCCACCCCCCCCCCCCCCCCCACCCCCCTACCACCCCCCGTCCCCCCCCACCCACCCCCGACCCCGCCCCACCACCCAACCACTCCCCATCCCCCCCTCGCCCCCCCCCCCCCCCCCTACCCCACCCACGCCCCCACACCCCCACCGCCCACCCCCCCCCCCCCCCCAACACACTTCACCCTCCCCCCCCACCGAACCTCTCACCCCATCCCCACCCGCCAACACCCACCCCCCTAAACTCCCCCCACGCCCCCATCCCCCCTCCCACCCAACCCGCTGACCCCCTCTCCCTCTCACC